>OX336421.1:8690429-9290429 GCA_946903255.1 Schistosoma spindalis | reverse complement strand
GCACTTATCGAGACAATATTTAAAATGTCACAATTGTGCGATTTGTTCATAATTTCTTAGTAAAAAAAAGTGAAAAATGACCAGAATAAACGCAAACAAACAATAAAAGATTCGAGCTTTGCAATATGGTAGTTTTGATCTCCAAAGGTCGATGTTTAGCGGTTCCTAAAACGTCAGCCCCCCATTCCTTGCTAAGAACAAGTTAGGAATAAATTCCAGATATTGAAAAGTTGGATTGGGTGTTTGTCATTTTTCTTTATACTGTAAAGGTCTATGGTAGGTAGTAACTGAATATAAGATGAGTTCTCAGAATTTCTGATAAATGACTATGATCGATGGAATCAACTCACTGGCCTCTAGTACCCATCACATAGAAAATGCCTGAAAAATAAATACTAAGATAAGAAGTCTTGCAAGTTTTCATATGTAGTCGATATGACTAAATAGATTCATATGATTATAAGAATGGACAATATAAAACTTTGCAAATCCGTGGCAAGTACTACTGGTTTTTTCACAGAATTGTTGTAACAATTTGAGAAATAATTTACAATTTCATTATGTTCTGACTAATTTTTTGATAAATTCCAAAAATCTTACATTTACGCAATAAAACTATGAAGATTAAAGCTTGTAATTAAAATGATCATTGTTCCAACATGTAGTCAGTTGAATTAAGATGATCGATTTCATCTATAACCTTTGAAATAAAACACATAAAAAAACATTTACAGAGTAATTTTTTACAAATCTAATAAATGAGAAGAAAAATTAATATAAAGATCTTATTTTCTTGTCTTCTTCAGAAAATCCTACTTAGTAATTATCAGATATGTTGAATAACAGACTAACTGTAAAATCATTGTAACTCCGCCTGGAGCCCCTTTGATACTACTGCCGGTCCCAAGCCCGGATAAAGGAGGAGGGTTGGGATGCGGTTAACGACCCCATCCCGTAGAAAAGTAACTCGCCAAAAAAACGCAAACCATAAAAAAATTATTCAAACCATATAAAAATCATTGAATAAATTGTTACCTACTAATATATAGTAAGCTATCCTATCAACAATACCTACAATAAATGTTAAATGAAAAAACATACAGATAAACAAAGAAAAAATATTTATTAGATCACATGAATGTACATTAATAAACATAGAAATTACTAAATGTTTTTTGATATTATCTTTACACAACTTTATTGAATATTTTCTTTTAATTGATTGGTTATTTTAATAATTTAGTAGGAGGGTAATTATCATTCAATAACCTTGAATATCAGTAAAGAAATACTGATCACATTTATATTAAATAAAATTGTAATACTTATGTTTTATACAAATTCTTATAGTACATATTGGTAAACTATTGCATTTTGGTTATATAATAGAAAGCTGAAATCACCGAGATAATTGAGGTAATTTTTGTTCGTAAATGTTACTTAACTTTCATTTGACTGTTTTCTTGTCTTGTTTTTTCTGTTTAACATGATGTGGTAAGACGTAGTTGTTAATTATTTCAACTTAATTTATATGCATAGAAACTAATTTAAAAAATTGTCTCCATTTTTAAGTTAAATTGTTTTCAATAAAATTAGAATAATTATTATAACGGATTAATATAAATGCGACTTATTTCTCGTATTGAATTCTACTGTTTACAAATTGTTCATTAATTGATTATATGGATATTAGATAAAACAAAAACCGAAAAGTTTATGGAAGAATATTTTTCAGGAATGAAAAATCACTGTCATTAGTCACTTAACAACAATAATGAACGGATTGATCAGTGGGGTAAAAATAATAACGTCTTAAACGAATTAAAAATAGAGAACATGCAGTAGGATATTATGTTACTAATTGTTCAAAACAATATGGTCACTAGGGAAATGAAAGATTAACAATAGAATCTCACTGAATTTATACATCTTGTTTTATTTTTAGGTAGTAATGGTAGATCCTTCGAAGGTCAACAGGTATGAACTCATACACTTACTGATTATTTTAGAGGATTTTCAGACTTTAATGTCGTATCTACCATCAAGATATAGGCTGAATATTTTTCTAGAAGCTTTTGACTTTCGTGTACACATTAAAATGTCCACACTGGTGAGGAAAATATAATGAAATCATGAAATTCTACATAATTTTGCAATGACCTGTGTTGTCGATTTACTCAGTATAAATAAATTTATTTTAAAATACACAAAACTCGTATGAAAATCAGGATAGATGTTAAGATTTGTTCAGAATCAAGTCGTCCAGTTTAAAAAATGATATTGATAGGGAGATTTAAAGTAAATTTGATCAGTTTTGGCAAGTTGTGATCAAAGGAGTAAATAAATGCCAAGTGTATGATCGTAAATGATCAGCGATATCAGAAGATATTTATGTGAATTCAGACTACTCAAAAAATCGGCCTTAGAATTCAGTTTTTTGAAGAATTCAACGTTTATCACAGGGTCTGTAGGTCCTGCAGTAGAAGCTGTGTAAGGTGATGAATATGCATTACTCCTGAGTAAATGGTTCGCTGGTCAATTCATGGTTTTCAATGTTTCTTTAACTCATTTATTTCCCACTACAAGTTTTCAAACTACAGTAAAAAATCTATCATATCATTCATCTATATTGATTCGTGAACAAAACTATATTGGAACGTATAGAAATTTGATTCACAGTAATTTAGATAAAAGTTCGGCGGTATTTCATCGAATAGTATTACACACAGCAAATGTCACATGACCTCACTTAACATAAAATAATAGCCTGAATATGAATGAACAATGTTTAAGTGTAGTTTTTGAAATCCTATTTTTTCGTTAACAATTCTGATCTTGAATTGACAGATAATTCCCATTTTAACATTAAAAATTAAAAACACGAAGTTCAGCGAAGGGATCTCTTTTCAACGAATTTATTATCAAGCTGTACAATCGTATATATATGAAAATTTTTTTGTTTTTGTAAAAGTACTAATTCTGTGAGGAAATGTGAACACAATTAACCAAGATGACGTAATAGGAAGATTATAATACTAGATAACGTAATACGAATAATGACAAGAGATTTAGTGAATATAATAATATGATAAAAATGTTTTTTGTTACAACAATTAAAGGTCATAGAGGTGTAAAAATAAATAAGGTGATATGATGAGCATTTACGAATAAAATATTGAGAATACAAGACATAAGTAAAAGGGTAATACAGTAATAATAATAATAATAGGATATCAGAATAGGATAATCAAAATTCTTAAGGCCAAGGTAACGATAAGACGTACTTCTTTTGTACGCATTGTTCTGGTTTAAACTCCTGGATGGTAAGAGCTTCGGCTATTTTTAAGAATTGGATACGAAGAAATCTGGGTAGATTTGAACGAATCATATAAACAACCTTAAAATCAAACTGTGGATATGTAGAATAGTTACAGTCGATTAGGTGTTTAAGTATAGAACTCCTAACTGCTTTCCTTTCACCCTTATAGATCTTAACTATTTTCCTAAAGAAGCATGGATCAGGGAGCACGACAAAAAAAATTATTTTAGACTTTCACAGCTAATTTTATTTCAAACACATCTTTTATATACAATATAAATTTACTTGGGTTTATGAAATACAGTCTTTATTAAGCTGACAGTCGTAACATCTGATGAACTACTATATCTATTCAACATAGTGATGTTTAATTTGACCAGACGATAACAATATACCAATTTTAAAAAGTGCTCTCCTTTAAATTTTTAACCAAAACGCACCATTTCATCTTCCGTTCATTACATGTTTAGTCAGGGCGGTTTTATTAACATAAATTAACAAAAATCATTAAACAGTTACAGCCCTAAAACATTATCAGATATTGCCTTTTTTTAAACGATACTTAAGCGTTTCACTATTGTTTATCTGTTCATTAATTAGGCTTTCTTTGTTACATCTTGAATTCAAGTATTAATTTTCAATGAATATAAAACTTTAGACAAGTCCTTAATTAATCCGTTGTTTATTTAGAATAGTAACAAATTTTAATTGACAAGCGAATCTACAATATTAAAAAAATTATTGTTTTGGAACACAAAGACTAATTTCAATATATTCTCATATGATTTATAGAATGATATGGTTTAGAGAAACATTCACACAGTTTTATTTAAAAAAAAGAGAAATGGTGAGACAATAGTTTATGAACGACCTTTGAGCGATGCTAAAGTGACCTTCAGAGTGTCCATCTAATAACTAGAACCAAATAAGGGTTATGAATCAGTGTGAAGACTTCGAATTGTGGCTTACAGTTGACGGTTAAGGTTAGGAATTATATTTAGGGTTTTCATCACGAATTGACATCAGCTATAATGCCAAAACTTTATTTTGCCAAATTGATGGATGGATTTCGCGCCAAAATCTGAGACCTGTTTTCTTATACCTGATTGGTTCGTCCATAAATTATAGTCTCGCCAGGGAAATATTTTTAACGGTGATTTTACGTTGGTGTGCTTTCTCTTTCTAGTTGAACTAGTCATTATGGTGAGAGCATATTGGTATCCGAATCAGATTATTCATCTTTAGCAGAATTTATCATCACAGTTTGACTAGATACGTGTTTGATATGACATTTGTAAGTACAGTGAAAAAATAAAGAAACATTTTGCATAAACATTGTATTATGTTCTATTCCCAAGTTTTATAGTGCCTGAGTGTTGGGCTTTATTTTTCATTTCAGAACTTAAACTGTAATATTTATGTGAATGAAACATTGGGGACAACATAGTCTATTCATTTAACTATGGTCTAAAGTAAAATATGTCCTATTTCTAAAGAAAGTAGGAATGAATTTTTCAATTGGATACAGTCTCATAATACGAACACAACAAAATCTTTTTCAAATGAGTCTGGTCATTCAACATTGAATAAACGAGATTATGAATTGCTTAACTGAATAGTTAATTAGTCCATATAAAGGATAAATTTATAAGAAACTTAGAATTGAATACTATGAAATTAATAACGGATTCAGTTAAAAATAGTTTACAAAAACTTATATTCACTTTGCAAATAATTTTCACCATGGACAGAAAATTAATAAAGTTCAAGTATCACTAAGCAGTTATTTTATCTTTACTTAGGACTTATTACAGGTGCACTACTGTATTCCGAGAAGGAATCAAACCTACAATATAAAAGATGCGTAATGAGTACGATACTGTAAAATTGTTAATTACGATTTCCACAATTATCACTGGTAAGTTACTGTATCATTTTGGACATACGAGACTCCATAAATCATGATTTTTAAAAACTAGCTTGTAAAAGTGGGCAGACGTTTATTACTCAGAAGTGGTGTTCATGGATATTTGATCAGTTTGAATATAGATTTACACTAAGCTGGAAGTCAGTTGGAGAGTCATCCACATATGAACTAGATAATTTGAAATTGGTTCCTAGGTAGCATTTTACAGTAGTAAGTATTAAGGCTCCTGAGTTCACCTTCTTGAAGCAAGAGTGTTAGCAAAAATGAACTGGGACGAAACATCTGTTCAGTTCTTTCGTGTCTACACAAGTTCTTTCATCAGGATTTTTATTGTCTTAAGTCTCTATAAACCGATGTTTGCTAAGTTAATTATAATTAATAAAAATCCACATTCCTTAGTTATATGACTAAATCCATCTTATACAGAAAATGTATTCTTAATTATGTGAAATCCTCGGATATTGATCACCATCAAACATGTAAATTAATCAGTTTTCCTGGACTTAATAATAGTGATGTAAAAGTTTTACATTTACAAGAAAATATCATTCAAAGAGGCAAAAACTACCTGTTCAAACCCTTACCTAATACAAACACTGACGTTCTTATCTTAATAAATATCCACGTAAGACAAGTACATTAAAATATATGGATTTCTCATGTACTTTAAAATTTTTCTTATCAAATTCATCTCAATATATCACTAACAAACAATATATAATAAGAACTTGGGAACATATTTCTACATTTGCTATCCACTTTATTGAAATAATAGAGATTTCAGGTCAAATGATTATGGGGATGTTGTGTTCTCTAAAATTCATGGTTGAATTGTCGATTCTGAGCAACATCAAATGAGATTTCAAAAATATAAGTATCAATTTAAAGGTTAGACTTGATAATTCTAAATAAATTAAGCATTAGATAGAATGATATATTTGTGATCTTCCAATGAGTATAAATCAGCACTAACTCTAAACCAGCTCTTCAGAGTAAATAAATAAATTACCGAATTATTATGTGTTGACTTATTTCGATTATTAATTAACTTGCTCTGAATAGGTGACATATACTTAGTCACGAAAGGTCATACTTTTGTATTTCTACTCACTAATATATCATTACTTTATTATTTGCCAAAATATGCTTGAAAAACGTTAAGTCAGTCCATTCTGATGATCTTGTTTTTGATGGATTGCCTTCGAAAACTTTGTTGTCTTCAAGTGACTTTCCATTCTGGTCGACTGTTTCGTTGGTTTAATCAATGATCATGTCAATAAATAAATGTTTCCTTATACATCGATAAAATGAATCTTTGTCGATAGGCTAACTGACTGAAGACAAACCTTAATATCGTATGAGATCAAATTTTTGAGCGTGCGGTACTACTTACTAACAAATTTCAAAAGTATCTCCTATGGTTAATCAGCCCATGTCAGTTTGATTTACAAATAATAGTCAAATAACTATCTGTGACAAATAAATTCGGAAGTTTTTTGCCTAAATTTCCAAAGTTAGAAACTTGGCATTATGAACGTTTGCACCGATGTAGTACTTAAAAAATATGGTAAAACTGATTTCTTAATTACTTGATTACTTATTTCCTGTATCGACAAATTAGTCTGGAGATCCCTACTAAATGTTCTATGGAGTGAGTATTAGAAGTGATAAGAAGCTTTGAGTAAAGTTTTTGCTCCTCTGATACACGTCGGAATAACAAGTTTGCAACTTTGAAGACATTCAAGATCATCTATTTTAGCATCAATATAAGACCATCAAAACAAGGGAAATGCGTAGCGTTATTAGTTGTATTACAATTCGTATTTGATTCGACACAGAAACAACAACTAAGCTAGTAAATATTATTTTTTGAAATATTAATCCTTGAAATGAATTTTCGTAAGTTGTAGTCAAAATTCAATAAATTCGAAGTTAACCTCACAGAAAGTAAGATTGTAATTCATTACTAATAATGATTAAGGATCACACTATTTTATACAATGCCTACGTTTAAAACTGTAAATCGCTGGATCTTTAATGAATGACCAGTTAGTATTGTATTAGCTTCAAGATCTGTAAATCCTAAATACAATGTATTATGAGCTACTACCATGATATTGCAATCAACTAGGAAATAAATATTCAAAGCTATCTGCTTTTCAGCATTGATGTAAATTAGTGATTCTTTATAATAATAAAGCCTTAAAAAATTAATTTAAGAAATATTGCATTGAAGTTTGATAGTAACACCGTTGGGTGCCGGTTAAGTGGTCTAAAGGTTGGGAGTCCGCTCGCGGGGCCGGATCGTGGATGAGCACTGCTGAGTCCCATACTAGGGTGAAACGGCTGTCCAGTGCTTGCAGGTTTTCCGTGGTGGTCTAGTTTTGATCGACTCATGAATTCAATTATTAAAGTACTAAACATTTCAATGACTTTTTAATGCACATACATAAATTTTTACATGATTAAGTTATATTTTAACAATCACATGTAAAAATACACAAACTGTATACTCCTCAAGTATCATCATTGAAATGATGACGTGTAAACAATTTTATTTAATATAGAATAACTGTGAAATTAACATTAAACTTAATTTATTATGTTTAAAACCTCTTAAGTAGATTAATGTTAGGTTAGGTTAATTCAAACTATCACTGAGCATTAGGTGAGTCATATGTACATTAAAGAAAAATTAAAATTTTTGGTGAATAATATATATCAGAGGGAGTTTTGTGGAAATCACGGTAAATTTATAGTTGGATTCATGAGTCAATTGAAGCTAGACCACCACGGAAAACTTGTAAGCACTGGACTGCCATTTCATCCTAGTATGGGATTTCTCGGCAGTGCATATCCTCGATCCTACCCCGCGGGATTTGAATCCAGGAAAAAATAATATGAATCTTTCATATGCAGTTGCGTGAATTCATTGCATTTCACTTGTTGCATTATCATAATGATAATTTCCATCTTTCCCGAATTAATACAAATTGGAGAAATACTACCAATGTAACAAGTGTATAACAGTTATACATTCTTAATGTGTAACAATATTAAGGATTGATTATTGGCTTTATAATTTTTTTAATGGTTTATTATCAAGGATTACGTTTGTCTTCACAAAGCTGTGAATTTAAGAGTTCCTATAAATACTCGCATAATATCTGTACATTTTTTGTTTAAAAATGTAGTGTTTAAAATGTCATAGAAATAGTTAATCATCTTTCTGTAATAGTCACAAGTAAACAATGATAAACACTTTATGTATGTGTTGAATGGTAAATATATGACCAGTGAATTAACTTGAAATCACTATGAAATGTGATTATTGTACTCTAAATAGTTAGTAAAAGAGATTTTAAGTGTTAACTGTAAAAGTTGAAGGCTAATGAAAGATGCATGAATAAAATGTATACTGATAGTTATTTTCTTCTGAGCCGGCATCCAACGGTGTTAATGTCTAACTTCAACTAATCCACGAAGTTGCGCCACCGTCACCATTGTCTTCAGTGAGCTGATATCTCACAACAGACCTGGTTGAACTCCACTGGTCACGGCTTCTCACTAGAACTGATAGGACTGATAGGTCCTGGGTTCGAATCCCGCGGGGTGCGGGATCGTGGATGCGCACTGCTGAGGAGTCCCATACTAGGACGAAACGGCCGTCCAGTGCTTCCAGGTTTTCCATGGTGGTCTAGCTTCAATTGATTCATGGTTTCAACTATTGAAATTACCAATTCTTCACAAAACCCATTCTAGTTATTTTCTTGTTGAAATAATCATCTTAGATTTCCATTTATTGTTTAAAATATGTGTGATTAACACTCACATTTTCTATTGTCGTTTATAATGGAAGGTTGTTGATAATGCTACGATTATTATCATTGCTAGTATGATGATATCTGAAGTGAATATACTAGGATCTGATGTATGGTAACCAATTCTATACTAATAACTTTTCATGGTAATCAACCGTGATGTTGCCTTCTTCTATTAATTCCTTTTGCTTCTGTCAGTGCTTTTGCTATTGAAACTACTTTAACTTTAGGTCATCTTCAATGGACAGTAAGTAGGTCCGTCAAGTTAAAAGAAGAGTCATCTCATGATCTGTTAGTCATGGATCGCGGAACCTATATTGCTCAAGGAACTTTGAAAGATATAGAATCCTTCACATACCTGGGTAGCATCATCGATTGACAAGAAGGATAAGATGCGGACGTAAAGGCGAGAACTGACAAAGCAAGGGCAGCATTCCTTCAATTGAGAAACCTATGGAACTCAAAACAACTTTCAGCCAATATCAAAGTCAGAATCTTCAATACGAACGTCGAGGCAGTTCTACTGTACGGAGCTGAAACGTAGAGAACTACGACAACCACAATCAAGAAGGTAAAAATGGTTATAAATAGCTGTCTACGCAAGATACTCAACATCTATCGGCCGGACACCATCAGCAACAGCCTTCTGTGGGAGAGAACAAACCAGCTTCCAGATGAAGAGAAAATTAGGAAAAGACGATGGAAATGGATAGGACGTACATTACGCAAATCATCAAACTGCACCACGAGACAAGCCCTAACTTGGAATCCTGAAGGGAAGCGGAAAAGAGGAAGGCCAAAGAACACATTACGTCGGGGAATAGAAGCGGATATGAAAAGGATGAATAAGAACTGCAAAAAGCGGGAAAGGATTGCTCAGGTCAGGGTTGAATGGAGAGTGCTGGTGAGCGGCCTAAGCTCCTCCACGAGCAGTAACAGGCGTATGTATGTAAGCTATGAGTTAAACCACCAGTCATTTAGTGAAAGAGATTTTGAAATAAAGTGTAAATCTATTTTTTTGTAACTCTTGACACTCTTCCTTCATTCAAAATCATATATCACTCAATGTGATAAATTTGTTTTGAATACATAATATGACTATGATTTATGTGACAAATTTTTTTTCTTATTGGTTGATACAATCTAATTCCCAACACGATCTGTCTATTCACTAATTGTACTGTAATAGAAATGTGCCAATCATACTCTTACAATAAAAGTATGGGGTAAGTAATTAATATTGTGGTTTTAGACAAAAAAGAATCCATGGAAAAGAAAACACACAAGTATTTACATACATACATAGATATATAAATATAATTTTGATTTATTCGTTTATTTGGACATATGAATATCTGTACAACAGAACGTTTAGTGAATTCCAATCATAGAATTATTGAAATTAAAGCCACGAGTAATTATCAATTCTGTTTTCATTTTCATTTTTATTTTTTTGTTTTTTACCATAGTGACATCAGGAAAATAATCGGCAAACGTTAAAGGATTTTTATGAAAACATTTTTCTACAAATTATACTACAGAATATAAGAATGTGCTCGTACGTACGTGAAAACAATCTATCTATAATATTTATGAATTAATAATGATAGTAATAACAGTAATAATTTATTGTGATAAATAAATGATATTCATCATATTATATTTTCATTCACCTTACTTGATGTAACAAACACCCAATAAACAACGTGTTCATTATATACATATATGCATATATATATGTACATCAACTTGGATAATTAATAATGGAATATTTCACTATTTCATGATTATACAATTACCATTCATTATACCTTTAACTGAAACGAATTCATCCATACATGCGCAAATGCACACATGCATATACATGAGAGAAACTATTGTTTAACCAATAGTATAATACACTGTGCGTAGAATGATAACTTGTATGGTACATAATTAACAAAGTATATATATATATATATATATATATATATATATATATATATATATATATATATATATATTCGTGAGAGAAAAAACACATTAATAATATAATAAAATACTACCTGTTATTCATACATATAAATTCATCATTGTAATCACCATACAGTCTCTTAAATTGATCTCCGAAAAAATATCTCACCTTGATGTAAGTTGCGTAATCGTTTTTATTATAATATTACTTAAATGTAAAATGATTGTGTTTACTGAAATTTGTTTTATTTTTTTGTATTTCTTATCTGTTATTCTTATTCGTACGTGAAATTATCACGGTCCTGTATCGATCCTTTTCATTATTTATGATTAAAAAAATTAAATTGTCCATAACTCGTTCAAATCAACACAAACACACACACAAACATATTCACATCACATTACATCATAGATTTTAAAGTACTGTGATTGTTTTAAAATGCACACAAAATGTCAAAATGAAATCCAACAACAACAGGCTTTAATAATTCAACTTCAAGAAGATTTAGTTGATAAGAATAAAAGAATATCAGAATTATCAGGTTTATTGGATAAATATCAAAGTGTATTTAATCAGTCACCATCTTTATCGACACCAGTAACGGTGATTAAAGGTCAAACACAACCACAACAATCAAGAGAACGACAATTGGGCTTGAATGATGTTGTGTTTGGATTTGGTAGCAATGATCAATCACACATATATGATCCAACTGTACAAACAAGAAAACGTGGTATCGGTATATCGGCTGAACCTCAAAATGAAGATGAAATTCAGTCAAAAGAGCTTAAATCGTATCCGAAGTCGGAAGAGTAAGTTTAAAAATTCTATATACAATAAATTTTTTGCAAAAGAGTATCTATGTTAGTGATTTGTTTTAGATCAAGTTAACTTACTATTAAGCAGTTTGGTATGGATTTTTAGTATAATATGACATTTCTTTTTGCTCTTTGGAAGGCTTACTGACACGAAATCTGAAACTAGAGCCAAATGTTCGTCTAATAGTTTACAGCTAATCTAATATTATAATGGAAATTTTAATTAGAATATACGTGTTATGTAAAATAAATACTTCTGTTATGCGATACACACAAGCCTATCTACCTCCCATTCGAAAACTAAAAAGTCATACAATAGTAGACGTAATTTACTTCTTATCGAAATACTAGTGTTCCGAATAAAAACGATAACATTTAAAATATTAGAAAAAAATTAATAAACAGCTCTTTTCTTCTAACGATCAATCGACCAGGAAATTATGCTGAAAAGATTCAAATAATTTGTTTTCTATTTTGAAGCCATAACACCACGTTAATATTACTGATGTAAATTTTTTGATTCATGTTAATTATTATGCAGCACTGAAGACGCTAATTTAACACGGACATGTGAAAAAGTGGAAATTCAGTTGAAAAATTATCTTATAGAATTAGCCAGTTAGAAACTTTCATTTTATCGGGAGATTTATAGTGTTTAGTTGCAATCAAATGACTGGTACAATCTACACACCATTTCCAACTAGATAGCATTGATGAATGTATTTTAGCAGTCTAATGAATACACTTTCATTAAGTTGATAAGAATAAAAGAACACTTTAACCACTGACCAACAATTACCTATCTGAATTACCATCATGGAAAAAAACATTGGAAATAGTCACGATGAATTACCAACCTTCATCAAACACTTTGTGTTCCGAATAAATTCCCAAACACATTAGACATTTTTTTAATACATTCATTTCAGTAAGAATATCAGTAATTAGACTTAGCAAAGAAAGGAAACAAATATTTATGAAAGAGTTTTATTTGCCTTAAAGTATTATCATTATCTTTATTGAGAAATTACTTGGTAAATACACAGAACTTCTTATAACTTATTCTATCATCCTACTGGCATAGTGAATTACCTTAAGAGCTTAGGAAGAAAAAGGTATAGAATACAATAGTTACCAGGCCGTTAGATCTATCAAAACAAGTTACCGTTGCATTCAAATTTTCAATTGATTTCACATTATTTAATGAAGTAGCTTGTTTAAGTTTTTCATTCATAAAAGAGCTAAAAATTAAACATTCAACCAGTTAGTTAGGAGGTTTATGATATTACAGATATGATTTCATCATAGACTAATATTTAACAAAGAATATCGAAGGAAATCTACATCAAGAACTGATGTAAGCTAGAAAATCATTGATGACAATGGATTAGAAATAAATGTTTAACCCTGTGTATGGAGCTCATCAGTAGTTATAGGCCATGGCCTTTTCACAAATAGTCGTCAATGCCTATATATTTTCAAGCCACTGATCTAACCCTCAGTGGTTCTCATTTCCAATTTCAGTGGATTGACGAAAGTGTAGAAACATCATTCGTTACTAGCTGTCACAACCGAAAATAATTGTGTTTGACCTTGATTCGGGACTCCGTAAAATTACGTACTTAAAAATAAAAAATCTGCATATCACTTCTATATTATGACTGACTTAACCAATAGACGTATTTTGATAAAGGCAATTTCAAAACACATCATTAATCCCATTTGTCTTGGTTCCCATTGATGTCTACGACTGCAATTGATCAGTCTGTTTTTGGTATATGTATACCATGGGTGGATTGCATCGATATTGCCATTAAGTCAAAAGCGTTATAAGCAGAGATGGATGGCGGTGCACGCTTAATATTATTTAGGAATCTTAGAACAACACATATAAGCGAACAATTGTTTTCAATTAGATCATCATCAGGCTTTACTCTAATATACAGTAATATTTATACGAAAATGTTAAACCAATCAAGGCAATTTTGGGTCAGTAATTACAATGAAATGGGATAAGTCATCACACATAATAGATAAAAGTACAAGTTGATAGTAGGAAGACAGGTGTACTGATAGTAGGTAGGAATAATAAAATACGATAACAAAAGTCTTATCAATAGTTAAACATTGGAAATAGTAGGTCAAACATGGGTAAATGGAGTAGTTATCACAAAACATTAAAATCATTACGTAATAAGAAGTGTGTAAATAATTAGATAGTGAAGAATGCAAATGTAAAGAGGCGAATAATTCCAAACAAATAATGGATAAATAAATAAGGTTAATGATAGAATATTAATAATAATAGTAATCATAAAGAAATAAAAAAAAAAAATTAATCGTTAGTTAAGTTATCACTGGCCATGGAAGGGATAGGGGGGTTACAAATTTCTTCTGTACACATAGATTGGGGTTATATGTACGGATTCCTATGGCTTCAGCTATATGTAGGAGACGGGAACGAACTCCATTGGGAAATGATGGGGGTATACGATAGATCACTCGAAATGATTTCGATTTATCTACCGCATGACCACTATCAATAAGATGCGCCAGGATTGAACTGCGTACTGTTTTTATCTGGCCGTTTATGAACCAAGTTGGTAGATGTTCACTCATTCGTTGGTTAAGTTGCCTGGTAGTACGCCCGATATAGCTATCTCCACAGGAGCAGCGTACTACCAGGCAACTTAACCAACGAATGAGTGAACATCTACCAACTTGGTTCATAAACGGCCAGATAAAAACAGTACGCAGTTCAATCCTGGCGCATCTTATTGATAGTGGTCATGCGGTAGATAAATCGAAATCATTTCGAGTGATCTATCGTATACCCCCATCATTTCCCAATGGAGTTCGTTCCCGTCTCCTACATATAGCTGAAGCCATAGGAATCCGTACATATAACCCCAATCTATGTGTACAGAAGAAATTTGTAACCCCCCTATCCCTTCCATGGCCAGTGATAACTTAACTAACGATTAATTTTTTTTTTTTTATTTCTTTATGATTACTATTATTATTAATATTCTATCATTAACCTTATTTATTTATCCATTATTTGTTTGGAATTATTCGCCTCTTTACATTTGCATTCTTCACTATCTAATTATTTACACACTTCTTATTACGTAATGATTTTAATGTTTTGTGATAACTACTCCATTTACCCATGTTTGACCTACTATTTCCAATGTTTAACTATTGATAAGACTTTTGTTATCGTATTTTATTATTCCTACCTACTATCAGTACACCTGTCTTCCTACTATCAACTTGTACTTTTATCTATTATGTGTGATGACTTATCCCATTTCATTGTAATTACTGACCCAAAATTGCCTTGATTGGTTTAACATTTTCGTATAAATATTACTGTATATTAGAGTAAAGCCTGATGATGATCTAATTGAAAACAATTGTTCGCTTATATGTATTGTTCTAATTTTCACAATGGGAATTTTCTATTTAGGAATCGTCAGATGGCTGTTTGTGACTTGACGGCAATATAGAGTCAATCCACTCAGGATGCATGTAAGCCAATAAGATATTTATCAACTGCAGTAATAAACACCAGTGAGAAGATTTAAACAACCAACACAAATTAATCAAACTTCACCTCATTGAACAAGCTGGTGGCTGTCTAAACCAAGCAACTAAATGAATAACATGATGGTGTTTAAAGCGAATGGTACTGGGTTAGAGTCTCGTAGTGAATATCAAATATGAGATGAAGACACATCCATATGACGACTTGCGAGTTCGAAAAAACGCACGTCCTGGATTCCACTGCTGACTACCATCCAACTCGGCTTATAACGCATTATTTAAGATGTATTAAAATAGTTTGTTTCTATTAACTGACCCAATTTTTATCTAGTTATAATTAATTTGAAAATAGATTCGTTTATCTAATCACTGATTCTTTATATACCAAAAGATGTGTTTTGGACGTTGGTAAGATTCTGTGTATTAAATGTTACCAAGTTACTGAGACGGATGCTTTAAGATAATAACACTTATTGAATTGCCATTTCTTTCATATATGAATAAAGACTATCAGACCTTTAGCACTGTTAACACCGTGTTTTTATAAAATATCAAAAATAATTGGAAAAGCAATGTAACATATCAGACCTTTACGATCAGATTGAGGTCATATTGGGTCCAAAAGATCAATATGATTGACATGTCTATGTGTGCCATTTATCATAAATGAAAATAAGGTATCAGCTGACTATTTTTGGATTGTAAGATATGTTCAAATGAATATCATCATTATCACAAATATGAATACACTATGTAAATGGTTATGTAACATGAAATTAGGACTAGTTTTACATTTTACTTACTTATCACGTGAATCATTATTCGTAAAGCAATAGAAAACGTCGATGTTACTAATAATAAACAAACAATATTTTAATTTGACACAATAAATTGACTACTATTCTGATTTGATTTGCTTGTTTGTTTATTTATTTCTCTCTCTCAAAAAAAAGAAATTTCAAATAACAGTCAAAACTTAATCGCTAATAGTTTCATTTTAGTTTTTAAAGAAGTTTGTACATAATCTATAATCAATAAGTAACAAATCACTAAGTTATTTTTTGTAAACATTAATGAGTTCATGAAAACAAACACCATTTGTCCAATTCATTGATTATAAATAATAATATGAATTAATTTCATTGGTTAATATTGTAGTTGATTTTTATTATACTGTCATATTGAATAAACTATTAAATCATTGGTATCAGAAGGGGTTTCATGGAGTATCATTTTAGGATGAAACAGTTGTCCAGTGCTTTCAGGTTTTCCATAGTGGTCTAGCTTCAATTAACTTATGATCTCAACTATTAAATCATTGAAAATTATGGAATAATAAATAGATGCTCTTTTTTGTACTTCAAGACTTCTCATTACATGCACACTTATTATTATAACAAAAATTTACTGACAGACTATATGACTAGTATGGTAGTTTTAGTTTACATTTTCAAATTTAGTTGATTTATATTATTATTAGTATGATATTGACCAATTTTGTTATTGAATAGTTGCTTTACAAAGTTAATCTGAAATATACTCGAATTTTAACTGAAACTGATAGAAATTATCTCATAGAATTTTATTACTAAACACAGGATTATTCTTTGATTGAAAGGGTTATTGAGTTAACCTCAACTCTGAGATGCAGGCATATCCAGCTGACGAGTCTTGAATGGGACGAAAAGCGCGTATGGATTTCATTGCTAGCCACTATTCATCTTTGCTTACAGTGCTTTTGAACTAAAGCAATATCGACGCAACATGCACAGTTTGCACATATGCCAATAACAGACTGATAAATTGCAGTCCTAAAGATCAATGGGAAGATTCAAGTAAACAACGCCAAGTGAATTTATGGACAATAGTTTATGATGAAGTTGAGTTTCATTAAAAATTGATAAGAATTAAAAATATGAATCATTTTATTTCAACTAGGCTTCTTAAAATTAATGGGCACACTTGGATTCTAGGTTTAATTTTTGTAGGTAGTGTGGGTGGGAATTGATGAATAGCCTTTCTCTAGTTCACCGTGGGTGTTTAATTCACTTATTTTGTTAGCTGATGTCAATTTGTAGCGAAATAAGATTTTAAAAATAAATAGTAACTAAGAAATATCACTCTGCTTATCAAAAGTCTAGCACAATAACCTTTAATTCACTCAATACAGAGTTCAGTACTAGTAGTAAGTCAGTAGTTAGGTTTTAAAACTTTTATTTACATGAACAATTGTACCATAAATTGCATGCTAAAAAAATATTAGGAGGTATTAGTCAATGAAATCAATCGGTTTTAAGATATACTCTGATAACTGAGAGTCTTCGTGATTAGGATCAGCAAAACAATAGTAATCTGTGATGGAATACTTTAAAAGGAGTGTCTAGACCTCTGTGGTACTGACGAATATTGCTTATTTTTAAAATCTTTAACCATATTGTTTCGGATAACTCATTTCCCAAGCCTATTCGTTTGAACTATTTAATTTTCCATCTTCTGCAGTATTATTTTCACCTGTCGTTCATTAATTTTGTTCATTACCACCTTTTAAGGAGATATGAGTACGAACAGGTACATAATATCCCACTTCTAAGATTGTTTAAACCATTTTTTTCCAATATGAAAATATTCATCATCGAGTGAAACACATTTCACATCATGTTTAAAGAGTTAGACTTCGAATGATGTATGAGTTAATAAGTGTAAAGTCGAACCACCAAATACAAAAAACTGATTACTGATTATTGTTTAGTATTGTCTTTCGTCCTGATGAAATTCGTTCAATCACCTCGAAAAGTGACCATAATAAAATATCTAAGCTTGTGTTAGTATTTGAGTGATAGTAATTACCAGGCAACCCTTACATATGTGTTTCATATTATAAGCTGCTTACAGTTTCGGTGAAATTAATGGGCCTTCTGAGATTAAGGTTCACACCACTTAGCACCAGTTGACTAACTTAATCTGGAGTTACATGAATATTAATTGTTAATAATTAGTTGTATATAAGTCCGTTCGATTTTTTTATTATTTGTTGGTATTTATCTAAGGTGCTAAAGTCTTTAAACTAATCACCGTGGTAAAAAAATTTAGGATGAATGCACGTTCATCAAAGTTGTCATTGTGTTCCTTTGAACAAAATGTAAGATATATATAAATTTTGATGATATCACATATACACGGATTATATATTCTATTTCGATGAAAATGAGAACATTTACTAGTCTTACAATGAACAGCACATGTTATTTTAATTTACTTAATTATTTGTATCTAACGATATTTATAAATAATATCAGATTACATAATTAAATATTACTCAATAATCAATACTATGAACAATGAACAAAAGATGTCACATTATATAAGAAAAGAATGTAAAACGTGAATACACATATCTATAAACTTGTTTAATTATCATATGTTTATTGTCTTATGGTGAAAAGAAAGATAAAACAATACATGAATTCTATCATAGGAAACAGAAATATTTATCATAATAGTATAAAATATCCAGTTACAAAACATAGGACAATGATAATATTTTTGCTTTAGATAACACTTTTGATATTCATTAAGATTCAACTTAATGTATACACAATTATATAGAGGTTTATTTGAGTTGTGGCATACAATCAATAAGGAATTTTAAACAGTTCCTTTGAAATGTTAAATTTCTTTGATGAATGAAGCATCATTAAATCGATATAAAAAGTTCTGATAAGTTGTTAGTGATATTAATTACAAGCAGATATCAGCTAGAGAATCCATAGTAAGTCAGTGAGTACTTTATATCTTGGATTCCTCATATTTTCCATCTGATATCAGTTATCGTTGAAAAACATATACATTGAAATAGAACATTCATGTATCCAAAACCAAAGGTTTATTTACAAACTTGTGCTTTTGACATGTAGCATATCTTCATTTGAATCAAATTTAATGAATAATATCAAATGTTCCGTAAATTTGTTACTCTAGTACTAAGCCCTTTTCCTAGTACATCGAACTTATACGTTGTACTTTCATTGATGTTTGAAGTTTTCAATGTCAGCAACTTAATAAAGTAGTTTGATATTCACAAATAATGCCCTGACAGAATATAATGGTTTAGCTTTTATACCTCTGTTTAATGTGTGTATTAACTGAAGCAATCAAACAGTACGTCACTAGCTATTTGAAAGTTCAAATAATCCTGAGATAAATCAAAACGACTATATTGATCAAGAGGTATACATAATAAATAATCTTTTGTTATCAGAATTATCAGGTGATATTTTTATTGAGATGAACACGAAGATTCTTGTTTGTAAAGAGAAGAGTATCGGTAAACATTTAGTTAAATTTAGAATTGTTTTAAGTAACTACTTTTTCTGATAATAAGAGGTAATTTATTCTTTTCATGAACTTATAAATATTAGTATTATAAAAGTTGTGAAATGCTATTCAACAATGTTATTTAATCAAAGATGGATAGTGGCTAGCAATAGAATCCAAGACGCGCCTTTCGTCGTATTTGGGACTCGTCAGCTGGATGTACCTGCATCTTAGAGTTGATGTTCACCCTGGGACTTAAACCTAGTACCTTTCGCTCCAAACGCCATCGTGTTATCTATATAGCTACTGAGACCTATTAGCCACTTGCTTGTCCAATGGGATGAAGTTTAAATTCACTTGATATTGTTTACCTGAATCCTCTAACTGATGTTAAGTCGTAAACATCAATAGGAAGATTCAAGTAAACAATACCAAGTGAATTCAATGTCATTTAATGTCTGACGCAGCCGACAAGAATTTACATGAACACTCAGTTATTTAACGGTTATTTATACAGGGAAGTAATTAATATACTTATTGATCGATTTACACAAAATTGTTAATTGGATGAGATACTTAATGTAATAAAGACTAACACTACTTTTCGAAGATGTTTAAGTAGTAGATTTATTTGACTTGTAAGTGTGGCGAGAAATAAAAAAACAGATGAGAATTAAAGTGAAGATTAATATTTAGCTTACATAAAACATGTTCAACCTATTGTACTAAGACAAATTATTTGGTATGCACATCACTAACAGTAGAATATTTTGTACAGTTTCGACCATGCAGTTATAGAGTTGTTTAAAAGAACTTTTAACTGCACTATTTTGGTCATGGAGAGATGATTTTCGTACTTATTACAGGTCGTTGAAAACAATCCATAAGACATTTTTAGGTTCCTGTCAATGGAACCACTTCAGCGAACTCATACATCCTAACAGATTCAAATTGGTGTGTGTCATCTTCATGACCAGAAGTGTTTCCAGTCATCTAAATCTTCTTCACAGTTACTTTGTTGTCTGTTCAAAAATTATAGGAAAATCGTTAATAAACAAAATATTAAAACTGTCCTTATAACATCTCGATTCAGATTAAAAATTTACGTTTATCAAAGAATGAATTAGGTTTAGCCTAATCAATGGGATTATGTAATAAATGTGATACATTCTGTTTATCTTGATTTTCTCCTAAATATACTTGCCTAATTTACCATAATGGAACGAAAATTTAGAAAGCTTCAAATTACAACAGACAATGCGCAGATGATTTTTCAATTTTTGTGACTTTTCGCCATAATATATGAAATAGGACCACAAACCTTCAGAACTCAAGGCATTCACAACACTTTTGGACTAACGAATGGAAACTTAATTGTTCATACACTCTACTTTGAGCAGTTAGCGATACAGCATGATCGTTTTCTGATCATCTTAGTGACAACTATTTCACCTTTGACATATTTAAACCCCTATTTCTCTGATAAAGGGATACTCATCGTAAAATAACTTCATATTTTGAGTTCTCATATGTAAGTATTCAGTTTGATCTTGAAAATATATTTATTTTTAATTCAGAGGGTGTACATATGTAGTCTCCTTCATTCATATAAACAACTTGAAACTATTGAAGTAGTTCCGGTTGAATAAGATTATAGTTGTTATCACTCGTAATTGGATAAACCTTATTCTGGAATGGTTAACTTCTGATCTGAATTGTTCAATTTTTGTGGTAATTAATACCAACATTCAAGTTGTACATAATTCGACATTTATTCACAAAGTCAATTTAAATAATTTTTGTATGTTGGGGGAATGACTAATGTTGTTGATAATTTAGCACTTGATTTTTCTCAATTCTGAACACATAACAATACACATATGGCCCCATTCTGAATCTTTGTAGTGTTATCTTTGAGCAGTTTCCTAATTTCTAAATGATATATTGATTTAACTTCCACAAACTACTTGAAATTGTAATGAGCATGGATAATTTTTAATTGAAAGTAACCGAAATATTTCGAATTAAATTCAAATAGGCGAGGCTGTGTTATCTTGTGACCGCCGATTACAGAACAGTGAGTTATCGATCGAATCAATGACGCGTAAAACCCGTACGAGCAGCCTGGAGTCCTGATTGGTCTCGCTTCCTGCCTAGCCAAGACAGTTATAGTCCAGAACACCAATCCGAGCCTCTGCTATATGAATTATTATATTTCAAACATACTGAGTTTATATACCAATCAAACAGATTAAAACGTACCATAAAATAGAAAATAACGTCTGTACAAGATTCGGCCAAATGTGTTTGTGAATGAGGGAGGTAGTGATTAATAGACAGGGAATAATTCAAGAATGGAAAATCGTATAATAACAGCTCATAGGTTAAAATAAAGCTTATATTAAGAGAGACATGAATATGAATAGTTTAGCTAATTAACAATTATACGATAAAATAGTAAAGGTCCACAAATGGATCCCAAAAATTACCACTCATTATTCTTATCGGGGCATAACAGGCTGAGACATTTTTGATTAACACTAACACTTTAGGCTGCTACAGGTTGCGATATATTCTGAGCCATCATCAATGATCTACATCCTATCATTAACTTTTGTTGTCTCAAAGATCATAATCGTGACCTCTATATCCTTATATACACTTTAACACAGTTATTTATGGACTCATATCCTGAAATCTTGCCTTAATATGGGTTCGTTGAGTATTAAATAGGCATAATTTGTTTCAGCTAGACTAACGTTAGTTACGTTTGTTCACATTTTAGTCACATTCAGACTAGGTTTCCTAATCTCAACGCTTTGTTTATCAACACTGCCCGAAAATTCTCACTTCTACATTCCACATGAAACGATTTTCCCTTAAACCCGAAATTCTTAGACTTCGAATATTATTTTTATAAGTATCATCAAAGCTGATACTTATTTATCGAGTTGATTATTCTTCTGAATATGTTCTTGTGATAATGGGTCTTTATGAAAAAGAAGCTAACCAATGTTTTGTAGTTTTCAGTGGTTCTACAGCGAATGTCAATCTGTAGCAAAAAGTGTCTTTATGTTAAATCAACCTAAAAAACCAACTTCAATAAATGAATGAAATATGTTCATTGAATTTTTGACAGAGGGAGTTAAATTAATTGTACCGTTTGTTTTAAATTCGTTCTTCTTTCCTACAGTGTTCGTAAACTGATAAAAGGTGCTATTTTGGAAAATGACTTCATGAATCATATCGCATCAAGTCAATTGAGTCAGTTAGTCGATTGCATGTACAGCATAAAGTTTACCGCCGATGAAATGATCATTACTGAAGGTGATTATGGCTCGTTAGTGTATGTATTAGGAGGTATGTTAAACTTGTTTTTGTATAATATCCTAGTAATCTTTATGATAATGTTATATTTACTATATATATATATATATATATATATATATATATATATATATATATATATATATATATATATATATTAAACAGTATATTATACTGTTCACTGAAAATTAACCTCTATAGATATTGTAGGTTAAGTTGTAAACAATACGAATGACTATGGTGTTGACAGCTTTTTATTTCGTTGACCTTGATTTCAACAGGCATTTACTTTAAAGATAGATTAATTAAATACAATACTTAAGATTTGACCTACTCATATAGACAATAGCTTAGAACAAATATAACGATTCACTCAATATGAGAGCTTCATTAAAAGTGGTCATTTATCGTTTGGTATGATATAGCATACAATTTATTGATATTCAAAATAAAATGAGCACCTATACGGCTGTGGATAATCTAGAAAACACTATTCTGAAACAAGAGAAGTTAAATATTGTGCTATTTTCATTAAATCAATATAGA
The DNA here is from genome assembly GCA_946903255.1 of Schistosoma spindalis. NCBI lineage: Eukaryota > Metazoa > Platyhelminthes > Trematoda > Strigeidida > Schistosomatidae > Schistosoma > Schistosoma spindalis. Next base: position 9,266,854 of record OX336421.1, on the reverse strand, counting down.
TAAATTCTTACACAATTCATTCTTCAATAAATGTTTTGACTCTATAGTTCACAGGCTCATCAGTAATCCATTGTAAAGATGATTACTAGTAAACGCAAAGATATAATCAAGTTAGATGGTTTTACTATTATTATCACAAAAAAGTTTATTCTTATTGTAAATAATTTATTTACTTTTTGTATTATATATATATATATATATATATATATATATATATATCCATAATCATAAAACACATGACTATTTAATGAATTACATAACTGAAATATATCTTAAGTTCATCTAAGAATAAAGAACCTTTAAACAACAACAACAACGAAACCATTTGTAATTCATAATAAAGCAACATATTTTACATGTTAAATTTTTTTGTGTTTTCTTTCTTCATATTATAATAACACTAATGAGAATACCATGTGTAAATGCACTAGGAAGAGAAAGTTGTTTAATAGAAAAACATCACTTAAAGGTTTATTATTTTTTATTATTTATAAATCGATTACTTAGATTCTATAAACAAATATTTTAACTGAATTAAGGAATCTTTAAACCATTAAAATTTCATTAGGATTTTAAAAGGGGGATATTTTTTCTTTAATTTTAACTATGAAGTAAACAGGTATGATTTAATTGAATGCAAAAATGTTCAGACGATAATTTATAATATTACACATAACTATTTTTATTAAAAAAAAGAGATAGATGTAAAAGACTATTGAATTTAAAGTATATTTGATGAAGTTTTTCTATCTTGTAAACTTTCATAGATCAATGGTATCATTTTTAATCAAATAATATGCATTCATTTATTTTGAAGAATCTCTTCTGATTCATTATATTTCCTCCCACTCATAAAAGTAAACTAATTCATTTATAAGTTCAAGATTGGATTAAACCTTTAAGTCAAAGGCTCGGAGTGTGGCCTGCTAAGAAAACCACCTACTTTGATTTAAGCACGTAGGCAGAATCCCAACCCTCATACAAATTAAACGATTTGTGTGGGACAGTTTATTTTGTAGATGATGTTCGGTTTTTCTTCCTTTGTCATTGTGCCAATTGCGAAAAACACTACATCGGACAAAGCGGACGCCCTCTTCATCCTCGCCTGTATGAACACCAAGTATAAGTGAAACGCCATGAATTACCTATATCAATGCATGTGGACAAATGTGGACACATATCCAACTAGAAAAATGTATAGAGGCGCTTCTAAAAACACTAGAAAATTTCTAGAAGATAAACACTCACATCAATCAGTAATCAACGAGCACATTGAAATCGATCCAATTTATCAACCAATCAGAAAAAATTATGGACAAACGTAGGACCAAAAATCAAACCAAGAGGAGATGCAACCAACATAAAGAAGTAAACTATGACAGGTTTAAGGTCAAAAAGAACCAATTAACACCGAGATCTACAAGACAAGCTGTGAGCCGTATGTGCGAAAATTCGAATACGTCACTTCTACCTGAATTTTGTATTGATGATGTACTTCAAGTGAACGATGAAAGCTCTAGGATCGAACCATCCATCTCAGAGAACAAAACTCCATCAAACGAATCCACCTGAGCTACAAATCTTCTCAACCATCATAAAAAAGTGATTTCTAATTGAGAGTATAAAATAAAATGTTTTACGAGTAACTGTTGAAAGTTGTGGTCTACAGGGAGAAAAAAGACCGACAAATGTTTTGATATTAACTACTTCAAAAATGCAGTCGGCTAGTAGATTTTTTCCTATCGATTATTGTGAAGTATTTCGAAATAGCGACATCATAACAACTACAAAGTTGTAGACCCACAATCGTGAGGTTAAAAATATTCCACTTTTCACTTCGCAAATGTAAACAGTAGCTTTTGGAACAAGGGCACTTCATTGATTATACAGAGTTCCCAAAATTATCTACTTGGGCATAATCTTAATAGATATTTTTATCTCATACAGAAATTACGTTCACGTAAGATTTCAGCGGCTTTTACGCTTTCAATTTTCACTTAAATGCCGATGATGCTCGTAAACTTTACGTATACTTTTCCCAAAGTTTTAATCATGAATTTCAAATTGGTTGATCGTCACCATTAAGACAATGAAAAGAGAACACGCATTATTCGTCAGATTCGAATTATCAACAAAGACCTTCTAAATGAGCTTTGCAAGGTTCGGTCAGTATCCTGTATAAATGATTTATTGGTACACAAGCTGATCATTAGGTAGTAGCAAATATTTTGCTAACTAGTCATTCTCTTGTTAATATTACTGTATGATGAACATAAAATACTCCAAATCATTTATAATTGCAATTAATTATCAAAGGTGTTCATCTCGGTAAAAATTCATTCACCTTGTACGTTGAAATACTAGTAAAACCTTATGATATTCTCGTCACCGTAACCAAAAGCTCTGAAGCTCTAGTCATGAACTTCACTAGTCAATCACAACATCCTGTAAGTGATAGAATACGATGAGTAAATTACTTGATTAGGCGTTCACCAATGACTAGATTTCTCTAAACATATTTTACACAAAAAACCGAATGTTACAGCAGTATTTTACAGCTTTGTAATCAAACAAATATGTTTACTGGTAAGACATATATCTTCTCTAGTCTTTCAATCGATTTCAATTTATAAAAGATAGACGCATGTATATAGTAAATAAGATTCATATAAAAAATTAATAGTATTCTGTTTGATTGACTGATGTTTATTATAAAAAAATATTTTAATCTTTTATTTCATGACCTGAAGAAACTTTTATATTACACTTTAATCCGGTTGTTCCTCTTCACTTTTTATAGACATAAAGTATTCTGTTGTTATGTTGTTAAATTACGTAATACTTACAGAGATATATTTAATAGGGTATGGTAATTTATATTTAATATCAAAATTTTTTTTATTATTTACCCTTAAAACTAATTATGGAATAATCAGTGAATAAAGGTACATTTAAAAGGTCACTATTAATAATTGAATGAAATCGAACTATATATTGTACATGTAATATCTTATTTCGTATAGAAGTATAGTTTTCTTGTATAGAAATGAATAACAGTTTGAAAAGATAAATGAATACTGTATGCTATTTATTTACTTCAGGAAGCTGACAAATGTTCAGATTGAAGAACAAGATTGATTCTTATCTATTGGATACCTTTTGTATTTAGCCAATTACCATTTAGTGCAATCGACTTGCCAGTGGTTTGTCGTTTAAAGCAAAGTTGACATACAACATAAGATTGGAACCTATAAAAAACTTTAATGTTATGTATCAGTAAAGTATTTTCAGAAAGTATTTGTGTAACTATTTGACTACACACCTGTCATTCGGATTGATCTTGTTTACATAATTTAAAAGTGATATTCCAATATATTTAAGCTTCAGATATCTTATTTTCAAATTAAAACGTTGAAAATAAGAAGTCAATTACCAGTAGGAACTAAAATATCATATAGAACTATAAAGATTTTTCGTTGTATAGTTAGTCATGATCTAAGTTGGAAATGTAGATGGCTGGATTTTTGTCCGATACACGACTTTATACTTCCTAAGTTTTAATATCTTTCAATTTTGTTATGGCCTTTGGTGATATGGTAAACAGGAAAATGTTTCATTAGTTGTTACATCTTCTTTACTGTTTCTTAGGATCAATAATCTTTATAGATAACTTCTTTTCTTATAAAAATGAAAAAAAATGCCAACCGATTTTAGTTCTAATCTCTAGCTGATTAGTACTCTTCAACTTATTTTACATCAACAAGAGATGCCAATTTATATGGTGCATCTTCCTTTTACGAAGAATCATACCAGTTGTCGATGGTGCATTGCAATTTTTCAAATAGTTTTATTCAATAAAAGAACAGATAAGTTTATGGAGGTACATTTACACGTATTTTCTTAAAAACGTAAGCATTAGAAATACCAGAAAGCGTGAATCACGATAGACCACTTATGGAGGTTTTGAACAATGAGCATAAATCTGAACAGAAACTGACAATAATCAAAGAAGTGAACAGGAAGCATAAAGTGTGCCATCTTATTTAAAATTTGTCATTTGTGAAATTCAATGACTACACATCTCTTAAGTTAAACACAATGTAATTCAGCTACTGTTGTAAACGATCAATAATTTTAAATTCAAACATAGACCGATATAACGACATATTATGTATCAATGATTGACCTGATTTCAATGGTTCTCCATTTGGTCATATTTCTTGGTGAAAAGTGTGCTTATTAAAGCCTTAATGCTAAGATACATTTTATTACCACGGCTATAAGTTAAAAAAACTGATTATATATTTAAAGACACAAATAAATTTTGATACTGAGTACTTTAACATTTTTCCATCACTGGATGTGATCTCATTTGAAAATTGTGTCCGTTGTGTCACAAGCGTATTTTGTGTTCATTTATTAGTCTATTTTTTGTATTTTTTCGTTTTAACTTCTTAGAGGGACAACTAGAAATTTCCAAAGATGGTCGAAAATTAAGAGTGCTAGATCGTCCGACAGTACTGGGGGAATTAGCAGTTTTATATAATTGCACTCGAACTGCCAGTGTTAAGGGTAAGTATGTTGCTTTAATTTTACTGAAAATGTCGAAAAAATATGAACCTTACCCTTAATTTAATCATATTTATATTCTTCGAATCATCCTAAACACTCTTGTTTTACTGTCGAATGAATCAATTTACTTTACAAGAAAGCTTTTTGTGATGGACTAACTGCATCTGTTAGATCGATAAAAACTAGAAATGAGTGGAACGCTGTTACACCCTACGTTAAAACTAATCATTTATGTGCACCATTTTGAGTTTACAAGTAAATAAGATGATATTTTCGTCCTGAATTTTTAGTATGAAGTCGTAACAGATAATTTGTTAGAATTTAATGACGGTTAAGTCGTTAATTGCAGTTGAAAACCCAGACTATTTTATTCCTACTTATTAAACTAAAGATATTCACAATTAAATAATGATATCAGAGTCGTTTTTGACTGTTATAGAACTCAAATCTTAGATAATTTACGAGTAATTTATGCTCTAATGGATTTAAAATAGTGACAAAGGTCGTGGTGAGTTTCCTTTCTCTGAACTGATGGGTCAATTGTGCAGCTTTCATTAACTTTCAGGGTTACATCATCAAGATCGAGGAGCTTCAGATTGGTACCGACAAACAGTTGATATCTTTTGACATTGAGGCTTTATGTGTTTCAGCTACATGAGAATTTGTGAAAGACACCATAACCCCTCTTCTCATAAAGACATCTCAAGCTTCACTGTTATATTTTAATTTTTGCTCATGAATTAGTCTTGAACAAAATCTTCCTAACTAAAATATATCAACTATTGACGGGTACCCTAATATGATATCTCATATTCGAAAGAATTATTTTATGAACTATAAGTTCTGTTCCTGAAAGTAATCGAGAAAAGCTTTTGATCCGTCCAAGTCAGTGATATATTCTTGATTACTAAAGAAATTAGCCCAAAAACTGATTGCGATTGTGATTAGCAACGTCATTGATGTTGTCGAATTAACATTAGAACAAGTTACCTTTTCTTTATGCACTTATCATCAAAATAAATACAGGATAAACAGTAAAGCTGGATTTAGCAGAAATCAGTACTGTAATACATCTAACACACGGATAAATAAAAATACAATGTAATCATTATATAGAAGGATGTTTAATCAAGCAACTTTGTCAAATGTGTTTATCAGACTTAAAACTAAGCGAATACTCAAATATAGAATTCATAAACAAATTATTCTACAATGTATGAATGACATAAGAAATTACATCCAGATTTCTGAGATCAATAAGGTTTATGTAGTTTACAAACCAGGAATTCATTAATACTCTTGTGAAGTTTCTAGATGTTTCTTCTAGTTTGATAGAAGCCCCTTCTTAGCAAAAAGAAACAATTATGGACCTGGAAGTGTTGTACAATTTATTGACTAGTTTCTTTTAGTTTATTCATTGAAACATGTCATTTTCTTTATTTTTAACGTTATCTTTAATTTTTCCTAAAAAAACAACATTATACATCCTTCATTTACGTAATAAAGTGTAATGGAACTAAATAAAAGTTACGTTCAATGATGTATTTCTTAATCCTTAGTTTTATGAATGTAATTTAACTTTCCTTAAATCCCATGTTATTATTCATTGTAAGATTAAATTAAATATGTTGCTCTTGAATGTTACAGTACTTGTCATCATTTATTGTATTTAATTGTGTATGAAATAAGTAACTCGTATTGTTATATTTATGTATATGTATATGTATATATTTACATACATGACATGTTTTCCTAGTATATATATACTACAAATGAATCGCAATTATATATATATATATATATATATATATATATATATATATATATATATATATATATATATATATTAACTTCAACATGCATTAATAGTAATAAATGATTCTGGTCTGTAATTTGTCCATATGAATGAAATTGGTGTTAATGACACATTAATTAATTATTAATTATGCATTAAACGAATATGATAAGAAATTGGTAGATCAACATTTTATTATTATTAGATAAGCACATGAAATTTTATTTCGACCAGAACAATAAAATAATTATAATCAGAGAGGGGTTTTGTGGAGATTATAGTAATTGTGATAGTTGATGTCATGAGTCAATTGAAGTTAGACCACCATGGAAAACATTGAAGCACTGGATGGCCGTTTCCTTCTAGTATGGGACTATACTAGACTATACTATACTAATAATAATTATGATGGATTCAACAATCAATTTATTTCAACAATAAATACATTTTCTTCAACAGGATGAATTCACCAAAATGACACATATTTAAAATAAAAATGCTTCTTATTTAATTTTAGCCTTTGATCAGTTATCTGAATGATAATAAACTAAATCATGTGTGTTAGTCTCATGTTGTTTTATTCGATACTCGTGTACATCAATAGAGTACCCTTTTAAGTTTCACTTATTAGTTGTTAGGTAAATAATTAATAGTAACGTTAATATATAAACAATAGCTGTGACTGGCATTACATAAATATATCTAAAGTTGCAACATATATTTACTGATATCAATCCATTATTCTCTTACATGTTGAAATATTGAAAAATAAATAACCTCAGGAAATCTAGGCAGTGTTTCTAAAAGCAAAACATTCAGTTTTCTCATATAAACTCTAACCTATATGCTGATAATAGAAATGATAAAACCATAAAGGTTAAAAGTCAGATTCTGTGAAAAACTAATCAAAATAGATAATGGTCAGTGACGAAACATGTATTGATGATAACCAGTTGAATTCTTGCTCAATGAAACAAACTGTTAGCTATCTTTGGAGAAATTCTCATACCCTACTTCCTTCTGAAATTCGAAAAGATATTATTGTTTACAAAGAAAATAAACGTATAGCCATCAAAAGTCCTGTTACAATCATGATATTATTGATGTTAATGTCGGCTTTGGAACAAGCATAGACTATAATAAAAGGGGAATTTATCAAGAAAATGAATACTTTCATTTAAGCTTTAGTGATTCTACATTAATATACAGATTTTAAAATTAGACTATAATAAAACCTGCATTACTCAGTTGACGAAGAGCTGTTTCACACTATTAACTGCGTTAAGAAAAGCATTATTGCAACCGATTGAAGGTTATACAATCACTAAGTTGATAGGCAAGTAACATTAAGTGTGTATGGATAAAGCATTATAAGTAATCTGTCATATTTAGTGTGCTTTATAGCACAGTTGAACGATGGTTTAATAGCTAAAACCTCAAGATTTCAACCACTAGGTCAAACCTTTGGACCCCGTCCCATTTTATTTAGCCAAACCATATTGATAATCCTTATGCAAAATATATGACTCAATGATGAGTATCAAAACTGTACTTGAGAGAGTGGTTGAATTAAAATAAATCTTGTTTGACACATGGTTTTCGTATACGTTTACACCATATTTCATCTCCAGATATCTTACTGAATATAATCATTATTTTCACAAGAAAATCTCTATCACTCATCCGAAACTATAGTGAATCCATGAAATTGACTGAAAAATGGTTTATTATTCTTCTGTTTCAAATTTTACTTGTCTTCATTCTTACATAACTATTGTTAATATAAGATCATATACTATGATTTCTTAATTCTTCCACTAAGTATTATGTAATCTGTCAACTCATCCACTAAGTAAAACTGTTTAAACTTTTAGATATCATCTTATCTGTTTTCTTTAAACCATGTCATTATTTATTCATTATTATTCTAACAAACAGTTTGAAATTTCAAAATATCATTCGATAACTGACCGCTAATCATATTGATATTTTTGTACTATGATTTCTCTGTAGCTAATGCTACTGGATTCGAGTCCTATAGTGAACATCAACTCTGGTTTGCGATTACATCCAGCTGACAAGTCCCATATAGGACGAAATCAGCGTCCTGGATTCCATTTCTAGCCACTGTCTATCTTTGCCTGTATTTACCAACTCTGTTTGAATTTTTCAATGTTATTTTGATTGATTATTCCTTAATAAGAAAAAACGTAATTTAGGGTTATAAATTTATTATTCAAATTGTTTATTTTTGCATTTGGAAAACCATATTTTGAATATCCATGAAACGTTCTTGTGGATGTTACTTTTACTAAAAGTAGTATTCATTGATTGTTCTAAAATTTCCATTAATCACTTTATTTACTCTCAATAAACATGAACATGATAAACCAAAACCCTGTCACTTTGAATGTCACTCAATAAATATTGTGAACCATGAGGAAAGTAACCAGTAGATATGTATATATTCTGATTGTAAGAAAGACATATATTGCCAAAAACTGTTAATCATAAGTTCAAATAGAAGAATTTAGATTCCGTGGCAACAAATAGTTTTCATATAAAAAGCATAACCTCAACAACCTATTGTATAAAACATTAATATTCTATTTGTACCGGTACTTAAATGTATATTTATGGGCATATATGCACACAATAAAGTATTTCGAGTGCATAGTTTCATACAAATGAACTGTTTCCTAGAAAAGTCAATGTTTTATAATGACCTACACTTATTTTATATTCATTAATAATACTAATAATAATGTTAATGAATAATTTTTCTAATATGATTATGCAGAATTATTGAATAATTTTTTGTAATTAAAATATATAAGGAACTTTCATGAATACTATGATGCAATCAAAATAATCTTATAGCCAGATAATCATAGAAATCATTTATATACTGAAGCAATATAATCAATTTATAGCTATCGATAAAGCTTTCCTCAGGAAGAATGCTTTATAAGCAAAGATGGATAATGGTTAGCAGTGGAATCCAGGACGCGCGTTTCGTCCTATTTTGAACTCGCCAGCTGGATGTACCTGTATCTCAGAGTACATATTCACTCTGGGACTCGAACCCAGTACCGTTCGATTCAAACGCTATTTCGTTTGCCAATAAGAGACTGATCAATTTCAGTCCTAAACATCAATGAGAAGATTCAAGTAAACAATACCAAATTATTTCAATGGTTAAGATCATGAGTCTGTTCTAGTGAGAAGTAGTGACCAGTGGAGTTCAACCGGGTCTGTTGTGAGATAGTAATTCATTGATGACAATGGTGGATGTGTCACCCAATTTCGTGGAATAGTTAAAGTTAGACATTAGCACTGTTAAATGCCGGCTCAGTGGTCTAGTTGGTTAGGCGCCTGGCGCGAGACTGATAGGTCCTGGGTTCAAATCCCGCGAGACAGGGTCGTGGATGCGCACTGATGAGGAGTTCCACAATAGGACAAGACTTCCGTTCAGTGCTTCCAGGTCTTCCATGGTGGTCTAGCTTCAACTGAATCGTGATAATATCCACAAAACCTATCTGATAATAATACCAAGTGAATTTAGAATCCTTTATAGTTCTGAAATTTCATATTACATTGATGTAACTAAATAACAATTCGAAAAACATTGTTATTTTTTCTTGAAAAATAAGGGACTTCTCTCATTATCAAGTTCATGACTTACTAATAATTGACTATTATCCAAAATGTTTTCTAAAGAGATTGGCTATTCGAAAACATAATTGTTTAGTATCAAATAAAACACTAAACAATACAGCTGTAAATTATTATAATCCAATGATAACAAACACTATAAATTACTGACAATGAATATTTACAACAAAATATTCATAGAATTGATATGAAAACAATCACTATTATATTTCTAAACTATCAGCTATCTAGAACTTATAATTAAAAAAATGTCTATAATTATTTTCAGCTATAACAAATGGAACACTTTGGGCAATTGACAGAACATCATTTCAAACTATATTAATGAGAGATCATTTACAAAAACGCAATGATTACATAGCATTCCTTAAAAGGTTAGTAATTAGTTTGTAATTGTTTTGTATTAAGCATATATAAAAATTTGAAATAATATCATTAGAAGTTGACAACTCCAATAAACTTTCATTATTGATCTAGGAGATTTCATTAGGAACTTCATTATAGGTGAGCGTGTATAATGTATAAATAGATCAACATTCAAATACAATCGTTGACCAGCAGACAGATTGCTTCCGAAAACTGACTTTCATTCGTCAAACAATTAAAAACGTGTCGTGTATTTTTTTTTCACATAAATACCAGTATTATACACCATTCATTACAACAATCTAAAAATGCGATCTGAAAACTATGAAAAATACACTTTGAAAAGCAGAAATATTTATTAAGAGAGGCATGTGGAGTATGAAAAATCTATAGACTAACAAACCGTGATTTCACATAACTAACCAACCTTTGAATTCCATTAAGGCCTATTCGTTAGTGTCTACACCAGGCCATTGGGAACGTAGACCATCCTAAGTAAGTAAACAAGTATAACATTGTCATTTGTGTCTGTGTCTTATGAACAACTTGGAGAAAGGTTAACTACGTTACCTAAATGGATAGTTTAGAAGTTACTCGACTACAGTTAGCAAATGTAAGCGATTAGATTCTGACCCGACTGTTGAATTCAGCCACGGATTTTGTGGTAACTGATTCCGTACGGATTAGGAAATGAGTTGTATTTAATGGTCTTGTACTAGAACAAAACAGCTATTCAATGCTTTACAGATTAAGCGGTTCTTCATCGGTTATCAGCTCAAAATGGAAACCTACTTAATGTTTTATGTGTGATTCCAACACGACTATTTATACTTTAACAGCCAATCAAATTACACAGAAATAATGTTTCTACCTGAAGCTTGTACTGATGTTGTCGTTCAAAAGAACGATGAAAGCTCCACGTTTAAACCATCCAGCCCACAGAACAAAACTCTATCAACTTCATCCACCTGAGCTACAAATCTTCTCCATCATCTCAAAAGTTTATCTTATTTTTTTCTCTATAAATAAATTATTTATCTAAATTATTGAGGACAGATTTTTTTACAAAAAGTTTTAATAAGAAGTCGTTCCAGGTGTAATCAACTAATCCAAATAAAACCATATTAACTCTGATTTACTAGTTTGTTAATAACACTTTAATACTGAAAGTATCATCAAACATGTTTAAGTGCATCAATGATTTATTCACTAATTGACCTAAATTGTGAAGTATTCTGTTTGTTTTAAAAAGAAAGAAAATAGTATTTAATCATATAATATATCCATACTCATTTACTTAGCAAATGATGATAAATTGATTTAAAACATTATTAAGTAAATTTATTGTCAATAATTAAAATTTACTGGTGTATTTAAATGTGACCTATCATTCAGATAGTAAACATACTATCTCGGTCTACGAGAACAATCTGCGTTTTAACATAAGTTACATACTTACTCCTGTTACTCCCAATGAGACATAGGCTGCTGACCAGCATTATCCAATCCATTCTGTCCTGGGCCTCCCTTTCTAGTTCTGTCCAATTGTTATTCATTCTTCTCATGTCTGTCTCCAGTTCTCGGTGTAATATGCCCTATGGTCTTCCTCTTTTCCTTTGGTCTTAAGGATTCCAAGTGAGGGCTTGCCTTGTGATGCAGTTGGGTACTTTCCTCGACGTGTGTCCTATCCACTTCCAGAGCTTCTTCCTGATTTCTTCCTCCGTCGAGATGAAAAAGAATTCAACATAAGTTAGGGATTTAGAATTATTTAGTCAGAGAGGAATATAAATATGATCTCTTGATAATCAAAAATGAATTTATTCTATTTGATACGAGACTAGTAGTTTAGGTAGTAGTTTAGGGCTTGCATTATCTTATTGTTAATATTTTAATAGAAGACTCTATCAAAAGTATAGGTTGGGTGTTTTGATTATGGTTTAGAACCTGTTATCTATATGAAAAAATTTATCCTTTTTAAGGGAGCAAACAAAGCTTTGTTTTCCCTTAAAACGTTTAGTAACAACAGTTTAAGTTCAAATAGTTATCATGATCATCGTCAAATGGTCTATCGAATGTTTTAATTTTAAAAATTTTCACTCTGAAATACAAAATAAAGGTTTATAATTTTAGGTATTGTGTTGAACACTCATAGCTCATGTTCCAACAGATTTAGATTCATTCCAAACTAAATTTTCCAGAAACATCAAAATTTTTTATCTGAATTTATACTATTATTTTCCTCATTTATAAACTTCTTTAACTGATGATGAAAATAATTTTTGTTTAATTACTGTGTTATACTCTGCATATAGCTCAAGATTTTATTACTTACTGTTCTCGTCAATATATGAACATAATGCTTGTCGGATTTTCTACCTATTGATGAGCTTACCGTAGAAACTACAACAAATGTTTTTGAATTTTTTGATTAGCTACTTATAAGTAGGTTATGTTTACCTTGAAAATGTTATTGTGAGAATAGATAATTCATCCACAGATTACACGGTGATCAGAAGAATATACCTTAATCCTGTTATATTTAAGGAGAAAATTACTACATGATTATGAATTTCATCATTCATAATAAAAAGCTGATAATGTAGTATGAACAAACCATCGGTATTCAAAAAGCTGGTCAAACTTTACCAGTTTGGAGAAATTGATTTTAGTTTTATGTTGACTTGCATGCTCCCTTTTTATCAGCAATGTACCTCATCTGAAACTGAGATTAAAATTAACATTAAAGGCTATTTTCAGCCAATTCGATGTAAAGTGTATATATTAATTTACCAAATTATATTGTACATTTTGCCATGTCACAACTTGTTATGTCTAAAACAGAAGTATATGTACTCAAAATGTGATACAGTCACACAGTACTGACAACAAAACGGTACTGAATGTATTTGATGTATGATAACTCTAACCTTTCCATAATATACTGTAATTTATTGAACAAACGATTATAGAACATCTTTTACGTATATCTCTTACTTACTTACTTATACCTTTTCCCCCCTTGGAGGAGCATAAGCCGCTCAACAGCACTTTGTATCCAACTCAGTCCTGGGAAATCCTTTCCGGTTCTTTCTAATTTCTATTCATTCTATTCATGTCTGCTTCTGATTCCCGGCACAGTGAGTTCTTTAGCCTTTCTCTCTTCCTTTTCCCTTCGGTATTTCAAGTTAGGGCTTGCCTCATGATGCAGTTTGGTGATTTTTGCAACGTATGTTCTATCCACCAGCAACGTCTTTTCCTAATTTCTTCTTCAGCCGGAACCTGGTTTCTTATCTTCTACAGTAGGCTGTTGCTGGTCGTATCCGGTCAATGGATGCTGAGTATCTTGCGTAGAAAACTGTTTATAAATAGTTGTATCTTTTTTATGATTGATGTAGTAGTTCTCCAATTTTCAGCTGCGTACAGTAGAACTGTCTGGACTCTCATATTGAAGAGTGTGACTTTGATATTGGTTGACATTTGTTTTGAGTTCCATATGTTCTTCATCTGTAGGAATATTGTCCTTGCTTTGTCAATTCTCGACTTTACGTCTGCATCAGATCCTCCATGTTCATTGATGAGGTTACCCAGATACGCAAATGTTTCCGCATTTTCCAGAGTTTCGCCATCAAGAGTGATTGAGTTAGTGTTCTCTGCGTTGTATTTGAGGATCTTGCATTTCCCCCTGTGAATGTTGAGGCCTACTGATTCAGAGGCTACCGCTGAATTAGCTGTTTTCACATGCGTTTGTTTGTATGTATAGGATAGAAGAGCCAGGTCGTCTGAGAAGTCCGAATCGTCTAGCTGCATTCTGATAAGTCTTGCGATTTTGAACGCTATGCTCGGTTCCTAAGCTATTCTTGAAACCCCCAAGCTAGAACTATACAGCGACCTGAAAACGAGAGAGAAGGCGTAAAGTATGCGAAAAGTACTTTACTTCAAGGTTCATTCTAATACGGAAAACAGAGGGTTTTTATAATATTCTAAATGTCCTTGGGTTTCTCGAAGATTCTGGAATGCTACTAAACATAGTAGCGGTATAACAATCAACCAATCAGAACCTCTACATGTGACGTTTCATATCCTTGATGTTTCTGGTTAAAATCCAAGTGAACGCTGATTGGATGAAATGCTTCTTAAGGTTTCCTGATCCTTGCATGTCTTTCACGAGAACTTTTCTGGATCATCCCAACACATTCAACCTGTCAACTGTATCCTGTGCTTCCCCTCAGATGTTGAGGCTTTCATAATTCATTCAACCACCATAAGGAAGAGAATTTACGAGAGTAGACAGCCTTGTTTAACTCCGGTCCTCACATGGAATGCATCTGTCAGTTGTCCCTCATGCACTACTTTGCAGTGTAATCCGTCCTATGAATTCCGTATGACATTGATGATCTTCACAGGTACATCATAGAGTCGAAGAAGGCTCCATACTGTTCTCCTATCCACACTGTCAAATACTTTCTCATAATTAAGGAAGTTCATATATAATGACGAGTTCCATTCAAGTGACTGTTCAACGATGATCCGTAGTGTCGCGATTCGGTCTGTGTACGACTGATCCCTACGAAAGTTCGACGTCTACTGAATCTTTCATCCAGTTCAGCAACACTGTTGAAAGCCTTTCCTTGTATCGATAGTAGTGTGATTCCTCTGTAGTTCCCACATTTGATCAGAACCCCTTTCTTCCTTATTGTAGTGTCGGTTAATATGCTAAGCACAAATCAATGAGTGTAAAAAACAAATGTATTCAAAAATCCATTCTCGTATTTGACTTATTTAATTCCGTTATTCACCAACGCGAGTTAAGTTGATAACATTATACGAGGATTGATGATATGTATATTATGAATAACAATCATTCATACGATATTACTGGAGTTAGATCCAAGGCCACTAAAGTATCTTGATGAGGTATCCTTCTTTCCAGGCCATCGTCACTTGTTCTTTCTTCCAAATCTCCCTGAATAGAGTGTGAAGCATGTTTACAGTCATTTCTATGTCTGGCTTCATCACTTCAGCTGAAATATTGTTAGGTCCGGCTGTTTTCCCACTCCTGATTTGTCTGATGGCCATCCTAATTTCTTCGATTATTGATAGAGTGACACCAGTAGGGAGGTCTGTAGGTGATGTTTCGATGTCCAGTGTGTTCAGTTGAGCTGGTCTATTCAAGAGTTCCTCAACATATTCTACATATCTGTTCCTCTGTTTTTGAATCTCGGTGATTGTCTTTCCTACTTTGTCCTTTACCGGTCTCTCTGGCTTACTATATTTTCCCGTCAGTTTCTTCGTTATATCATATAGCTGTCTCATATTTCCTTCTCTTGCAGGTTTTTTCACTGTCGTTGCTAACCCTCCTACATATTTCTGCTTGTCAGCTCTAATACTCTTTTTCACTTGCTTGTTTGCTTCTGTGTACTCAGCTTGTTCCTTGACTTTCTCTGTTCTTGTCCGGTTATTGTTAATTGGTGTTTTCTTGTTCCTTTCTTGAATCGTGTGAAGGATTTCGATAAACGTTCATTCCTTATGATGATGCTTCTTGCGGCCTGGCACCTCCTGACACGTTGAAGTTAGTGCCTCTTTGGTCCCTTACCAGTTTTCCTTCATAGTAGTTTATTCTTCTTTCAGTAGATCTTGTAACCTGTTGTTGAGAGCTATCTTGAATTCATTGGATTTGTCAGTACCTCGAGGAAAGACTGTGATCCTGTTTGTCCAGTAGTTCAGTACTTCTTTAGCTTCAGTTTCATCTTAGCAAGCACCAGATGATCATTTGAAGTTATGTCCGCTCCTCTCCTGGTTTTCACGTCTTTCTTTGACCTCAGAGGAACTCCCTGAGTGTGTGGAGCGTTGTCCTATTCGTGACCAGAGTTTATTAGCTTCCATTGAAATCTAACATTTTCTATCCAGCTTGGGTCCAATGTGTTTCACTGATTCCAAAGACCGTGAAGTGGTATCTCCTTATTTTCTCAGCTATTTGATTGGTCCCCCCGGTTTTCTACATTTTTCCAACATTCCATGTACCTATATTAATGGTTTCTCTGATTGTTAGAAGAGGCATCGTTCTCATGACTTCTGAAGAATCTCGGCTTTCATTATGAGGCGTCATAATTCTTCCTTCAACCTCCAGGTCAAAGTTTGCATGGATTACGATTTTTATTCTTGTTAGTGCTTTTTAGCAAGGTTATTTTCTACTTCATGTCCAACCCTCTCCCTTTTACGCGGACTTGGGACCGAATATATGCCTTTCGAAAACCATATATTTCAAATGAGAACAGTGTAATATATCTATGTAGAATTTTGGTTTTATTTTTTATTACATTTTCATTCAGCCAGTTTCAAAATAGTCCAGAATTTTTATATTTGAGGTTTATCTACAAAATTTTTAGCACGAATTACATTCTTTGCTATAACTATAGAAATAATACTAAATTTATTCAATGTTGTTATAATGCAAAAACAAAATGCTTTTTCTTTAGTTACAAACGTACTTTAGAGTTAGTTTCCTTTTATATAAGATAATTGATATTTTTAATTAGAAAACATTTTAATAGTAAATGATTCTCTCACTATTGGAGTAAGTCGTATTGCGTATAAACTATTTAAGTTCCACTTTCCTATTACGAAATCACTTTTATTAAATTGACCTTCATTTCTTAACTTTTTCTTTTGTTTTAGTGTACCAACATTTAGTAATTTACCAGACAGTACAATATCCAAATTAGCAGATCAACTGAATGAAGTTACTTATCGTCCAAATGAATATATAATACGTCAAGGTGCAAGAGGTGACAATTTCTATATAATTGCTGATGGTCATGTGAAGGTGACCATTTATCCAACAACAGAGAATGGAGTAATTGATCGTACAAAAGAACCTCAGTTTGTACGTACACTCGGTAGAGGAGATTGGTTTGGTGAAAAAGCATTAACTGGGTAATTTCATGTTCATGAAGGCAGTGACTAACTTTTTTTCTCTCACAATGAATCGGTTGCTAATTATTACTAATTTGATAAAGTGAACATTACCGTTTCTGTGTACATAGCTACTATTGGTTTGCAGCACAAAAAGCACTGAGTAAAACAAATTCTTTAACATGATAACTCTAGATCATTGTTTGTAAGTTTTGTTGATATTAATATTGGTTTCGTTACATCTCTAAGCTAAACGGTTTAAATGCGAACTATTCATTGTTTTCCTGCTCGACATTTCGAACAGAAGTTGGGCTTTCATACAATAGTCTAACTGAAAACCACACAATACCTCAATATGAAATACTCCTAGTGTTCATTAATTAGCATTTAACTTATTTTAATCCATAAAATGATTACTATCATTTTTTTTAAATTTAGTGATAACTTACGAACGGCCAACATTATTGCAACTGGAGATGAAGGGGTAACATGTTTAGCTTTGGATTTAGAGTAAGTCTCATACATGAATTATTTAATATAAAATTTGTTCAAACTCTATGTTAAGATTATTATCCGTCATATTGAATAACAAATCAGTGCATTATCAGTTAAGATAAATTTCTCAGAGTGACTAATTTCTATATTCGTCGAGTGAACTAATAGATTAGATTTCGAATACTATGAAAAATATAGAATCCTTAGAATAAACAATTTTTTTAATGGTTCAGTATACCGTTGTTGTACTCAATACAAAATTCAAGGGTCTTACGTTCTGTCTTGTGTAGAATCATAGTCTCACGATTCTGAATGGCCAAGAAATAACAACGAAAAACACATATATAGTGCTATGTAGTTTTAGACAACTCAAAATTCTTTGAAACTTTTTATTATTAACAGCACTTTCTGTGATTCATCGGTTGTGTCAAAGATTAATTTCTAATAAGAAAAGCTATTCAAAAGTGCTTATAAATTACATTCGTTTCGTTGAAGTAGCAATCACTAAGTATTGATTACAACCAGCCAGCATTGATTCCAGCAGAGTAGATGAATTGAAAAAAATTAAGTACAGTCATCTGTTTGGTGTTCACAAAAATTTGCTATTTATTGATTATGAAATTGATTTAACATCTTATAATCTCTGTCGTGAAATCAGAAAATTAACTTATATCGTTTAGATTAACTCAGTTTGACTACCTCATTTGTTATATACAATTCAACTACTATGAGGTTTGAATAAATGGTTAAATGAAAACAAATAACTCACGAACTAGACTCATTCTTCTGCCTGCTCCTCTCGCCCTTTCTCAGCACTGAATGATAGAGAAACTTAATAAACACTGCAGAATACATAATTAGTTGCTCTTAGGCGTCAGTTACAGATTCACATCTTCCGTGGTGCTGAGCTTGAGTTATTGTACACTGAAAATTCTAAAATAGCAACTAAAATCATTTTCTTCATCCGACTTTGTTTAGCGCTTCGTGAAGTAACGCATTTTGATAGCGAAATATTAAGATTACCGTAGACAGTATCCGACTATTTCTCATTTCACTGAGTAGCATTTTTCTCTGAGTCAATAAAATTAACTTTTTATCAATTCCTCTCTATTCTTAGGTCATATAGCCTTCTGATTGCTGATTTGGCTGCATTAAAAAGGCGATATTCGCAAGAAAAACCGCAAGAAACTACGTACGTTTTCTCATAGCTTATGAAATTTCAAACAAAGTTTTAAACTTAAAGTTCACAGGATAATAAATGAATTGACTTTTGACAGTTTCTCAGCAACTTAATTAAACAAATGATATAGTAAGAGTTATTGAAGCAACATATATGTGTTATACTAGTGATACTAGTTAATTATCTGAGAGTGGTAGCTATTTTACAACATCAATATATTTGCAATATATAACATCAACATACATAAATTCACTTGGTATTGTTTATTTGAATCTTCCCATTGATGTTTATCACTGCAATTTATCAGTCTCCTAATGACATATGTGCATCTTTGCTTATCAATATACATAGTTCCTTATTGAGAATTTATTTACAAAATACAAACAATGATTCAGAATAATTTTAACTTCATTGCATCTACTATTTTTCAGTAAATAAAGTTATTGTGTTGTTCACAATACTGGTTACGACGAATACTTCTTTTATTTTCCCTGGTTTACAGTCAAAATTGAAGAAAACGTTCAGGTTCTAAATGAAAGTTTAATTTATAGATAGATTTTATTTATGGATTGACATCATCTAGAGCACGGAACTGATACTTCTTCCAAGTTAAGTACACCCCAAGAATTCTCATGGATGCTTGGGTTTCAGAATATTTGCAAGTTCTAATGACAATGTGGTGTGTGCTGCTTATATTGGTATAAGTAGTATGTGACGCTAGTCAGGAACAAAATGTTTGGCAGCAGAGAGACAAGTGGATTGAACACTGAAGAATGGAAACAGAATGCAATTTGTATGAAAATGCAAGAAAAATGAAGTTTGAGTCATTTTGAGACAATTGATGGTCAATTTGCGAATTGAGTACTTAATATGTGGTCGTTAGATTTTATTAACACTCGATTGTCCCCACTCGTATTCTGCTCACTACAGCAAGTCATGAATGGTTGGAGTTTGGACGAAACAGGTAGCGAACAGTCTCCCACAAATCCAATCGAATGTTAGTCACCCAATATCGAGACTTGAATAAAGTTAGGCTATCAGTCGCAACTTACTGGTACAAATATAACGAGCTAGCTGAGAGATCTAATATCCTGAGTTTGATTATATATTGGATCATGTCTACGGGCTGTCGAACATTTCCACACTAAGATGAAGTATCTGTTCAGTCCTCGGTGCTTTCCGATAATTCGCTAGCTGATATCAGTTGGTTACGAAAATTATCTGCAATGTAAACTAGTCTTCATCATCCTCTTACGTTTTAAGGACGAGAAAAGTTTTATTGCTATAATATTCATAACTAAGGATAGGTAGAATGCACTTTAAGATTTTTTTCCTTTGTTCAATTGTTAATTTGCTTGAATACAATTCTTCATACATTTCAATTTATTTGACTCTATCTAGTGGCTTTTACATATGGTTATAAATACATGTACAATCCACTGCAACTTAGTAACCAAGTTCATCTTCGTGCACTTGACCTTAAGTCAGACTTCATTAGAAGAAAGTCAATTATAAAATCCTGTAAGTTAAGTAGAAATAAGCGGATCTGGGTCCAAACCTACAACCCAGTGGTTGAATTTTCAGTGATTCAACCCACGTAATTCCTTTCTTCTTCCTATCCTTCAGATATGTCATTCTTTGATAAGCATACTACAAGTCATTTATGAAAAGTTAAGAGACAATGAAAATTGGGCGGTATGATCCGACACTTTAGGGACAAAATTAAGCACAATCCATTACACTCAAACGAATAGTTCTAAAACTTGTTTACTCTATGCTTATGCAGTGTTTTCTCCAACGATGCCCTTAGCCAATCAAGAGTAATACAAGATTTCTATTAAACGTGACAAAATTGTTCCAACATTAAATGAATTGAAAGCTTTACCGTAAATAACGTTTGTAAAAAACTCTCAAGTTGTGAAGTGACCACAATATACTAGATGTACAAATCAAATCAAGGAATTTTCCTCAATTATTCATGCCGTATACGCTGGTGATGAGCTCAAGATATATGTAAAAAGCAAAGCTGTTATCAAGACTTGTCCATAAAATGAGGACACTGATTAGATTCTCAATAAGCAAAATCGTAATCATTTCATTTAGAACAAAAGTATTCCATTAGTTTTGGCAATTCAGTTTGATATTAGTAACAAATATGTGTATATAATGTACTGGTGAAACACTTCTGTGAATATATATTCATCAACCAACACAAAACTTCACTCTCATACATCAAATAATTCATATCCCTGTATTGCAATATTTAATCTACTATAACTGCTGTTGAACAATAAGTAGACCTTACAAAATAATCATATTCAAGCTAGAAGACTGGAATATTTCAGTATAATTTAGTAATTTCTCACGTCATTATTGAGTATTTGCAAACATATTACTTGAACATAACAAACTAATAGAGATCATTGGTTTAGATTAAGTAGAGTAGTGAACTTAGTGTTAATATTGGAATTCAACTAAAACATAATCTCATCATTATCAAATAGTTAAACTAGACAATTTAAAATCATTTCAATAAGATAACAAACTTTCGATGAGATTGGTTTTCTTCATATTACAATTAGATACGTTGACATTCTAAATTATGATAGTTAAGAAAAGTGGTAAATTTCGAAACAAATCAAGTAATACAATCTACTTTTAACTCTTAAATCTCAATCCTTCACAATTTACACGAATTAGTCTTTGTATATTAACCTATACTATCTAATCTAGTTCTTAGTTCTTACAAAAGTCTACTAATTATATTCGATTGCCAGTTCTCCCGGAACAACATCTATACTCTGCCGACCAATATCAATTGTCATAAAATCTATATCCATAATCACCAACATAATACTGCCATCTACCCTGAACTCCCGGTTTGTGCTGGTGAATCTACTGATTTAAAAAATCATAAATTCCGATTAATTATTATTATTATTACTATTAATCAGAGTGAATGAAAGCACTGTTTACTGTGTTGTTTTAACACTTCTTTCAGAATTGAAGAATATAAGCCAGAATTTCAAAACTTACAATTTCAAGATCTAAAAATTATGTCTACTTTGGGCTCTGGAGGTTTTGGTCGTGTTGAGCTCGTAAGTAATATAAAATGCATTTAGAAGATTTGTGTAAACTGAATAGATCACTTTTTTATTTGACGTTTTGTTTCACATATTTTCCAGTTGCATGGGATTTCTTTCTAGTTTAATGGAAATTTGTTTTGAAATAAATAACTAATAAGCGGTTGAAGATAATTAGCTTAAAGTTCAAGTTCAAAATTACCTTATAGTTGGTACGTTTCAGCAAGATGTATTTACAATCGTGGAGAAACTAATAATTGCTTTGTGGTCTGTACCCATTTCAGTCAATATCATTATCAGATATGTTACCACTGAGATATTTGGATTGTGTCCAACCTGATGTATGACTGAGATCCATAAAATCATCAGTCTCAGAATACGAAAAAATTCTGTCTAAATCTTAAGGTGCAATACAGCCATTAACTAAGTTACCGAATAGTGTTTAGTATGAAGATTACTTTGTATTAGGAAGTTTACAGGCTTAGGACTTAAGAAAATTAGTTTTATGGACACCTTCAAACAATCTCAGATTAATAAATACTATGAAACTATTCGATCAAATTTAGACAGAAGTTCGAAATAACTTTTGTTCATACCATTTTTTCTTCCGTTAATCTCTTTGGTTTATATTTTCTGCTTAATCCACAGGTGAGTATAGGAAGTGATAAGACAAAAACATATGCTTTAAAAAAGATGAGAAAACAGCATATTATTGAAACAAAACAAGAAGAACATGTAATAAATGAACGTAATATCATGTTACATACAGATTGTGATTTTATTGTAAGGTGAGATTTTCTATGGTAAAATGTGCTGGTCATTTTAAAATTTGACATTTATTTATACAGAATATACTTGTTTGTTTAACTGATACTCGGAATTTTTCAGATTTATGTCAAAGGCCTCAGTCAACTTTAATGCCCAGTTATTATTTCCACCGTACAGTGCTTGAATAAAGATCTTAAAATTACCTATAATCTTTTCAAAATCTATCAATGCAGGTGACCAAACAGCATGGAATAGGTATTATTAAGTGTAGAACTTTTGACTACTGTAGAAATAACGTGTCCGACTGGAACATTTGGTCCTAATCACAAGAGGGGTTTATGGTTTCCTCATAATTGCGAATAGATCTTGTTAAAACGTACTAACAAAAAAGCAATTTTAAACCAAAGCCTTCTGTTAATTATTATCAACAGTGTTGTTGTTTCACGTAATATTTGTGAAAGTTTGAAAAATCACAGTTCTGGCAAAGCATGACATAATGTTTACTGTTAGAGAAGAATAAGGCTAAATCTTGTTTCAGGGAATTTAAAATAATTTCAAATAATGGCTTTTCATTTTGTTCATTCAATTCTATGTGACGATGAATCGATGACATACTACTGCATCTGTGAAGACTATCATTTTATGTACCAGTTTATGCATGACAGACATTATTTCTCAGTGAAATTTATTATTTTTACTTGATGTACCATGTATAACTGGAGGAATAAGATCACTTCAACAGTTCTACAAGAATCGATATCAAGAGGGAGTTTAAAATTTTATTTAAAAAATATTATTTTTGCTTTAAATTATCAATTTCTTGGAGTATGGTTTATACGTAGTACTTTATTAGCTGATTCTTACACCTAAACAATTCAACATAAATCTATATTGTTGTCGTTCGGTTATTGTCAATTACTGGTTTCCAAATATAAGTAAAAAGAGTATAGACTGCCAAAAATATTCACATTCCAGTGCTTTAAAACATTATGTGATTCGTCAAGATTCCATAAATATATTTATCAAGTAGATCTTATCTACTGAATGCTGATCACCTTTAACAATACAACTAATGGCATTGATCAAACCTAAAAATAAAACATACAATTCATGAACATGATTACAATAATGATGCTGTTCTTAGCCGTGTCTCGTTGATTATTACTGGTTTTAACATTTAGTTTGTGACTATAAGTGAAAATTCTAAATTATTTTGAGTGGTACTTTTGTGAATGATTACTTGAACACATATAATATGATATTTCAAATCACACATTGAACTCGTAAAATATAAAAACAATATATTCAATACACTATTTGTCTATCTTCCTCCAGTGTTTCATTACAAACTTTATCATTCTTTCATTCCTTTTGTTATTTTAATTGCTTTCTGTCTTACTTCTCCTTCTCTTCACTTTTCTCTTCCGTCAATAAGAATTCTACTTTCGGTTCCTAATACATACTACTTATATCTGTTCGTATAAGTAGTGCACACCACATTACTACAAACATTTATGGTCACACCTCCACAAAAAGGTTAAATATATTTAAGTAGCAAACATTACATTCACTAGCTGAATAACCTTATGTTCATTTAAGGTCACGTTTTTGGTACTGACGAATGTGACTGCTATTTTTTAATTTCAAGTTGTTACTGTTATTCAATAGCTCATTAATCAGTAAACACTGATCCATGAGATATTTTAGCCTCCTAACAACAAAGGCTAACAGTATTTTCATTGATCTGTTGGCGTTTTAAGTATTCTGTTTAATCATCTAAGCATCAATTTTCGTAGTACCAAGTCTAGAGAATGAACATATTTATGGTCAAATAAACTTGAGATTTAAAATCCAAGCATATTCATTTCTTTTTTTATTTAAGTTAAACACTAAAAGGCAACATTCATTATAAACATACTATCATTATCAATGAAATACCTATGCATTCTTTTTGAGATTCATAAAACAATAATTGATATTTCATTCTCAAATAAAATTAGTACAAATCAATGGATTTTTAAACCGTAAAGCATCTTTTCACATGGTGATTATTAATAAGGGACCTTTTACAATTAAATAGCCAAATTGTTGATTGATTTTTATTTTGTGTAACCTTTATGTCTTTGATATTAATCTAATTTGACATAGTTTTATACCTTCCTGAAACTAATTCTATACGTTTGTATTGATCGGTTGTTTGTAAATTTATTCATCGGAAGAAATCAAGCGGATTCTAAACAAGCATGATATAAGAATGTATTTTCGGGCGAGTGACACCATAAGATCGATATTAGTAAAAGTTAAGGATAGGTTACCAAAGTAAAAACAACAAAATACTGTCTAAGAGATTAACTGTCATGATTGTAACACAGCTTATGTGGGATAAACATCCAGACAGTTGAATGTAAGGTTGAAGGAATATAAAGTGTTTAAAAAATGTTCCCAAATCTTCGGTAGACTCAAATAAACTTGAGAATAAGTCTGAGATAGCATTGCATGTGTTAGAAACAGCATACAAGATTAATTTTGAAGAGACCAAAACACCTTAGAAACGTATTAACACTCATAAAGAAAGATTGACAGCAGAAGCGCTGTATATATGGGCGAACAAGAACAGCCTGAACGGAAAGGATGGTATTCAACTAGCGACTACCTGGCAAATATTTGTTGATAAATAATTGGACCCTTTCTTTATTCAACCTGTTTATTTCACATGCATTGTTATTTTGACTGAAATTAATGTAGGTTATTGTAGCGATACAATTATGTATTTTCAGAAGGGGTTTTGTGGAGATTTTAGTAATTTCAATAGTTGAAATCATGAGTCGATTGAAGCTAGACCACCATGGAAAACCTGGTGAGATATCAACTCACTGAAGACATTGGTGACGGTGGAGCAACTTCGTGGATTGGTTGAAGTTAGACATTAACACCATTGGATGCCGGCTCAGTGGTCTGGTCCGTTAAGCGCTTGGTGCAAGACTGATAGGTCCTGGGTTCGAATCTTGCAGGGGGCGGGGTCGTGGATGTGCACTGCTGAGGAGTCCCATACTAGGACGAGTTGGCCATCGAGTGCTTCCAGGTTTTCCATGGTGGTCTAGCTTCAATTGACTCATGATTCCAACTATTGAATTTAAGTATTTGATGATTCTCATTTGACATGCACATCGAAGATTCAGAAACAATTTTCAACCTTCAATTTGCACTTTTGTTTTCCCTTCATATAAAATCATATTAACACAGAATATCATTCATTAATAACTCAATCTTACACATACATACACAGACAATTTGTTTCAGTCATTTATTTTTACATCCTGAACTTTTTACATGATTCTTATGTGACTGACTCATATTATCCTATTTACTAAAACCAACATCCAATTATGTTTGGATTAATACAGAACAGATTTAATCTAATTTAGTTGTTAAAACGCTATATATTTCTTTGATGTTTTTGATTTTGATTATTACCCTGAAGAACTTAGTTGGACGAAACTTTGGAACCACTGAAACTTCAATCGCTGAGATTATTTCAAATATAATTTTCATATAAAGTGTCTTCTCTACACTCGGCGACCAATTTCTGTTAGATTATTCGTTCTAATCTTGACGAATATTCGTATATTCGTAAAAACATATTTATCTCCATAGTACTGAAATAAGCAGGTTTCTGACAAGAAAATAATTAAGAAACACTGAATATTAAAACATTTTTAATTTTTGACTTAAAATCAATATCCAAACTGAATGAACTTCTACCATTCATCTAAGCAAAATTATTGGTATTAATGTTAAAAGCTGTAAGAGTTTGTACTGTTCCCTTTAAAGTGAAAACAATAAAATTTAGGGAACAAACTGAATGCATATTCCAATACCTAACTTCTCATCGGAAGTATACAATTAATGGGGTTACTGATTTATTGACCCTCAAAACACAACGACGATGATGATAATTCTGTATACTGATTGTCAGAAATAATTACACTGATTTTCGTCCAATTACTAGCTGACGTTGGTTCTTTTTTTCACCCCGTCGACACTAATATGTCTTGTCGATTGAATACAATAATATCAAATATTATACAGAATAAAATATCATACAAGAAAACTAAACAAACACTACACTGAATAATCATCACATTAAATCAAAACAGAAGTAATGTTGAACAAAACTCATAATGAGTAAATCAATCAAATTTTGACTTTTCTTTCCATCATATCACCTCCCCTTCTTTTTTTGAAGAATCGAAGTTTGGATCCTAACTTTAAATTTTTTCCTCCCCTACGAAATAATGTTGGATTCTCATATGTCCAAGTTACAGTTAATGTGAATTTATTTAAAACATATTTCCCTCATCGAATAGAGATTCGACTGGAAATGACTAAATGGTGAGGATCAACGACACTTGATATGAGGTGATTAGGGCTTGATTTTTCTGAAGCATTTTCATCAAAATTATTGAAAATCTCATTAGCAGATAATGGATCAGTAAGATAATCAGCACCTATCAAAATTTCATTTGGTTCTTGATCATCATTTGATACATCCGACATATTTTTTTCTCATTTTTGTAAGAAACTTGATCAAAAACATGTGAGTCATTAAGACAACTCAAAGCTGGTAAAACAACTAGAGAATCCCGATAAGTAGATTCATCAGGAACTTTTGTCGCAGAATCATGAGCTCCATTTGGTGCAACTGTCTTCATTGTACTGCTTGATTCACTTTCTGTTTCTTCGTAGGCGGGTACTGCAATAATTTCATGAGCATTGTATTTCGGGGATAATGGAATTTGAACCCACTGCAGGACATGTTTGTGAAATGGACATTCTTGGACCACTGGGCGGATCATATATAATTGCTACTGTTTCGTTTAAATTACTGCTTATCAAGGATTCATGGAGGCCTTCAATAACACATGCATTCATTATGCAATAATTTTCCAGCTCTGTACGCAATTTAGAAATTAGTTCATTAACTCTCGTCACATCTCCAAAGCATAGATGATTCAGCAGCTGTGTGTGTGATTTGTCTATAAATTCCTAATATTTTTTTTAAAACGCTGCTGTAGTCGTTGACATAGCAATTGATTGGAAGGGAAAGTCATTTTCTGTTTCTGTATGAATCAGTACGGTAATGAAAAATTCTGTATGACTAATTAACAATCAATGTCGTCCAAGGATACCGGCAATGAATTATATGACTTGAAACAAAGTTTAACATGCTTTCATGAATGAATTTGTCATGAAAACTCAAGACAAGATAGAAAACCTTAGAAAAATAATAGAGAATGTATAAATAAACCATATTACTTAAGACTAAACCACTTTTATTTGTGAAGAATCTAGTTATATGAAGTGATGACAGTGTAATTACAAATAATAATATTGACAGTGTGATTAGGTGATTAACCTGTGTAACTGGGATTAAAATTAAGTTTTGAGTACGTTTTAATGAATGAGTAGTGGTGCAGATATGTAATACGTGAATTTGCTTCCTTATACTTAGTATGACCAGAGTAACAAAATGTTCATAATAATTTTCATTCATATTCAAAGGTCAAGTCAAAAAAACTTGATGATAAAGGCGTTTGGTTTGCATCTTTCAACTGACTGATTTGACTAGTTTATCATAAAAGATCTTTCAGCTCATCACTAAGGAAACAATACTTTCCACTTAGGCTTTCATTTTTTTCACTATTTTGTTGTCATTTCTTTTCAGATTATGCAAAACATTCAGAGACAATAAATATGTTTATTTACTGCTTGAAGTATGTCTGGGTGGTGAACTTTGGTCTCTTCTAAAGGATAAGTGAGTTGACAGTTATATGATGTAGTTATTCCCATCGATCCATTCTTAGTATTAGCAGTTCAAAGTGTGAGTATTACTTATTTATTTTTCGAAACAGATGAAAACTGATTCAACATTATGAACTAAACTAATCAGCTTGTAATGTTATTGGACTCTCGTTTGACTCAACAAAACGATCTATTTATGCTTCACCAATTAGATCTAGCTAGATGACAACTATGACTGGTTTCTACTTTCAAATATTATTCAGCAATAATAAACCAAAAGTATTCTCGTGGAATATTTTTGTTAAAATTTCTCTTCGTGATATTTCCATTTTATTGAGAGGTTTCCAGATTATAAATCATTTTGTATGTTTACGTATTTATCTTTAAGTAACTATAGATTTATACGTATCACAATCAGCCACTGACAATAAATAATTGAAAATTAAATCTCTACAAACTCCTATCTTAAAAGTAATTTTCCGTTAGATATTTATTTTTTGAGGTAAGTTTCAAATATTTTTCTAAGCTGTTACAGATAAAACTCAATCATATTGGAAGTTGAACAAATACCATAAACGGTATTAGATGGCTATCCTACAATATCGCTAGTTAGTTGAAGTTGAAAAAGTCAACCATCTGGTTCCGACTAATCTACTTGAAGACAACGTGATCCATTTTAAATTCCAAGATCTTTGGTTTAATCACTTAACTCATTCGTAAGAATCACCAGAGTCTAATGGTTCGAAATAAGGCACCCGTTCAGTGCTCAGAGATTATTCAATTTGTTCTCCAGCTTAGATTAAACGTGATAAAAACTAACTTCGTTGAGATTATAATTTATGGACGACCTTCGAGCGACGCCAAAGTGACCTTGAGAGTATCTACCTACTAACTATAGCTAAAGGAGGGTTATAAACCAGTATGGGGAATTAACATTATGATTTACAGTTGATGGTTAAGGTTAGGAATTAGATTGAGTGTTTTCATCACGAACTCACACGAGCTTAAATGCCAATACTCTATTTAGCCAAATGGCTGAGTGAATTTCGCGCCAAAATCTAATACCTGTTATCTTATACCTGATTGGTTCGTCCATAAATTATAGTCTCGCCCTAACTTCTAATTAAAACGCCTAAACTAAATTACCTTCTAGAGTTTTCAGTAGCTTTTTTCAGTTAGATTCAAAATGAAGCAAATTTGTTAAATTCACTGTACTATAATTACACTTTGAAATAAACTGTTAGATTTGATCCAAATAATCAAGTATAAGTACATTAACTACTTTTCTGGTATATTCACAATGAATGTTTCCTTGTTTAACCATTTTTCTAATGACACTTTCGTGATGAATATATTGATAATAAGGTGTCATGTAAAAATGACATGAAAAGAGAGCTATTTTCATTAAAGGAAGAAAGCTTGTTATCATTCAATAGGCATCCTATGCAGAGAACATACGAGATCAAACTGTAAACCATTGAGTTTAATACCTGAATGGTATTTTCTATTTGTAGAACAAACTGAGATAGTGCAATAATCATATAGTTTCATCATTATCTGTTTATTAACCTTATCACTTTGTATAACTAGAGACATTGTTTACTATCATAAACTAAAAGTGATTTAAATTTAAAAATGATTCTCATCACGAACTGATTTTACATAGCAAATCACTGGAAACTAATGGACATTCAACTGTTATTTATTGAATATAAATGGACATCAATGAATCTCATCATAATCAAACTAGACCTTCAGGTCTTATGAAGAATATTTTAAAATAAAGTCAATTCTCGAATGATATAGCATGATTTTCATTTACTTTAATAGATGATATAGTCAACTTCTTAGATTACCGAATCTCTTCACCCATTATGAATTGATTAAAGCTTAAAGCGACTAACATTTAATTTTGATAATAATAGCCAAATGATATTATCGTTACCTTAAGACCAGAAAAATTGTCCATAAACTAAATAAATTTCTACCAGATAATTTTAATTGTATTACTCTATATCAATTACAAATGTATTAGGAGTTTTTTGGAGATTGTAGTAATTTCAATCGTTGAGATCATGAGTTAATTGAAGCTAGACCACCATGGAAAACCTGGAAGCACTTAACGGAAGTTTCGTCCTATTGTGGAACTCCTCAGCAGTGCGCATCCACGACCCTGTCTCGCGGGATTTGAACCCAGGACCTATCAGTCTCGCGCCAGGCGCCTAACCGACCAGACCACTGAGCAGGCATCCAATAGTGTTAATGTCTAACTATAACTATTCCACGAAATTAAGTGATACATCCACCATTGTCACCAATGAATTACTATTTCACAACTGATCCGGTCGGACTTCATTGGTTACTGCTTCTTACTAGAACTCCAGGATATACATCTTGAAGCCAGTCACTAGTGAGCTTATGTTGATTCATATAAGAAGGGGTTTTGTGGAGATTGAAGTAATTTCAATAATTGAGATCATGAGTCAACTGACAATGTAATAATGATATTTTGCTTTACTGTTTATATCATAGTAATATTAGAAAAGTTGTACTAGATACATGATATTATTTCTACAACTTAATTCATACATAAAATGCTTTATTCTATATGCATTCATTTTTCTTTTTTATACAAAATATGAAGGAGAACAAAAGGGTTTGTTTGTAAAACATATGTGTGTTTTTTTCTTCTCAATATCTGCATGAAATTAGTTGTTTTGCCGTGATTTCCAATTACCGATTTATTTGATTATCCAATTTTGAAATTTACTAAACAACAATAAAAACATTTTTCATACTTTTTATTTCTCTTGGAAGATTGGAATAAAGGAAGAAGGTTCTTGTCAGTTGTAAACAGTATTTAACTTACTAAGTCCTAACTGCATTACTGGTGAGAATATAATTTATGGACGACGTTTGAGTGATGCTGGGATGACATTGATGGTGTCCACCTAATAACTAGAACCAAATGAGGGTTATAAACCAGTATGGGGAATTAACATTATGATTTACAGTTGATGGTTAAGGTTAGGAATTAGATTGAGTGTTTTCATCACGAACTCACACGAGCTTAAATGCCAATACTCTATTTAGCCAAATGGCTGAGTGAATTTCGCGCCAAAATCTAATACCTGTTATCTTATACCTGATTGGTTCGGCCATAAATTATAATCTCACCGTATTACTTTTTTTAACTTTATTTTGAATGCAGCTGTTAAGAAACTTTCAATGGAATGAATTCACTAAATTCAGTAAATTTTGTTGTGTATTCCTTCGAATGGTCTAATAAATATAGAAAGCATCTACTAACTCATTATCTATTTTATCATGAGTTTCATTATTGTGATTGTTTATGTTATTTTCTGATTTCTGTTTCATACATTTTGGTTATTACTAAAATCCAAAACGAACAAAACAACAAACAACCTCATTCACTCCAAGTTTAAGAATTCCTGCAGTAAGAAGTTTGAAGAGTAACATTTTCGAGAGTTTCCACTGGAAAATGAAAAGAAATGACCTAAACAATAAAAATAATAATAATAATAAATTTGGATAAGATTAAGAAAGAAACTAAAAAGCCCATTTATTTCTATTTTTGATAAAATGAAAACGAGTGAGTTAAATAATCTAACAACTGAAGTTTATGATAAATACAAATTTAGACAAAGAATTTCGTGAATTACTACTGCACAACTGGTCAAATTGATTCCCATTGAGTAAAAGGGTATCACTTAACTTTATAAAATGCAAAGAGCATAGCAAACTCTATGAATTTAGGATTTTCTGTTATATAACACAGTACGGTTCAATGTTTTGACATTTTTATTGAAGCTTTCTTCAGGAATTTTATTCGCTTCATATCTTCATAGATTTGTCATACAGAAGTAAAATACCATGTTGAAATAATAATTTGTCTAAGGCAACAAATTGAAATATGGGTTTTAAATTTGACACAAGATCACATACGGGACATAATAACAAGTTATTAGCAGCTACAATAGCATGACATGAATCACTGCTGTGAGATGCAGCTTAGATTGCTGAAAGACAAATTTCTAGAGAAGATACATAATTTAAGATGTAACATTGTTACAAAAATTCATTACATATTTGTTAATTCACCTGTTCTTATAGATGGTGCTCATTGTGTCTAAATAGTTCAAGAGCATTAGTTTGTGCAGTTGAAAAGCGGTAGTGATTGGTGCATAATACATGAAATAATAAATATTTTGTTAACATATATGGTTCAGCTACAATAGACTAGCAATTCAGTTATCTAAAAATTAAAAAGAAACTTACCACAGATAGTACATCTTCACTTCCTCTGTATTATTGAGATTTTCTTATACCTCCAGTAAATCTCAAACTGAATGAACTAAAAATGAACTCAAACAACTCACTCCACTATTGTCTTAATTTCTAACATGAGCATTTAACTACCACTCTCTTTTAATCCGTTAATCTTTTCTTGCATGTACATTAATAACGTTTCATTAGTTTATTTTTTTTATAATAAAGTAACATACTTTAAAACATCTTTAAAAATATAATAAAATTTGTGGATTGGTTAAAGTTAGACATTAACACCATTAGATGCCGACTCAGTGGTCTAGATGTTACGTGTTCGCGCACGAGACCGAAGGCCCTGGGTTCGAACCCCTCGAGCGGGATCGTGGATGCGCACTGTTGAAGAGTCCCATACTGGGATGAAATTGCCGTTCAGTGCTTCCAGGTTTTCCATGGTGGTCTAGCTTTAATTGACTCATGAATTCAACTATAAGATAAATAATTCTCATTAAAAACAGAATCATTAGTAAGATATAATATAAAGTTTTTATTTTTTTAAAAATAAATAAAGATATGCATGGTCATCTCACACATTTATTGTTCATGAACCGTATAGCTAACATAAGTACTGGAAACTTTTATATTTATTAAGCAATTAACCAAATCTGGTTATATTATGACTTTGTGATTAATAAAAACGGTGAGACTATAATTTATGGACGACGTTTGAGTGATGCTGGGATGACATTGATGGTGTCCACCTAATAACTAGAACCAAATGAGGGTTATAAACCAGTATGGGGAATTAACATTATGATTTACAGTTGATGGTTAAGGTTAGGAATTAGATTGAGTGTTTTCATCACGAACTCACACGAGCTTAAATGCCAATACTCTATTTAGCCAAATGGCTGAGTGAATTTCGCGCCAAAATCTAATACCTGTTATCTTATACCTGATTGGTTCGTCCATAAATTATAGTCTCAACAACTAGTTCATTATGATATGATCAACTATGCTACCAAAAATAATTAATTACGTTATAATTACATGATAATTATCACAGTTACTATAATGACTAGAATATCATGGAATCAAACTGTTAAGTTTGAAGCTAACGAGTTCACTTAGATTGCGAACGAGAACGAGATTCGATGACCAAGACCAGTAAGCTAACTATTGACACGTCCCAGCCCAGCTAACTAGAGGAAGAAGTCTTGGCTTGAAATGAGAAATATATTCTGCAACCACCAGAAATGAGTCATTCAACCAGAACAATTTAAAACATATATATACAAATATATATAATCGATATTGTCATTTAAATTTTTAAACATTCGTCAATAAGTTCGTTAATTGATTGCTATTCAAATATTCAAACATTTAGTCGATAAGTTAATCGATAAAACTATAATGTGAGTTTTTGGGGAATTTATCGTCCCCAACACAAACAAATATCACTGTTGTTTATTTGACACATTCATATAGTCTAGTATTATTAAAAGATAGCATTTATCACAAATTGGAATAAGATAAAAAGCCATTGAAAACCAAAGTGTACTAAATAACAATATCGTCGTAATTTTGAACTGTTCAATAGTAATTTTCAGTTATGAAATCAATTAAATCAATCCAATCAAAGAATTATGAACTACTTTTAAATGTCTCACCAGATCATTAAGTTGTAGTTTCATAAATTACAAATCTTCACTTTAAAGACATTTTAGTTAGAATTACTACACATACTTATAACATCACTGTCGAGGAACGTTTGGTCTACAGTATCATATTTATCATAAACATCAATTTTATCTTACATAACAATATTACAACAATTCAACAATCAGTTTAGTTCTTTCAATCATTAAACGGTTTATTTTCATTTATCCGATTCATTATTCTGTATTTTATTTCCATTTGATACTTTAATAATTAAGTATTGATTGCCCTATATATTTCCATATTGTATAAATAGATATTTTTTCACGGAACAAGCTACACAATTCTATGTGGCATGTGTAGTTGAAGCATTGGATTACTTACATAGGAAAAATATTGTGTATCGTGATTTAAAACCGGAAAATATTATGCTGGATACACAAGGATATTGTAAACTAGTAAGTATGAATATAGATTTTGATCTGCACTATAGATTAAGTGATTAATCACTAAACTATTAAGATTAATGGATAGATATTTTGCTTAGTCTTGAAACTTTTAACTACGAAACAGAAACGTTAACATAGTTCGTAAGCCAGATAAATTGTGAAGATCGTTTAGTAACAATTTATTTTTTACATTGAACCGATATAATCTAGGGCGATATCAAAAATTATGGATTAGTGGATAGCTTGTTTAAGATTTTGTCTCAGACCTTTCAGTAATGTACACTCATTGCCCAATATGTGGCGGAATTCAATATCTAGTGCATAGCATGATTGTTTTCGTAAACCTATAGGAAATCTGATGGTTCTTATTTTTTGTGTGTAGGCAAGTCAGAACATAACAGTGGGTCTAAACTAATCGGATCAGCAAAACTTGATTATACTGGACAATATATCATCAATGGCATAAAATGATCATGTTTCATTATTATTGGTTGTTCAAAGTTGGAGATGTGGATCATCGGATTGCTGCTTAGTAGTCTTAGTATGACGCACTCAAACTGTAACTAGAAGATTCTTGGAATCATTCAATCCGTGTTCGTATGTGTGCATCACAAAGTAGTCCTAAGCCTAGATGAAAGAGTTATGCATTCGTTTCGCCTCAAAAGCTAACCAGTGGAGAGTTTTTCGGACTATATACTCCTATGTTCATTACTGAATAACTGACTCTAATAAAGAATAATTGGTTATATTTTGTGTTTCCTACTCCTGAAATGGTTTCTTTATTTTTCTAACTTTCTTGTACTAACCACATAAACACATACAGACAGATCTTGGCTTTGCTAAACAGTTGCCATATGGAGCTAAAACATGGACATTCTGTGGTACACCAGAGTATATGGCACCCGAAGTAATATTAAATAAAGGTCATGATATTGCTGTTGATCATTGGTCATTAGGTGTATTGTTATTTGAACTACTAACAGGCTTGTAAGTGTACTTGAAAATTATTATTATCAATGTTATTCATAACACGAATTCTTTACTTTTGTTTTGAAATAAATTTTAATCCAACATATTTACAGTCTAATCGATGAATGATTGGATATTCCACTGTTAAGTGATGTAACTTTGATTGTTTAAAACCTCTGTTTTTGTTAAAATAATCACCAACCAAATAAAACCAATCTGCGGAACTCTCTACATATTGTTATAAAATGGAATTAACGGTAATTAAATGATATCAAAAGTTACCAAAGTCCTACTATTTCAACAACTACTTACAATATCGATAATTATGTTACGATTCTGATATAACAGATTGTTTCAGATATTTTTTTCTCTCCGGTACACTACGATAATACGTCAATATGATAATAAGACTAGTCATGTTATATCAGATATACGATTCACAACCAAGAATAGAGAACCAGATTAACATTAAAAAGTACTTTATTCAACGCACTTACAAGCAATCACCTTCAGTGAGTCCAGAGTAGAAATCAATAACACGAAAGGAAATCTTCTAATTAATGGTTACTAGGCCAACTGCCTGTTTGTCCAGTAATATTTTTCTCTCACTAACGCATATCAGATTCTCAATGAAATTCTCAATAAAAAAAATCAAAACGAAATGAAACAAACAATCTCTGATGCCTGACCTCATATAGGAATGACAATTAAATTCATCAAATTATTTATTTAAATTCATCTTGAATTTAAGAATTTGGTTTCTAGTATCGCGGTCATATAATGTAATAATTAGGATCCTCATTATAAGTTCATATAATTTTGTCATAAATCCTCTCTATGATTGTATAAATATGTATCTATAACTATTTTTAAGTATCTCAACGCATTCAAATCTTAAAACTACTTATTCTTTACATAATGATCTACTGTAAGTAAGTTATTTTTAAAATGTTTCAAAGAACCACTTCGTGAAATCTCTTAAAGTTCACATTAAATCTATTACGATGGTCTATTTCGCTGTCATTTTACCTCACGGATTACCCCTTTTAGTTACAGTGTGGTGGATGGAGGTATGTATTGCATCAATACTTGAATAATTGGACGTAATAAAACTGATACTATCAGCTTAAACTTTATATTGCTTAAAACTTCACATAAAGACATAACAGTCTAGTAGTAACGTTTGTATCAGCGGCCACAGGGGATACTACTTCAAAACCGAAAACGGATGCTTTAGTTTTGTCAATATGGAAGAAATTTCATGTTGAAAATCAACATAAATGTTCTGTCGAGTTACATTTTATTTACATTCATCAACACCTTAGCATCAAACAAAACGACCTACGATGTTGAGCAACTCATCCGAGTGGTCCTACTACAAAGCCGATAGACAGGCTTTCATTATCATTTGGAAATAAACAAAATTACATTAGTTGCCATAGTCGACAGGTAGAGGTTAAAATGTTTTGATAAATAAAATGTTCTCGTCAGTTTGAAAGCCCACACCACTGAAGCTCAGGTTACTGAAAATGAAGCATAGCATATTACCGTATAATTAATTTCAAAATGAACTGAGCAATAAATCACTTCATCGGTTAATAAATGGCAACTTTGTCAAGTATTTGACGGTTGTCGACAAGAAACCCCAGACCTAGCTTTCGTGCTACATGGCAATCATAAGTAAGGTGTATGTGTAACCCTGAGTGACATATGCTCTATAAAGAACTCAACCATATTTCATTCAACTTTACAGTCAGCGAAGTTATTATGAGTTATTCGGGCAGTGACTGACCTCTTTTAGGACTAAAATACTTATATTGATGGGTCAATACTCAATGACCAAGCAATTGTAAATAGTAGTTTATTGAATATAATCAAGAAAATCAAAGTGATGACAGTTTTGAAAAAGAGTAAATGTAATTTTTATCACACACTGATATTAGTTACAGAACCACCGTAAACGATTAAGCAGTGGACAGTTACTTGGTTCCATTTTAAGACTATTCAATAGTTTATATTCTCGTCTCAATTTCGGCCTGCTATTTTTGAATGCTTTAAAACATTTGAAATGATCAAATATACATTTTATTTCTTTCTGAAGTTGCTTCTGAGATTGTGGTTTAAGACTTAAAACTAACCAATATATTTAATAAAACGCAACACCACTTCTCTTCAGAGTTATATATATACTTACTTACTTACACATGTTACTCCTCGCGAAGGAGCATAGGCCGCTCACCACCATTCTTCATCCAACCTTGTCATGAACAATCCTTTCCAGCTCTTTCCTGTTGTTATTCATCCTATTCATATCTGATTCTATTTCCCGAAGTAATGCGTTCTTTAACCTTCCTCTTTTCCGCTTCTCTTCAAGATTCCAACTTGGGGCTTGTCTCGTGGTGCAGTTTGATGATTTGCGTAATGTACGTCCTATCCATTTCCATCGTCTTTTCCTAATTTTCTCTTCATCTGGAAGCTGGTTTGTTCTCTCCCACAGAAGGCTGTTGCTGATGGTGTCCGGCCGATAGATGTTGAGTATCTTGCGTAGACAGCTATTTATAACCATTTTTACCTTCTTGATTGTGGTTGTCGTAGTTCTCTACGTTTCAGCTCCGTACAGTAGAACTGACTGTCTTGACGTTAGCATTAAAGATTCTGACTTTGATATTGGCTGAAAGTTGTTTTGAGTTCCATAGGTTTCTCAATTGAAGGAATGCGGCCCTTGCTTTGCCAATCCGTGCCTTTATGTCTGCATCTGAACCTACTTGTTTATCGACGATGCTTCCCAGATATGTGAAGGATTCTACATCTTCCAGAGTCTCGTCATCAAGAGTGATTGGATTGCTGTTCTCCGTGTTGTATTTGAGGACCTTGGTTTTCCTCCTGTGTATGTTGAGGCCTACTGATACAGAGACTGCTGCTACACTGGCTGTCTTTATCTGCATTTGTTCGTAAGTATGCGATAGGAGGGCTAGGTCATCTGTGAAGTCCAAATCGCCCAATTGGTTCTGAGCTGTCCATTGTATGCCGTGTTTTCCCTCAGATGTTGAGGTCTTCATAATCCAATCGACCACCAGAAGAAAGAGGAAGGGGGAGAATAAATAGCCTTTTCTGACTCCGGTCCTTACTTGGAATGCATCTGTCAGCTGTCCTCCATGCACGACTTTGCACTGTAGTCCGTCGTATGAGTTCCGGATAATGTTGACAATCTTCTCAGGAACTCCGTAGTGTCGAAGAAGTTTCCATAACGTTCTCCTATTTACACTGTCAAATGCCTTCTCATAATCAATGAAGTTGATGTACAGTGACGCGTTCCAATCAATTGATTGTTCGACGATGATCCATAGTGTCGCAATTTGGTCTGTGCAAGACCGACCCTTACGGAATCCAGCTTGTTGATCTCGAAGTTGAGCGTCTTCTGCGTCTTTCATCCCGTTCAGCAACACTCTGTTAAAGACTTTCCCTGGTACTGACAGTAGTGTAATGCCTCTGTAATTTTCACACCTTCTCATATCTCCTTTCTTTGGAATCTTGATGAGGTGTCCTTCTTTCCAGTCCATTCACACTTCTTCCTCCTCCCAAAGCTTCTTGAATAGAAGATGAAACTTGTTTGTAGTTACTTCGATGTCTGACTTCAGTGCTTCGGCTGGTATATTGTCGGGTCCTGCTGCTTTCCCACTCTTGATTTGTCTGATGGTCATTCTGATTTCTTCCGTCGTTGGTGGATTGACATCTATAGGAAGATCTGTGTGTGCTGCTTCGATGTCCGGTGGATTCAATGGAACCGGCCTATTCAGGAGTTCCTCGAAGTACTCTGTCCATCTGTTCTGCTGTTATTGGATTTCAGTGATTGGCCTGCCTTCTTTGTCTTTGACCGGTCTCTCTGGTTTACTATATTTCCCTGCTAGTTTCTTCGTTGTATCATAAAGCTGTTTCATATTTCCTTCTCTTGCAGCTTTTTCCGCCGTCGTTGCGAGTTCTTCCATGTATTTCTGTTTGTGGCTCTAATGCTCTTCTTCACTTTCTTGTTTGCTCTTATGTACCCAGCTTGTGGTTGGACTTTCTCTGTTCGCGTTCAACTGTTGTTAATTGCTGTCTTCTTGTTCTTCCTTTCTTTGATCCTGTCCAGTGTTTCTATAGAGATCCATTCCTTATGATGATGCTTCTTGAAGCCCAGAACCTCTTGACACGTTGAAGTTAATGCTTCTTTGACACCTTTCCAGTTGTTCTTCATAATAGTTTCTTCTTTCTTCAGCAGATCCTGTAGGGCATGTAACCTGTCGTTGAGAGCTATCTTGAATTCATTGGGTTTGTCAGTATCTCGAAGGAAGGCTGTATTTAACCTTTGTAGTGCTGTTTGTCCAGTTCTTCTTTAGCTTCAGTTTTAAATTAGCCACAACCAGGTGGTGATCTGAAGCTATTTCCGCTCCTCTCCTGGTTCTCACATCTTCATTGTCCTTCGGAACTTTTTATTAATGCAAATATGACCTATCTGGTTCTCTGTGGTGTGGTCCGGTGAGATCCATGTAGATTTGTGTATACGTTTGTGTGGAAATATTGTGCCGCCTATGACCAATTTGTTGAATGCACACAGATTTACAAATCTTTCCCCTTTTTCGTTTCTCTCTCCCAGTCCTTTCAGTCCCATGATATTTTCATATCCGGTGTTGTCTATTCCGACTTTGGCGTTTAGATCTCCCATCAGAATGGTGAGGTCCTTTCTTGGGCACTTCTCTATGATTGATTGCAGCCTCTCATATAATTGATCTTTAATGGATAAATAAAAACGTAGAATTTTCCCCCAGATTGAAGAATGATTTATTCATAAAAATTGCTCAATTTTTCTAACACCGAATAACCATCATCAGATCATTGCGGTTTCATTTAACTAACCTTTTGAATCTGGTAGCTAATATATGCATGTAAGGGTTTTTGTGTATTACTATACATCTATACAATAAACCAGACATTTTGAGGACAGATAATCATCTTAATAAATTATATAAGTAATAATTATTAAGCTGTACTGTTAATTAATAATCACTTTCATAGTCGACATAACTTTTCTCATAATATTTGTATAAAGTAATGTGAATGGAATTAAAAACGGATCATAGGAAATATATAATTGTGACTCATTTTACAAATGCAGATCTATGCGCTTGACTTACAGTATCATATTTATGTGTCGACTAGTAAAAATAACTGGTTACCTAAGCCGAACAAGATGCAGTAAGGTTCAAATCTGAAACATAACGGTTGAGTCGAGTACTGAAACAGAACATTTTGTAAGAATTCACATATTCCCATTTTATACCATTAAGCTATCATGACAACCAAAAAAATCCCGCTATTTACATCTTTTAATTGTAGTAAAAAGAACTAATGAGTAACAGTAAACTCTAACCTAAATCACTAATTCAAACTGATATTATGTAATATTGAATATCCCATACATTTTACATCTGATTGATTAGACATACGATTATGTGAAACACTTTTCATTCAACTGTGATTTGTTTATACCAATAACAATTTTCCATCACAGACCACCATTCGAATCACCAGATACAATGCGTACATATGGAATTATATTAAAAGGAATAGATGCTGTTAATTTCCCAACAAGAATGTCAAAAAATGCTCAATCTTTAGTTAAAAAACTTTGTCGGTAAGTTCATTTATTTATTTTCAATAAATTACTCGATGTTATTAGTTCTTTATACGTGAAAATAAACGATGTAAAAACATCCAGTAAATTCTGCTTTAGAACGTTTTTCGAAAGATACTTCATATTGTTTAGTTCTGACATAGTATCACCAATAAAATTCTTAACTCTTGAGGCTTATTACGTAATCTGCATTTTAACATCATTTCAGTTTTCGATCAAACACGCCTTCGAGTATTGTTGAACTTGTGGAAACCTCTCAGTGAATCTATTGATAAATATATGTTTCAAAAAGAGTTTGTAAGGAAATGTTTAAGAAATCTTAACGAAAACATTTTATTTCTCATAACTTGATTAGGTACGTATATATTGGTTTGTAGATTCAGTTAGAGATTTTATAAGCTGATCATAGTGCATAACGATATCATACACACTAATGAAATAATTATTTTACTGCTTGTGCGATCCTTTTTACAGATGACACAGATAATTCAATCTTAATTGGATAAGCGTAAATAGATTTGTTTACTTATTGTCAGCTGTTTGGCATTCGACTCCTCTTCCTCTCAGTCATCTCTAAAATCCAATAACTGCTGTGCTGTTCTGATAAAAACAGGATATTTTACTAACACGGGTCATAGAAATATGATCCCACTTAGGGCATAGCTGGATTGTTACTGAATGGCTGCTATGCGTTTGAACAACACAGAGTTCCTCCAGCAAGGTTTCTTTTCGATTCTAGTTAAAAGTGTAGTAGCACAAAAACGACTGCAAAAAAGTATTAGTACTGATAGTGAAAGGAACAGTATAAACAAAATTCACATTTTAGGCTATCAAACAATTAAACATAAATTTTTCTGCTACAGAATTTGACACATAGTAACTATACTGAACTGTGTCTTGTAACTTTATTGAAGTAACTTTTTTACACTCAACTTTACCTGGGTCAAAAAAGTATGGAGGGATGAATCTTGTTCTTAGGTTAAAGGTTCTAATTAAGTGTACTACCTCTTCTATTCACAAGAATTTCTTCATTCAATTAGTAATTCATATAAGTTAATTTTTAATGTCGTCATAAACAATATAATTCATCCCATTTGTCCATCGTCATCTTTAATTTTCACAGTGAAAATCCGACTGAACGATATGGCATAGGAAAAGAAGGACTACGTGAAATCGAAAGGCATGTATGGTTTGAAGGATTCGATTGGGTTGGATTACGTAAACGAGTATTAAAAGCACCATATGAAAGACAAGTAATTAAATATACTTTTTTATCAGTAGCATCAGTTCTTAATCCATTTAAGTGCCAGCTTAAACACTGCACATCTTAATCATATCACAAAATATTTTCACATTGCCATTTTGTTCACTATGAATAGCTGACATCTTATTTATTTATTTATGTGAACACATAAATATTGGTACAAAGGGGCAGCAAATACAAATGCGCCACACATGTTACTTAATTTGTGTGTTGGATGTGATACTGCCAGGGTGCCCAGATCGAAACAGGTAGTTTTCTTAGGGGGCTACACCCAGAGCCTTTGACCTAGAAGTTTGATCGACAAGGCGATGGGGCAACGTCGGGATGCAGTCTCATGGTAACTGGTGACCAACATTCGGTTTATATGTCTTTTGTTCCTTTAGGATACCTAAGCCCATGTGCACGATTAGTCTGGAACCTGGTTTACCCAACTCTTCTAGGTGGACCCTCCGTATCCACTAACCCAGTTAAAGTACCGAACATTCGCTTCTCGTCCTCTCGACTCCGTAAACTACACTCCCGCCGCGAAAAGGCAGTGAGTAGGACCTCCCTGGCAGTGGCTGTATACGCGTGGCCATGTGAGTGCATTTCGAGAGAGAGCTAACTCTCCCCAACCCCGGTCGTACCAGAGCGTTTGGGGGCATAGCTGACATGATTTGTAAAGACTTTAAAAACATTCATCCGCTCAATATCATTCTCAAATCTCATTTTTTTAACAACTGAAAACTAGAATGTGAGTGTCGACTTGACTCTGTCCAGTTGTAAGATGATATTTGAGTGTGTACCACTCTTGTACCACTTGCTCCAGAAACTTTAAGTGACCCCGTCCAATATTTATTATGTGTAAATCGGAACAACAAATTTGGATATTTTGGTACCGAAGTTTTGGAGAATTAAATAACGAATAAATAATTTGACGTTATTTATTGCTCAGTGACAAACTGGCATGAAAACCACACTCCTACAGAATGTCAGACGCAGCCTTAACAGATTAGTATAAAGTTATCAAACACAACATTGAGTGAAACGGGTCCAATTTACATGAATAGTATTTTTTTCTTTTTGATGGAGGTTTATTCTCTTAGCTGGATGGTTTAGTCGTGGAGCTTTCATCATTCTTCTGAACGGCATCATCAGCACAAACTTCAGGTAGAAGTATTTTTTCTCTCTCTCTGAAATGCATACACAGGTTGTTCATGAGTTTTGAGCACTACGAGTCCAGGTTAAGATCTGTCTCAAAATTTGAAGCACTTGAGTTTCTAACATATGGTGATAAGTTTCAGGTCTGCTCAATGCACTTACTTCTGAGCAGACAGCTAGTATTGTAGCGAATATGAACTGAGGGGTGTAAAACCAACTCATTTCTTAATACAAAATTGCATAGTACTTTCGTAAAATATGAAAACCATGCAGTCAATACATTATTTGTACATCTTTGCTCTGTCCTTTATATACTCCACTATTCCTCTAATTCTATTGCTATTTTGATTTCTCTCCGATTTTCTTTCAGTTCTCTTTAATTCAATCAACGGCTGATAGGTATTTCACTTTCAAATGCGGTTGGATATTACTTATATCTCTCAGAATAAGTAACATAGACCACAGTATCACTGTCTAGAAAAAAATATGTTGCTCAGTTCCAATACGTGATCTATTAAAATATTTTTGACTTGGAAGTTGGAACCTAGAGGGATCAAGTGGAAATGTTTTACGTTTTACACAAAAATACTAATAAGTATTCATATGATATGAGATTTTGACTGAAGTTATTTTTCTATTACATAGCTCACTGAAGTAACTAATTGGTTGTATTATTTATTTTGATAATAAGATTACCTAGTCAACACATATTTGACCTTTTTAAAGTTTCACTTCATTAAGACACATAATTGAGGATATTATTTCAGTTTTAAACGGCATCGCCTGGAAA
This sequence comes from Schistosoma spindalis, assembly GCA_946903255.1. NCBI lineage: Eukaryota > Metazoa > Platyhelminthes > Trematoda > Strigeidida > Schistosomatidae > Schistosoma > Schistosoma spindalis. The sequence continues at coordinate 9,221,977 of OX336421.1, read as the reverse complement.
CCTATTAAAAATTTAGTTCTTTCTGGATTGAAGTTTATCAGCAGTATTCAAATACGTCCACATCTATAAATAAATCTACAAACTTCAGTTCTCACTTGCATTATAGTACTCAATCATAATTAATTGGTTCGAGTTTTCAGTCGATTTGCTCGAAGGATTGGCAACATCTAAATAATCGTGTTTTTATTTGTTTAATTTAACATTATGTTAAGATTTTTCCCATTGCTTCACTTTTTTCTCTCATATAAACAAGGTAACATCACAGAGTGATCTTAGACACTTCGATGAATATCCAGAAGAAACAGAAGAGCCAGAAGATGAAACATCGGGATGGGACGAATCATTTTAATAGAAGAATGGCGAATAAACAGTGGATGAATGAAAATGAGATGGATATTGTTGTTTTTGATACTTATACCATCTATCTAACTAAAATCAACTTATGCAAGAAATATACTGAAATTTATCTGATAACGTAATTTGGCAAAATGCGATATGTCAAACTCATTGAAAAGTCAATAAAAATTCAGTTATCATAATTAAGTAACTAATTGGTCATTCAAGGGAATAAGAAAACAGTCAGAAAAGTTCCTTTTCTCTCCCTCTCCAGCTTTGATTTTATTGTATTTGTGAGGTCTCGTGTTCAAGATGATGACGTTGGGTAAAACTCAACTATCGAGGGTAGGATAACAATTTATGGGTGGATCAGTCTGATTTAAGATATCATGTGTTGGACTTTGACATGACAGAAACGGTAATCCTCATTTTTAACCTTAACTTCTAAGGTTAACTCTAATTTATTTAATGTTTATTTGAACACATAAAAATTGGTACAAGAGGGCACCAAATACATATGCGCCGCACAATAACAATGAGGCCAGTAGCAGTTATCATTGACATGTGTGAGGGCTGTGTTATTACCTGGATGCCCAAGCCGAAACAGGTAAACTCTTAATTCTAAATCCTCACTTTGATTCATCTATTTGCATAGTTTACCCAAATAAAAGACACTTGAGTAACACTTTAAAGCCTGGACAACAATCTGTTGACTTACGTCACATCATTCATATTTTCATTTGACTTAGTTAAGAATTTTTATACTCCCTCTGACTGCTTTTCAAACCCTATCTGGTATCCTCAGTGTGTCAAAATGAAATTTATGTGATGTTCACCTTGACTCCTATATTTCATGATAATGTTTGAAACACAGTTTTGTTATATTCTCATAATCCACAGTAACCTCATCTTTATTGCTCTTGTTCTGAAACCTGATATAATTACTAAACTTCAAATGACCTAGTTACGATATCGAAAGACGGTTTTCTATAAAAGGTGTGTTTTAAACCTACAAGATGTGCTAACTACAACTTTACGTTGTTATATTCACATACTGTATAAATCTGTATACAATGACGTGCTGTTATAATGCGGTGTCATCACCAGGTTAGAAGCCATACCTGTTCAGATGAATTACTATTATTACAGATAAGATAGAATGGCATTTTCATACCCACCACCAACTTACCTGACCTACCTAACAACTCTCAACAGTTTTTAGTCCGTTATTTATTAACTAATTTGTATACAGTGTCTTCCCTTCTCAAACCGCACCGATTGAGATCCAAAAACTGAAGGATAGCAAACTACGGCTACGGGTGGTTCGATCAACCCCTAAATATTTTGATTATGTGTGGAACCTAAAAAAAGTGAACTAAATATGATGAATACAGGATTTCAGCGCTAAAAGCTGCACCGAAAATCTGTTTATGCGTTTTACTCATTAATTAGTGGCTCTATGTGATGAGTAGATGTATTTGAACCATTATACGAACTAGGAATCCCAGAAACAACTCAATTAAGACTAAAAAGAAATAAGTGGGTGCTAACGGCCGCATTGTATTTGGAATTTGAAACCAGTCAGACATCAAGTACAAGGAACTCATTAGTTCATACATACAGCACACTATACCAACAGGTCTGAAAGCATTTATGAAGTCTTTTAATCATTTCATCCGTACTAAGAAAGGTACCGTTGATCAGTTGAGCTTTCACAAATGAGGTGTTTTGAGCTAATGATTTAATGCATGCATCTGTAAACGACTGATTGACAGATGTATCTCAAATTTATATTAATAATAAATTAGCGTGATTAATGGCTCAAAAAATACTGTAGAGATCGATAAGAACAACACAAGCATCAACACCCTGAACGACTGACTTTCAATTTCAGTTTGTGTTTATTTCAACGTTGTGTAGTGTGGCGTCGAGTCACGTTTAACTATGATCACCATTACAAGAAGACTACGTGCCAGTTAACCGATAAGATGCCCCGTAGGCCAAATGTCAGAAGGCAGTTGATGGCTGTAGTCGAGATGTATTTGCTGGCGATCTCGTGGTATCGAAAGAATACCGAGATTGTGCCAGAATACAAGTGCGGTTACTGAGCGTAACCCAATCTGTACAAGGTCACAGTCAACGGAAAAAATAATGTCTTTGGTGCCGTTAAAAAAACAAGTACAGTAAAACAATCACTGTTACAGTTGCTTATAATAGTAATTGTTTCCATTACACCAATCGCGTTCTGTTGATAAAAGTAGGTCACTACAGTTGTATTATGTTTAGATATACTTCCATTACTACACTTAGTGTTGCGAAAATCATGGATTCTGACAATTTTGAAAGCTTACTTATTAACCGGCTGCTAAGAAATAGTAAAGACTAATTAGAATGTCTAGGAGCCCATTGTATATTTTATGCCCGTAAGGGTGGGAAAGTTTCTACTCATACTACTGCATCATTCGTACTAGATGCCAATAACTTGTTAGGAAATATTTTTCCTCGTGAGAAACTTATTATCACCTCTCTTGGTAAATGAAAACTATTGTTAACTGATCATTTTAATTTTTTTATTCCTTGAGGAAAGTGGAAGTTTAAGGTTTAACAAATCAATACTTGCCACAAATCAGAACATTCGTATTGGTTCCAATACTTAGTACAACTGCAAAACATTCAACTGAATAACCAAGAGTCTTTTATTGGAATCTTTATGAGAAAAAATTCTTTACCTTACAATTCTTTTACTCTTTTCTTCTAATATGATGATCTTAAATAATCATGACGTTATAGTGACTTCCCATGCGTTTAGCTGACAACCATGTTTCACCCACCTTATATAAATTCGTAACATTACTCATATCGAGACAATCATAGCAGGATGAACATATGCTATCTAAGACCCAGTTTCCACTAGATTAACAAATTAGACAAGATAGCATCTGAACGTCGGCATAGTAGACGATAAACCTCCGCCTGAAATATTGATCTACATAACATCTTGGATGATGAGGCAAAAAGTGATGAGGTTGAGAACTGGTGTACAACCAGGTTCCGATAATATTCTTCATCCTATTATAGCAGCACATATTTCTCAAATCGATTATGGTACCTACAGCTTTGTACGTTCGTGAAAAACTCGACCATCGATCAGATAAGGAGACACATACGGTAATTGTAATGGGGACAGGATATGAAGGTGTCAGTGGCTGATGCTTCAAACGAATGAGAAAATACATGGGAACAATAGAGCCTTGCATCACAGTTAATGAAATATGCGTGAACGTTCATGTCGAAACCCTGATTCTCTCATCCAAGGATAGTGTTTTGTGTCCCAGGATCTGACTCCAGTTGGATCGTATAAATAATTGTTATTGAAAAATGCATATTGCCAATCCTTGTTTATAATCGTTGACTTAGCTCGCATTAGTGTATAACGGAATCAAATAAGTCAAATATGAGAATAAATTTTCAAATATATACACTCATTGGTCGGGAGAGACAATCAGAGGAACGAAGCAAAGTGACGTGCAGTAGAGAAGGCGCGTGGTGGACTCCTGTTTAATCAAGCGTTTATCAATTTTCATAGTCACATTAAAATAAGTTACAGATACGTGATGAATGCGGTAAGAAGTGTACATACATATACGCTCATATAAAACAGTCACAGTTAATAAGTGAATAATTAACAAGGTCAAAACGTAACTCAAAAAGAATGGACAAATTGTCCTGTCTAGAAGCTAGAATAAGCTATGTGAGCTCGACATAGGATCAGCCACTACAGGTGTTCCTTCTTTTCCTCTTGGCTTATCAATAAGATTTCAGGAAACTTGTTAAATGGGTCGTAATCTGTGCGAATTTGTGGAATTGTGGTGGAAATATTCTGAATAGATCCCATGACATTAGTGAAGTGGACTGACGTTTACGGAAAACTCAACCCGTAGAACTCCCGTACCATTTACATTCACGCCCAAAAAATCCAATAACTGGCTTAGGACCTTCGAGATTATCATCTTCCTAGGACATCGGAAAGGGTTTATCTAGGTCTATCACCAACAGTGAACTTTGAAATTACCCTTGATTACTCATGAGAGTCAGATAAAACTAATAAGGCACTTTCAATCCATTCGAAGATAGATTCTCATCTAAACTGTCTATGATGTTACTTAATACACTAAAATCCATGATATTTTTGTGGAAGTAAGGAACAGAAAGTATAAAGGCTCTGTAAATTGGCGATGTTCTCACTTAATTATAGAGGCAACCCCACCACGACCTGTAACATATTTTGTGGCCCTGACCATCGAGTCCATACAATCCTGCCAAAGGGTAAATATGCTAATACGAGACAAAAGCATCAGAAAATTCACCGCCAACGAGAGACATTGTTACATTCTCCCTCCTTAGAAGGGAAGCAAGTTAGACGTAAGATTAATAAACGCTGCTTTTCAAGCCTTTATTTTGTAGACCCGTTAGTGATTGAAGTGGCCGATGTCTAACAATTAATATTTCTTAAATACATCATAATCATATCTTTTAGTATAAAACATTTCGTCAATAAGTACATGTTAGTTGTATTCCATTGAGTATTCTGATTGGGCAATGTTTTCGGAAAACAGATCGCTATTATAACATTCATTAATCCGAATAAACATCGTGCGATTCAAATCTGCCACCAGTGTCATGAACAGCCGCTGGGCGGATAAGTTATATAATCATCATCCTCATGAAAGGCATTGCTTCCGAGCTGCTTGTATAGCAGAATTTCTCAATCACGCTTAATCTCCACATCCTAAACATGAATTTAACCTGTAGGTGATCTTCAATGAATACATTGTCAAAGAGTAAACTCCCAGGTGTGATATCATTTTGACAAATTATAAGTTCAAACAATCTTCAAGGCATTCCAAAGCGATAATTTTGATTGTTTACTGACAACTGATTAGCTCCCAGTAAATGCTCGTATCTACTCAACAAAAGGACGTAGCCACCATGATACAGCTAACACCAGAGTAGAAAACAAGAGGGCGTAAGGGCATGTCCAACGCGGCTCATACCCGCGAAAGGGGTGAGAGCTAACAGTGAATAACCATTGAAAAGTAATGAAAGGCACGAAACGCTTTCTACGTGCCATATGGAGAGCCTGGCACAAGTGAAGGGTCTCCTTGAAGAAATCTGTTATTAGTGGGGTGTTGCGGTAATCGGAAGTACTTGAATTATCATAGGAACTAGGAATCCCAGAAACAACGCAACCACGACCAAATAGAACTAAGCGGGCACTAACAATAATAATATATTTCTGCAAAGGTAGGCACACGCCATGTATACAAGCATGATCTACAAATTACAATATAGGTTCGCTTACAGTAGGGTCGTTAACGAATGCATCATCCTTGGAATTAAATATCAATCGGAAATCATGTACAAAGGAATTATTAATTCATGCAAACATCATATCCGCCACAGCTTAAATGAGAATCTATATTTCTGCAACCAACCGCACTTCTTCCTTTCAATTTTATCAAGTGCTTGTCCGACTGTGTATTGAGTGTAGACTTTGTACGATCTAGAATATACTTACTAGTATTAGAACTTAAAACTGAAATAGGAAACGGACACGTGCTTGGCCCTGGAATTGCATTTGATCAACACGTCGATCATGTACTCAAATAACTGGTATATGGAATTTAAACTATAGATTTTCCAACACTGTCCTCCCTCAAGAAATAATGTTGGGTTCGTATGTCGCAATGTTATTACCAATTTGGCGTCCTAATTTGCATTATCTTCTCATATCTCACATTTTGATTATGATATGCGAGTATTTAGAGATAAATACTGACATATAATTCGAGACATTCCATCATGTAACTTTGATTTGAATAAAGAATATGAAAAATATTATTTTTCGTTTTCACGTTAAAATGCATAAGGTTATTTCTCCATTCATCAGACAAATGTGCATTAATATGTGTAATTAACACACGTGATCCAATCAGGCTTGATTTGTCTGCAAGACATTTAAAAAGAAAATGTAATTCTGCCTCATACTCATTAGGATAATCTGGATTTTCTACCTGTGCAAACTTCATATCAGGATAAACTGGTTCTCTGGCCGCTTCGTGAAAGCTTGCTATTCAATTTGGTTCATCATATCACTGACTACGATTCTACATGACACAGTGGTTGTGAAAATATCCAACACCTAACACAATAACATCAGAAATGTGACTAGAATTGACTCATTCGTAATTGAGGTCAAATAGAATTGAGCAATCACTAGCGAGTGTATTGTATTTCAAATTTAAAATCAGACAGATAAAAAGTACAAAAAATCATCAATTCATACAAACGCAACAGGTGTATACTAATTCTGTCGACAGATATAAGTGGTATGTCACACCAACCAGAAGTATAATCCTTGACAGCAGAAGATTGATAAGATCGAATTGAAGTGAACTGAAATGGAAACAGAAAGTAACTGTAATAACAACGGAATTGGAAGAATCATGAGGCATGTAAAGGGCAACAGAAGAAAAATGTGCGAATAGTTTATTTAATTTGTAGTATTCACAGTTTACGAAGGCACTCTGTAATTTCGCATTAATTAATAAATTGGCCTTCTCCACCTGGGTTCTTCGATCACTATGGTAGCCATAAATTCGCATTCAGAAACAGATAAAGCGCCAAAGTTCGAAGCAGCAGGGGATATTTTGCAGCCATGCTAACGGCCAAAGTACGAGCTTGTAGTGATATTGGTTCGCAGCCACACGGTCTTCGAAGCTGAACATATGCAGAAAATGTATCTTACCCATTCTTGGATATGGTATTTTAGTTTACAGTAATTGCAGGCGTAATGATCTGATTAAAATTGAAGGTGTTCAAAGAAGGTTCATCAAAACTGTTTTGGGGTATCCCGACAACAAAGACTATCACCAAAGATATCAATAACTCAAATTAGAACCTCTCTGGATCAGACGTATCAAAATAAACCTTGTCTTTATCTACCGGTTTATTAACGGTATTTCCCACTCTTCGGTATCCACCTCTTTGTACTCTATGATATCCCACAATCTACGCAATAAGGAAGATATTCTAGAGATTCCAAGAACCCACACAAACTTACGCCAGAATTTTTCGTTATTCGCTATTCAACCATGTGGAACAGACTGTCATTGGACCTCCGTTGCAGTGAATCTACAACCCGGTTCAGAAGTCTCCTTGATGATTTTCTTTCCGAAGGTGGATTGTGTCACCTATTGAATATCAATGTGTTTATTAATGCTTTATACAGGCAAGGTCTGCCATCCGTTAATGGACTGCAAAGCAAAATGTAACCTTTGAAACTTTTCACGTCTATTTCACTTTGTTTCCATTTATCTTAATATATGAAGTCTGCTTATGTTCGTATCTATATTTATTACTGTTATTAATATCATCATTGGTCCCCCGACACATTAGATATTCTTTTCATCTCTTATTATCCTTCGAAACATATTTAATTCCTGATTGTCCTTTGAAATTAATTGTGACTTTCATAGCATAATTCTTAATTATTATTGGACGAATGTTTATACTAATATCCGGTTCCACTCTGTATATTATTGCATGAATCTACATGTATTTATCTGAACGCACTAAAGGACTTATTTTATTTTTCTAAATTGTTGGTTTACTTCAGAGGCCGATATTCACTACACAATTATTATTATCATGGTTTAACCCTTTCACTAGGTGCTCATTTCTTTTCTTTCTCGTTTTTCTTTCTAAATAAATGTTATTCTTAAGATCACGAAGTTTGTAATTAAGACAATAACTTGTGTTACACTTAACTTGACTTCTCAGACTCGTTTTATCTTCATTATGCATATATGACTCATACATATTGATATTTGGTTATCCTTTTCACTTATGTGAGACTTTCATAGCATCACTCCAAACTATAACTGCACAAACGTTTATTCTAGCGTCATATCTTACTGCAATAAAAAGTTGTTTTTTCTATACTATTTTCTATTTTATTTTTGTTATTAATCTGACGACACGTACATGGTCGTTTATTCTTGTTCTGTGTCCATAAACTCGTCTATTAAACTATTTACGTATTTCACGTCTCCTTTATTTTTATTCCCTTATTTTCTTTCTTTCCTTCTTTAAACTCAATTCAATATTCTTCTCAATTACACAGAACCTGATTTATTATTATCATTCTATCATTATTACTATCTTTTTCAAATATGGCAAATATGATGCTAACATTATTGAAATTTGTGTACCATTGCATTTTTGAAGAAACCCGAGACGGTTTCTTCACGACACTTATGTACCCATAAGACGTTTGTGAATAACAATAATTATAATAATATAGTTGCCGAGAATATACACTTTAAACATGTAACAATGAAAGAAAGTCAACAATGATGAACAAAGATAGACTCATCCACTAAATTCGATGGCATGGCTCAGCCTTGCAGGCGGGCCATTCTCGTGTAACCTGCTTTTTTTGTTCATATTAAATGCATTGTTTTATCCTCAGAATAATTGTGTCCTATATAAATGCCGAAGATTGTGTTGCTGACTGTTATATTTAGGTGTCTTTGCTTGTAAATGGTAGCGTCATGGATAGTGATATCTTTCACAAGAATTAATGAACTTTTTTAGGTATGATTTTTTTATTAAAGTGCTTATTTATCTATATATTTAGACACATAAATACCGGTACAAAGAGGCACCAAATACATATGTGCTACACAATAACAATGAGCGAATGGAGTGATGGCGAATGTAAAGTGTGTAAAAGAAAAAAGGAACAACTACGAACATAAATTAGTGTTTGAAAGTAAGATAATAACAGTGGGTAAAGCATTTCGGTTATCAAAAGTACAACTAAAAAGAAATCCTCCAGTTAAAGAAGTTACGTTCACTTTTATGAAGAAAGTAAAAGAAAACCATAGGGGAATAGCCACTAGCTTCCATTTTGAGTCACATTCCTAGCCACTGTTTTGCACCATCTCTAGGATCTCAACCGGGGGTCCTGGTCAGTCATGTACAGCTTTCTTCCATACCACGATACCATGTCAGACATTGACCACCTCTCTGCTTTTCCAACCCTTCACAGTGTCCGCAAATGATGCAAGATGTGGAATTCTCTGAAACAACATTCTTAAGATACGTTTAGGCCATCGAACTCCGTGTTTAAAGATAGTGACACCAGTTGAAATATCATCGCTGTGCTCGAACGCACGGTGCCGAACCTCAACATTACCAACATTGTGTCACCACTGGGTGTCGGTAATCATTCGGAGACAATGACGATTAAACATAAAGTGGCCTAACATCCTGAACATGGAGAGGTCAGGTTTCATAATCATAGACCGAAACTGTTCTCACCTACATGTTGTAGATTCGACCTTTTACAGACAGATATGTAGTAGCATTGGACCATAATCACTCAATCCTCAAAGCTGAACACGAGACTACTCGGAAAACATCACAAACGCACCAAAGGTGTCCCGGGTTAGCATGAGTTGCTCTGGCTTTCACTAAACCTGATCTCATCAATCACACCGTCACCAGCACCTATTCAGCAACCTAGATACACAAACTTGTAGACTACTTCTATCTGTTCACTAACCAGGTTGAGTGCAGGTTCAGGGTCCTGTCAGTCTTGCAAAAGTGCTTTGCAACTCGTAGGTGAAAAGCACATACCATATCCATGAACGCTAATCGCCAACTGATGAAGCGAGGATTGCATGTCTCGGGCATCATCGCACAGTAAGACAATATCATCCGCACACTGAAGACCGAAAAGTCCTTCTTCAGGCAACAGATCCACATTACCATTACCTACATCCATTGGAGCTGTTTCCAGAATGTCATCGATGGCAAAGTTGAGCGACCCTGCTTAACCCCACTGCCTGAGTGGAACAATGGAGAGAGGTTGCCGTATGCCCTCATTCTACCTCAGGTGTTTGTATGTAGAGCTTTTAAGATGTTCATGAACTTTTCAGGCACACCCTTCTTCCATAGACAATTCTAGATAACAGTCCTGTGCAATGAATCAAAGGAGGCCGTAATGTCAACTAACACTACGACTAGGTTTCATTACCAAGATTTGATTTGATGATTTCGAATAAATTGAACATTGGGTAGATCTTTATAAATAAATAATATATTTGTAATATTCCAATGAGTGGAAAAATTAGATTTTCCGGCGTTTCGTGACTTAGTGTAAGTCACTTCTTCAGAGAATAAATAACCGAATTAAAACCAATCCAAGTTTAAATAATACAACATCAGAAAATTTAATTTTTCTACTCATTGGGATATTACAAATATATTATTTATTTTAAACAATACGGATGTTTGCTTGTGATATGTATGACAGTGTTCTAACATTCGGTGAAGGGTGAAGATATGACCAAAACATCCTCGACCGGGACGAAAACCAGCCTACTCCTCGTGAGTTGATTTTTGTCGGGTTTTGAACAATCTACAAAGTATGACGTAAGCCGACAGTCAGAAGTAGACTTATCCACGATAGTTGTTGAAGAAACAATGCGAAACCTTTTTAAAGATAGAAATAATTATTGACTCATTCCACGATTTTGAAACATTCTCCAATAGCCAGATCATTGTTAAAACAATTCAGTCATTTTCTTAACCAGAAAGCCACCACCATCTTTAAAAACGGTCGCAGGTAAGTCATCTGGGCCTGGTGATTTGTGTCACTTCAAGTGTTGGAGATCCTCGAGGACTTCCACCGCGTTTGGTGGATCACTCGCCACGAGCCTACCTTTTCTATTATCATTCCATTGGGAAACCCTTACTTCATAAAGTATTTGACTCCTATTCTCAAAGTTTTGCCTAAATAGCTTCACGGTCAACAATTTTATGGAATTTCAGAAACAAATTTGATGGGCGAAATCCGTGTAACACAAGTTCTCTCACATCACCAGCGACTTTCTGAGACATTAGAATTTGTCCTTAAAACTGCTATACTATGTAAACATACCCAGGTTGTTGTCCGGATAATTGAAGCGTTCTTCCTAAAATAAGCTTTTGAACTTACAACTAGCCTTCCAACTGGGCTAATGAAGAGATAATTTTCAACTGAATCGAAAATTCTTTTTTTCGACAAAATGTTATCCTCTATGTTGTTCGACAACTTTATATGGGCTAGTGATTAAATTTATCATCTGCTTTGTATTCAGTAATATCATTGACCAATGATAATATATTCCGCTTTATTTGATTATTGACCTTATGTTCGGTTTACATAACTTACAAATAGAAATCGGCAAGTCTTTGAGCGATGTCAGGTTTTTGATGTGTAATGTTTGGCAAAATAAATGAGTGTTTCAGCTATGTCTGAGTCGCCCACCACTAACACTGATGAACGATTTTTTTTTACTCATTATAGAGACAACACATCTTATCGTAGTTCTTCGTTCATCATATGAAACGCTTTGAGATCTGTGGATCCGCGTACAACTTTTGCTGTCAATATGCTAGGTTTAGTGTACACATGGCTGTGCCAATTAGATATAGCATTATCGACATCCTGTAACTTGTTATACAATTGGGATGTCTGTTTATCAGCCAAGTTACGTGTTTTCAGTTCAGTAGCCCGCTCTGTATTAATATATCACCGCAAAACAGGGTCCTCTGAGGCATCCAACATGCGTAGGTTATAGGATTTTTATCGCTGGTGTCTTCGAAGCATTGATCACTTTTCATGGAACAGCAGAGTAAAGAGTCTTGGTGTTAAATACAGGGTACTAAGCAGACAAGGCGAGTCAGTTGATGAGGCTGTGTGTATTCACAAACTGAAGTAGTTGGGAGATATTATTCATGGCCAACCATTACGGAACACGACGATTAATGTCGATTGGAGTAGGAGTAAGTTGGAACAAAGCCAAGAGTTGTCGATTTAACTAAGGAACTTTTTCACGAAGTCAATAACTGTTGGCTTATGAATATCAGTCACATTGACTACTTAGGAGGTAATGTACTAAATTTCAAATGAATTGCAGCGGTTACACTTCAGTAAATACAAAAGATTTCATCCCTACAAACATTCTTTTTGTTCAGATGCGCTATGTATCATTCAAAAGGACTATAGATTTCGCGTAATTTTTTTAGGATTTCAATCTCTTATTCAATGAAAAGGGCAAAACAAGAAAGAGAACTAACAGATGAAGAGCGTAATGTCGTGATATCAGTACGTCATTGTGCGCGAGAATTGGACGATGTCTTACAGGGTGCACGTAGAAAAGCCCAGTCGAATCCCAAAGTGTTTGCGGAGACAGGAATTAGTGTCATGTTTAGAGGTATTGACTCTTATGCGGACATGTATGAAAAATTGGGTGTGAAGTCAAGAGATGGATTAGAAAGATTATTTTCTAAATTTTCTGACTGTGAAGAAATTCAGGATACTCAAGATGCGATTGAAGAAACCGAAGGAAACTGGAGAAATTTTCTAGTTAATCTTGATAAGGAGGTTGCACGTGATGAGCATGAAAATAGTAGAGTTAATTCAATATCTAAACCCGAGAACCTTTCTGATGTGAAATGTGATTACTTATTCTTACCATCACTACCACTTATTGACTGGCAAACCAACCGTGAGGTTAATCTGCAAGATTATGTCCAAAAATACTTGTGCCTTGTAGTCATCTGTCAACCTGCGTACTGGCCAGATACTGCTGTTCGTTGGCGTTATTCAGAGGTATCAAAAGCCCAGGTAAATTTCTCACTCCAAAATTAGTGGTTTTACGAATAACAATGTTTTTAGAGTAAATCTACATAAAACGTTTCGCTATCAGATTCACCATTAGTGTATTTCAGTAATCACATGTAGTTACTACTACCTATGTACACAATCGCCAGGTCCTACATTTCGTATCACTGACTGACTAGGAAACTCATATTCCGTGATATATTTGAATCCATGTTGATTTGGATCATACTGTCGATTTGATAGTGCATTAATAAAACTAACGTCAAGTTAGGCCATTACTATTTTATTACGTAGAGGCTACATGTTTTTGCCATTACTTGATCTTACGATTGGCAATTTCCTATATATCACCTGTTACTTTGTTATGTTACCCATTTTTTGTTCTTGAACTTTCGAGGAATTTCTCTGTATTTCATGAAGCGCCAAAAACAACTAGTTTAGTTGGTAGTATATCTTTCAACTTCATTATGAACATAGTTGTTGATCAATACTCAAAATTCTGACATATATAAAGCATCCACTCGTTTATGTGGTTCCCGTTGTATATTTACTAGCATAACGAGATGTAGGTACACTAAAATTCATCTACGTGAAATAACATGTCATGCAATACTGAACCTAGTACTCGTATTGTGCGACTTATAGAAGCTGACCCAACCAAAAACCAATGTTCTTGAACATACAGACGATTCACCACTGTAAAGATTCTTGCCTTCTAAAGATTTTATTTAATTTTATTTCTCCTGTAGATGTATATATATGTATGTCTAAATGGAATAAAATGATTTTGTTTGAACATTATGTTGAGAATTTTACTAAACATACAACAGAGCGATTCGATTATTATTATCGTTGATACGATGCGTTGAGCTACTGTTCATAGTCACGAGAATTTTTTATGGTAAACTGACTTCCTTTTTAGCATTAATGTCATATTTAGTTTGACAATTATCCTCATTTCCTACCGATATCAGACTGGAAATCAGGCATTCAATCGGTTTGAGACATGGCGTCAACAGACATAGACCCAAATTACGACAATTTACATCAGTAACCGAGGGTGAATACAGTTAGCTCTCTCTCGAAATGCACTCACATGGCCACGCGTATACATCCACTGCCAGGGAGGTCCTACTCACTGCCTTTTCGCGGCGAGGGTGTTGTTTACGAACTTGAGAGAACGAAAAGCGAATGTTCGGTACTTCAACCGGGTTAGTTTTTATTTATTTATTTTAACACATAGGTATTGGTACAAGGAGGCACCGAATACATATGCACCACACGAATCTCAATTGATTTGTTTGAGGGCTGTGATACTGCCCGGGTGCCCAAACCGAAGCAGGTGGTTTTCTTAGGGGGCCACACCCCGAGCCTTCGACCTGAAGATCTGATCCACAAGGCAGTGGAGCATCGTAAGGAGATGCAGTCCCATGGTAGCCGGTGACCAACGATTGGTTCATACGCCATTTGTTTCTTCAGGATACCGGAACCCATGTGCACCATTGGTTTGGGATCCGGTTAAAGCCGGTGCCGGAAATTCGCTTTTCGTCCTCTGAATTTCGTAAACAACACCCCCGCCACGAGAAGGCAGTGAGTAGGACTTCCCTGGCAAAGGCTATATACGTGTGGCCATGTGAGAGTATTTCGAGAGAGAGGCGGACTATCCCCACTCTCGGCCGTACCAGGGCATTTGGCGGCCAACCGGGCTAGTGGATATGGAGAATCCACCTAGGAGAGTTGAGAAAACCTGATTCCAAACCAATGGTGCACATGGGCTTCAGTATCCTAAAGGAACAATAGGCATATAAACCGAATGTTGGTCACCGGTTGCCATATGACTGCACCTCCCAAAGTTGCTCCACTGTCTTATGGATTAGACTTTCGAGTCAAAGGTTCCTGGTGTAGACTCCTAAGAAAACTAGCTGTTTCGATTTTGGCACTCAGGCAGTATTACAGCCCTCACACCAATGATAAATGCTACTGGGCTCGTTGTTATTGTGTGGCGCATATGTGGTTGGTGCCCCCTTGTACCAATATTTGTGTTCAGACAAATAAGCAATCAATGGCTTTATTTATGTATGCCACGAAAGTTTTGCTTTCATTAGCGTTTGTCCTCTACCATTGATTTTAGTACCTCAAGAAATACGATTTCATAAAATATAATTCTCACACTACGTAATTCTCAAGAATCTGTCTGTCAGACAGATATTTTACTGCTCATTACGTTTTCAGTGGAATTCAAGACGTTCTAATTAGAAATCCCGCTAACGGATATCAACTAATAAAGATACATATTTCTCACTAGTCTTCAATATTTGTATTCAATCCGAAGAGATATTGATAGTACTGACTGTCAAAATTTTCCAAGTATGATAAAATAGTATGTGGTAAACTTTATTCTCAGTTGATCTTCAAATGGTACCTTTTTCATTTTGTTAAGTGCTTTGCGGAAATTAGTTGAATTCGATGGTAGTTCGGACTAATATCAGCTGGAAAACCATCGAAAACTTGGGTGGACAGGCGTTTTGTTCTAGCGCACACAAACACTTCAGAGACCAAACACATGACGTTCAGTCCATGTGATTAGCCCATCACCATTAGACTACTGCATTTTAGTCTCATGGTTCATATCTCCAACTTCAGTTGACTTGCGAGTTTAACAGTTATCACTCAGTAATATTGGATGATACTCGAGTTCTGTTCACATTGGGAAAATTTTAAAACGCAAACGATTTCAATCAGACTTAGTGATTAAGTACTACAGAGCTGATCAGGAGGTGTGGATCATGGGTTCGATCTATGGTGGGCTTGTGAGCTCACGTCTGTAGGAAGCCTCAAGATAAAACGAAAGGGTCATCCAGTATGGCCTCCAAATGCCCTGGTACGGCCGAGAGTGGGGATAGTCCGCTCTCTCTCTCGAAATACTCTCACATGGCCACACGTATATAGCCTTTGCCAGGGAAGTCCTACTCACTGCCTTCTCGTGGCGGGGGTGTTGTTTACGAAATTCAGAGGACGAAAAGCGAATTTCCGGCACCGGCTTTAACCGGATCCCAAACCAATGGTGCACATGGGTTCCGGTATCCTGAAGAAACAAATGGCGTATGAACCAATCGTTGGTCACCGGCTACCATGGGACTGCATCTCCTTACGATGCTCCACTGCCTTGTGGATCAGATCTTCAGGTCGAAGGCTCGGGGTGTTGCCCCCTAAGAAAACCATCTGCTTCGGTCTGGGCACCCAGGCATTATCATTGCCCTCACACATATCCAATGAGATCTGTGTGGTGCATATGTATTCGGTGCCTCCTTGTACTGATATCTGTGTGTTAAACTAATAATAACCATCCAGTATGTTTCCGATTGGTTTCCTGACTGATTTCGGTCCGTGACGAAAGCTACCATCAAACAAGTAACACTGCTTATAAGCTTTTCAAATCGATCAGTCTTTACAAAACCGCCTTAGCTGGTACCCAATGTAATTAATCGTATAGGTTAGTTGATTTTACTTCTGTTGAAACATCGCTTTTTGATCATACTAATATATTTCTCCGTTAATTTGTTCCAAGAAGTTATGATCTAGTAGTATACTGACATCGACGTCGAAATGGAGGCATTTATGCCTCAACCGTATCAGTTTTGACGTCACTGCAAGTCATAAATTCATAATTTTTAGATGTAACATATTGTTTTTTCTATTTATTTTAGATATTTTATTTAAATTAATGATATTCTGTACAAATTCTTTTCTCTGTGTTCTGAAATGGGTTTTATGTTTATGTAAGTAATTTCAAACTTCTTTTTTGAAGTGTGATCTATCACAATTCAACGTTGGATACGCAGTTGTTACATGGGGCCCAGCAGATGAAGTGCGGAGTTGGTGTAAACAAGTTAATCGAATTACAAAATGGCCAGTTTTATGGGATAAATCAGGCGATTTTCGAGCTAAAATTGGATTTAAATCAGGCTTACAACGTGTTAGTTTACAAAATTCCCTTTTCAGCTCGTACTTTTCATAAAATCAGTTTTCATTGTTGCATTTCAATATCATGTAATATGAAGTGCATTAACTGATTAGTACCATGGTCTTGTCCATATACTTTTCAAAAGCAATAGTTTCACACTCTTAGAAGATATTATTGTCTATGCTAGCCAAGTTTACTTATTAGCCTGAGCAATCCTACCACGTACTTGTAAAACTTGACATATTGAGCTGAGGATGTTTACTGTCTCAATCTGATCATCGTTGTCTCTCGACAATCGCTCACATCTTATAATGGCACCATTTTTGTAATGCTAATATCCAACAATATGCGCTTTGGCAAAACCCAATCTTGACTGTCATCTTGGCGTGGTGCTCGAACTTGAATATTATGATGACCCGGTCGGACTGTTTTGGTTGGAATACTCGATCCCTTAGGTGCTACCCTACTTGGCAAGCTGTCCAAAGAGCAGTAAGACTAAAAGCAGCAAAATCATGATCTGAAGTTGTACTGTTGGTTGTATAGGAGTATGATGGCATTAAGGTTTTTTTTCTTCAGACACTTAACATCTACAGTGGTACTGTCTTCCTACCACAAAAGGAGGAAGCTAGGTAAAGTCGACCTTGAAAACGGTATACCTCACCTTGCTATATGGATTTCTGCTTTAGCGGCAAGGTCTTAAAAGTACATAGCTAATTTTCATAAAACTATTCACAAAAAGGTAATGCGTAGCCAGCCTTATGCAGTTGTCCGTTTGGTAGTGAACTTACGCTTTCGTGCTATCGAAAATTGCGTTTAACCCTGCCTCACTTTTAGGTACCCGAGAAACTGTCCTTTCATAGTGTAAGCAAAAGAGAAGTTATAACCGACTTCACCTCTGTGACAGCTCTAGGTTAATGAATAACAATCCTATAGGTATAACCATCTTGAAATACTAATATTAATGGCTTAGGCACGTTTTATGTTGTCCTAGCGGCTCCCATACCGCACATTATTTGTTGATAGTGTGATTGTATAAAACACACGAGATAATGGACAATTCTTGACTCCAAAAATCCCCAAATTGTGAATTAAAACAACATATATAGGTGGACAGTAACGTTTGCAATTCGACCCTTCTCAGGCTTTATTCTAATATACAAAAATATCTAATACACATATACGAAATTATTAAACCAATCAAGGCATTTTACGAATTATTGATAACAGTCGGATAGCTAACATAGATAAACGATAAGTAAAATTTAATGTGATGATTTTAAAGTTACATGGGAATCCGGTTGTATTGCAACACATTCAGCTACTCCTGTGGAGAGCGCACAACTAGACCACTGAGCCGAGTTAATGAGCACCTCTTTTCGCAGTTAGGAAAGGGTTTCGTTAAAACAATACACAGCTATGTTTCATAACACTTAATCGATAGTGTTCGTGTAGTAGTAGAAAATAGGTCATTTGAAGTGATCTTTGGTATGCCTACTAGTCTTCCTTATGAGGTTCAATCTCGTCGCTTATACATTGCAGAAGCTTTAGGGATTCCAGCTGACAATCCAAGACATTGGGTTCATAAGAAATTCGTGACACTTATTCCACCCTTGGCCTTGGTAAACGATTTTACTTATTATTATTTTCCATTTTCTTCCTTCCATTATTTTTCTTTACTCTTTTTTCCAAATGTACGCTTCACTGTCTAATTATCGAGATACTTCTTACGTAATTTTTGACGAACATTATTTTATTGTTTTTTTCAGGTCGTTAACCTACTTTCTATGATAATATATTGATTCAATACTTCATTATTATTGCCATAACTAGTACATCTATCAGACGCTGTCGACTCGTGCTGTTTAGTTATGTTTATATATGTAATCTTTCCCACTGTTATCACTTACTTCCTTGATCGATATGATAATTTCATAAATGCACATAAATATTATTGTATATTAGAGTAAAGCCTGATAAGGATTTAATTGAAAACAATGTCCTAATTTTTGACGTGTCATCCTGACATAAAAAATAATTGGATTGAGTTTACATCTACTTTTCACTCAAGTACTTTTAGATGGGGCAACTAAGACATTACCAGAAAAAATTTAAAATAAAAGTTAGTAGCAATGTATTTTGAATATATATTGTTTTTCGTAAATAATTAAATGGCCCTGGGTGTAAGAAATCTACTTTGGTTGTTTTTATTCAGTGCTTTGTTTCGCGCATTTCTTGATGTCTTATTTTGTCAAACCTTCTCCTTTATAGGTATTTTTACATGAACACTTCCTTGTTTGGTTGTATTCACTTGACGGACTCACTATTATGATGTACGCCCTTACTAAATTTTAGCTTTTATTGTATATTTATTACTAGCTGTCAGATATTTGGAAACGTTTACAACCTAGACTATGCACATATCCAAAAGATATCTAAAAAAATTTTGGTCGCTTAACTCAATTATGTTTATACTACTAAGATTTACAGGGTGTTTGTGCATTAGGATTTTATCCCCTAATAAATCCTTGGTGTAAGAAAATATGGAGTGATAATATCACTTTTGTTTTAACAGTGACGTTAGTGTTCTGCTATGTAGTGTTCCTCAATTAGCAGTGAGGGTTATTTTTTATTTATCTTAAAACTTTTTATACAAAGCAAAAACTTGCTCTAGGGAAGATATATGCCTCTGAAAATAATTACAAACCTATTAGTGATGTATCTTCACACAATCTACTCATAAAAATCATGTCTTAGAACAGTACTTTTAGACATAGCACAGGGAGGATTTATATCGAACTGTTCTCATAGAAAAATCTTAGCCGTAATGTTTTTCACATATACTTTACTGTTTTGATGAGACCAAAATGAATGTTACCCAATAATTTCACCTTATTACGTTGTGTAAATTTGCCAAGGTCTTAATAAGTTTTTATCATATATAAAAGCATTAATTAAATCTTGTCATTTCACTACTTAATGAATATAGGTATGGGCCGCTGAAAATCTGGATTTCCTTGGTTGTCAACGTTCAATGCATCATCGTCCGATAAATCTACCGCCAACTAATCTCAATTGGTCAGAATGGAAACAAATCGGTGGCGAATTAGTTTTAGCTCAGCCTGTCTTATGGAATCCACAAAAGACAATGAAATCTAACATATATGTAGCAACGCAAACAGGTGCAAAACATGAGCGCAATACTAATGAAAGTGACGAAGAAGAAGATAGATCCAATGAAGAAGACTTGCACTCAGAATCACTTAAAGTATCAATTAGAGAGGCTCTTCGTGATAAAGAAGCGATGAGTTCAAAACACGTCAAAGTTTGTGCATTGCACCTAAGTACTCGTATTTCGGATCTCATGCCTTCAGGTTCGATATATCAAGCTGCTTTAACTTGTTATGCTCGTACACACAATACTACAGAAAGCGATGTCATGGATAAAATTAGGAGAGATCGCAGATTTTCTACACCACCTGAATCAGCTCGATTACAGTACGAAGCAACTACCGGTTTATATTATGACCCAGAAACTGCTTTGTATTATGACCCATTAAGAGGTTATTTCTATGATTCAACGAATCAAATGTATTACTATTGGTCTCAATCTGAAGGACGATATATCTTGGCCAATACATTGATTCAAGCTGAACTTGCTGCTGCGCATGTAGCTCAAGCAGTAGCAGCCCAAGCTGCCGCAGACAAAGCTATGGCAGAGCGAGAAGCTGCTAAGAAGGCGGCCATGTGTGTAGCCGCACAATTGGCAGAGATACGTGCGGGTAAAGACGATTATGCTGCCTATGCGTATGCAACATGTGTATTACCTCAACAAGAACCAAGTGGTCCAGATTACAAAGAAAAATCTACGGACAGTGGTAGATTTTGTATCGCTTATCAAAATACAACAGCCGCTGCAAATAATATAGAAGCATCACTAAAAGCATGGAATACAGGCAATACTAACAGTGGTACTGAGATTTTGTCGTCTAAACCTCTTGTCCCTTACACAGATGACAATACAGAAACTGATCATTGTACTTCAACACCGCCACCTCCAGGATTGTAAATAATCATACTGTAAAAAACACGACAAACCCCCATGTCATTGCTTTAGTCACATTGCTCCACTCACTATACATTTGGCATTTTTGCGTATTATAAGCTGTACACTTGTGCGGCGTATTTAATTTTGTGTTTGTACAGCAATATTCTGGGTTTAAAGAACTTTGTAATATTTTACTATTTCTGTAAAGCATAAACTATTCTAGTACATAAAAGAATGAAGTTGATGTGACAACATTTGCATGTCATGGTAACTAAAGCGTCCTATGAATAAGGGTAGGCGATGCTGAACGACTTAATGCCGCCAGCGTAGTTACATGAACACATATTTTTCGTAAAAATTACTGGCATGCTATGAAAATGCTGCGTCATCTTTTTTATCAACTGAGCTTGGTTCTTTCTTCGGGCAGAATCAACTTTAAGCGGCGAGTCGGACTTGTTAGTTTTTAGGGATTTTGAAACCAGTTGGAGATTCAAGAAACATTGCAGTAAAAAAACATTTGTAATCTAATAACGAGGAGAATGTGCACACTAGGAGGCATAAATACCCCTATCACACGAGATAAAAATAAATAATAACCTATTGGTTTGTATTTTTATTTGTCAAGTCTTTTTTTGAGACATAAATTATTGGCATTTCATGAATGACAAAGCCAGGAATTTTTAGTATATCAATCAATCTTCTCGTTGAGAGTACTTCCACATAATTATTCTGAAGAGTTGTTGTTGTTTTGATATCTTTGCTTACTTGTTCAATACCATTTTCTTGGACATGTACATAGAAATAAATCTTGGCATTGGAATCACAAGATCGGCTTGTTTTGGAATGTAACCATGATGAAACTTTTCCAAAAGGAGGTGAACCAGGGGGATAATAGGTAATCAGCATATCTTGCCGTTCAGATGATACATTAAGTATATGATCGTTCCATATAGTACATAAACGTGTCAGTTGCTCTTGATCATGTACGACCAGACGTATTGATTTCGAATGGCTGGTAATACAAGTTACATCTGAAGCTTCTCCTAAAGACATAAGACTAAATTCTATGCTCCACAAAATACTTTTAGGTTCGTCTTTTTGTATATGGACACGGGTTTTGTTGACTTTTGTACGTGACAGCATAAGTGTTGGTGCGAGTCGAAGTGTTATACCATATTCATTGGCTAACTTTACTAGTTGGTTCCTTCTACGTATCCTTCCAGTATTTCGATGGGATAGCTAAAGAAAAAATAGCTGGAAATGATAAAACTTGTAGCACTGTGTCTATTACTTATAAAAAACTGAGTACAGTAAAAAAATCTCCCAAATACACAGTAACCACTGAAAAAGTGTGAGTTTGTGACAAGGAAGATGTTAGAGTCTGAAGAGACCATTAGTAGTTCTAATAGAAAGGTTTGCAGTATTTGACAAGATTAACATTTAATTTATACTGCTAAGATCGTGAATACTATATCAGTGATATATTTTGTAGTATGAGCCTTCGACCTTAACCTACTAACTTTGGCACACGAAATTTTGTGACGAACATTGTTCCTGAAGAATCTGGATCTATGATACTGATAACGTTCGTAAGTGACTACGTGGGAGTAGGGATGAAGATCGAGAAATGTAAGAGTGTATTAGGAATTAAGTATCTGCGTGTATGTCGAGTGCTACCGACCAAAGTAAGCGAGTAGCTAATAAATCGGGTGCAAAAAACATTGAAAAATTACGTAGATAAAAGTGAGCATGTAATTATAAGAATGGAACTAACGGGCGGAACATTCGTTACGAGTATAAAACCTAGAGGAACTTCGGTGTAACTGTAGGGTTTAGAAGATCAGGAGTGAGGTATCAGGCTTCATGAACTTAATTATACACAGTGTGGGCTCATTTATGAGTTTTCTTGTGGTTACCGCAGTTTATCAGAAACGAAGTTCCGCAGCACAGAACAAGTCTAACGATATTTCACTGACACGACTGTAGCTGCTACTTTAACAGAGGGGCTGGAACACATGTTCCTTTATGTCTTACTATCGCAGACAGGTCACTTGAAGAACGGTACGTCTGAAAGCAGCAAGGTCCGAAGTCGTACTATTGACTGTGGAAGAGTGCGACGAAGCTAAGATGTTTAACTCAGAAACCAGCATCTGCAGTTATACTGTCTTCTCACAACTGAAGGAAGGGGTTAAAAAAGGTTAAGACTAAAAACAATTCACCTTACTCTACGGATTTCTGTCTCCGGTGGTAAGGCCTTTTGAAATGCGGAGCTAACAAATCAGAACCTCATAAAATGGACGTGCGTGTTCGGCCTCAGGCAGTTATCTTTTAGTTTTAGCGGATACGCTCCTAGGTCGCTGTTAGCGGGACATAGATTGGATTAAATCATGCTCATTGCACGCTTGCGTTGGCGCACGCTGATTGGCTAATTCTTGTCCAATCAGCGCTAGTCGATACTTGGAGAAGACTCTAGAATCTTCTCATGTAAAAACTATAAATATACTAACGGTTTTCCTATTGTGCTTCTTGCTTCCATCTAACCTTGTTATTTGGAATATAATCTCCTTCCTGCTCAACCGTGTTCTGATTTGGGGCCTTATCGAGTGAATCTGTGTCCGTGAATACTAAGCAATAGGAAAAGCTGGGTTAAAACCGTAAAAGAGAGAATTATAACAGTCGCTAGGACCAACGTTAATCACGCTTTTTGACGAAGTTTTGTTCTCTCAGATGGATGGTTTATTCGTGGAGCTTTCAACGTTCTTTTGAACGACATCGTCCCAAGGCTTGGGAAGCAGGGAGGTAACAACCGCCCTTATACCTCTAATAATAGCAGCCGCGATCATCTTGTTTACGATCAAATCCCCCCATTCCTTAATAATTCTCATGTCCCCGTGATTAACCTTTCTAGTATATCTTTATCAACGCACGCTACTGATTTGAGTTCATGAAATGTTATTCTTGGTCTCCCCAAACGACGTTCTGAACTTTTAATGTCTGAAATTTGTGTCAGTCTTCTTTAGCTGGGACTTTTTGGCAAACAGCAACTTTACGTACAAGGAAAAGCATTGTCCAACGTGGAGACTCACTAAATCGACTCAACGATGGACTCGAAAAGATCACATTGCCGTTAGCCATCACTGAGGGGGCTTGATAGAAGACTATAGGTCATTCTGGAGCACATGTTTAGGCTTGGATTACGTTCTAGTTTCAGCGTATTCTTGTCCGCATCTAACTGGACATAAAAAAGCATCGGCAAGAAAACGTACGTTCAAAATCCAGCTGTTAGTGAGACTAATTCAGGAAAAGATGTGACTATATTGAGTTAAGTCCTCCAACTCTTAGTATAGTTGAAAAGGCAAGAGATAGTACTAGGGCCTGGTAGAGTGACTCCTGAAGTTTTTAAGGATAGTGGTCCACTTTTAGCAACTAGGTCAACCGAAATCCTAATGAGAATTCCGGGACCTCACCGTATTTCCAGCTGACTGATTTCAATCGGTGACCGTCCCAGTCTATAAGAAAGGACAAACATCCTCTTGTAATAATCACAGGAGAATAAGTTTAGTTAAGTGTCTAAAATATTGACCCCAATAATACCTCGACGTCTAATTAGAGCCAGTGGAGAGCGAATCCCAGAAAACCAGGTCAGTTTCAGACTTGGATGTCGATGTAAAGATCAAATATTTACCCTTCAGCAAGTTCTGGAACATAGATATACTTTTCGATGTCCGGTAATAGTTGTATTCCTTAACCCTGAGGCGGCGTTTGAATCCGTCGATTGTGTGGTTTTATGACAGTAACTAACACTGAAAGGCGTGCCAAAGAGGTACGTTAATCTTTTACAGGCTGTTTATTCAAACACTACTGGTTGAGTTATAGCTTACGGCAAACTGCCATCGGAAATGAATACTACATGTGATGTTCGTTAGGTTGTCTGCTTTCCCACTTTTAACATTGTCGTAGACATGCTTTGAGAGATAACACTTTCGTTATCTGAGAGAGCCGGTTATCTCCCTTCAAATATAAAATGACTATTCAGGACTGGTTTGCAACAGAGCCCGGATTAATTATAGGGTGTGAATTAGTTAAACGCATCGACTGATGCACATACATACCAAATTCTGCGTTGCGACTGACTGATTCTACTGATAAATTTGAAAGATATATCTTTGAAACGTCTCGATGACTGGCATAAACTAGAATACATCCAGGTGAACGCAAGATCCAAGAAGCAACAGAACTGTGATAACAATCGGAAAAGGATGGGCGTGATACATAACCTTAGATGAAAATACTAACCAGAAACTGATAAGAAATAGAATTGATCACTTACCGATAAAAGTTGTTTTTCTCTGTAAGCATTTTTTCTGTCAATTTCCTCTAGTAATCTATAGTCTTTCTGAAAGAGAAACATTGAATAATTCTCCTTCCGACAATAGGTAATGGTATCACATATGCCCGTACAATCCAACTGTGCTTTATGATCATTACAACATGTAAGACTACAAGTTTTTACTTCACATTTTGGACATTTGTACTTAAACTCATTTTCTGAGCACATGGCACATAAACGATCGTCACTGACTGAAGCCCATTTCACAAATTGTGAATTTTCTACATTCATTACTAAATTAATTCAGAACGAGTCGGAACCTAGAAAGTGGCATGAACAGTAGTGACATTCAGAATTTTGAACAAATCAATGAGAAAAGTTTAACTGAATCAATAAAGTGTGAATGACATCCACTGTTTTAGCAAGAATTTTAAAAATCACTGAGAAACAGCTTCTTAAGTAAAAAATAAACCAGACTAACGACCATGAGGACCTATCAGCCAAAGTGATTTTGGGGATTAAGGTTGGAGTTCTCATCCCGCACCAACATCGGCTACAAAGACGGAATGCTATTCAGCCGAATGGATGGTTCTTACAAAACGTATCGCTTAGCCGGTTTATTAACTACGCTAAAATATACATATTATTGTACACACACACCCCCCGAAAGTACGCCAAACAGGTCGTAAGCGAGTTTTAGAAGAATCTACACGACGTCCAAAAATATCACAAACAGCAACTGGTTTTAATACATTATTATACAATATCCTAAAGCCAAAATAAACATGTGACATTACGCACAAATTCAATTAACGCGGTCAGTAAATACGATATCCATCATCTCGTAATATGTTCGAAGTAATAAAAATACTTGTTGTGAACCAATATAAATCAATTCACTAATTTGCATTAGCTTCTTTTTGTTTCAGTACTGTTCCAAGTATTTGGTACTGTACAATCGGTGACAGATAAGCCACTTAGGTGCACTGAATGCAGTCAAAATGGTTCAAATGGTTGTGGACGGAATAGAAGATGCTTTCGCTTAACAGGCTTCCGTGTCTAGTAGCGGGGGATCACCAATACTTCCAGGCAAGAACCTAGGTATATTAACGATAAAAGAGAAAAAACAATGAATTGGTAAATCATAGTAAGATACTATCCTTAGTCCTTAATAATAGATCAAGTCGCCTCTTAAAGGGCTCAGGAAAGTTGCGTGAACTAGCTCAGCCGGCAGCGAATTCCAGCATTTGACAACTCTTAAGGAGTAGAAGTTGTGCCTGCAGTCCATTTTACTATGTTGTATCTCTAATTTCTGGGTGTTACGCCTTAGTTTGGTGTTAGAACTAAGCTTAAGTAGGTGTTTAAGAGGATTCCAGGAGTGTTGAGGATACTGTAAGCCATTAGAAGATCATCTTTAAGACACCTATACACTAAAGGGTAAAGGTCAAGTGATTGGAGGCGCTCTTCGTAAGGCTTGAATTTGAGTCCCCGAACTGATTTCGTGGCTCGCCGTTGGATACGCTCCAGAGTGTCTATGTTTCCGTACTCTAAATGGGGACGAATAAAACTTGAAGATTATGTGGAAAGTTCTTCCGTCAAACTGACCCAAAATGCGCTTCAATTTTGCTAGTGCAATGTTTGCTCGAAATACATTTCTTTCACAGTTGGCGTAAGACTTTAAGTCGTAGGGCACCAGAACTGCTAAATCTTTTTCGACTCAGGATACTACTAGAGAGAAGTTTCCTAAGTTGTAACTGTAATCTGTGACGTGTCGCAGATGGACTACTTTACAATTTGAAGTGTTAAAGGTAAGTCCGTTGTCATCTGCCCAACTTTGAAGTCAAGTCAGATCCTCCTGAAGTGCCTGTATATCCTCTTGGTTGCATATCTCTCTCCAAATTTTGACGTCATCGACAAAGAGCAATATGTCTGACGTTACCTGTTGAGGAAGATCATTTGTATAAATCAGGAAGAGGAGAGGTCCTAGTACTGAGCCCTGAGGGACCCCACTAGGACATTCCACGGCATGTGAGCAATTGAAGTTTACCCTGACCTTAAAATGTCGATTTGTCTGATATGAACTGAGCCAGTCAATTAAAGGTGGTTTGATACCCAATTGTCTCAGCTTGTAGATAAGACATACGTGATTAACTTTAGTGAAATCAAGGTAGATTATATCCACCTTTCCCTTGCGATCAACGATGCTTGTCCATCTGTCCACTGCAGTCACCAGGTTCGTCATACAGGAGTAACCCTTCCCGAAACCATGCTGCTGGGGTGAGAAGAAATTTAAGGACAGCAGATTGTCGTGTATACCATCGTACGTCAGAGACTCCATGATTTTTGAAGGTATAGAGAGAAGGGCCACCGGTCGGTAACTCGAAGGTTCGCTGCGTCGACCTCCCTTGAAGATTGGTGTGACATGAGCCAGCTTCCAATTTTCCGTTAGTTTGCCTTGACTCAGCGAGTGTGAGAACACCACACTAAGCGGTGTCGCCAGGATTGAAGCTGCTTCATTCAGTATAGCAGAATGGACCATATCTGGGCCAGGAGAAGTGTCTGTTCTTAGATGCTGCAGTTTTCGGAACACCAAGTCAGCGCTCAGGCTCACTACGGAAAGTCCTGTGCAGTTGCAGATGAAGCTTTCATCAGCATAGTTTATGTGGGTCGGTTGAAATGTCCGGGAGTATTGCTCAGCCAGGAGGTTAGCGGCGTCACCGTCATTATCGGTCGGGCCGTTAGAACCTAGCAGTTGAGAAATTTCAGTTTTGTCTTGATGAAGAAAGGCTACGTAACGGAATAAGCTTTTCGGATTGGAAATAAATTTATCCATAAGCTTTAACTGGTACTGAAGCCTGTCTTCTCTTATAGCCTTCGTACATATGTCCCTTATATGTTTGTATTGCCTGTACGCACTGTTGTTGCCAGTTCGTTGTATTCTGTTTAACAGTGTCTTTTACAGATTAACAAACGAAGAGTGCGGTTTATGATGATTGTAGGTTGCATGTGGCTTTTGAGGACCGTTTGAAAGATTGACTGCTTTGTAGCACATAAGAGCGTGTGTAATAGGAAGTTCCAACGAGCATCCACATCAATCTGAGGGTAAACATCTCAATGCACCTGTCGTATATAGTCCTGTAGAGCTGACGCATTCAACCGTTTGAAATTCCAGCGCCTGTTGTTGTTGGACTATCTTAGCTCAGTTTTGCTGACGAAACTGAAGGCTATAACGGCGTGATCGCTTTTCCCCAGGGGAGCCAAAATTGAGAGGTTGTCGACAAGAAATTCTTCATTTGTAAAAACACAGTCTAAGCGCGGCGGTGTCTGACTGTTCCTCCAACGAGTAGCCAACTTCACATTTTCGTGTAGTCCCAAATCCTCAATGAGGTTGAAGAATCGAGCTTCGATTGAATTTTCACCTCCAATATACATATGTTCTGTGAAGTTGACTCTAGGGAGATTGAAGTCCCCCAGAATCAGGATATGAGTGAAACCGAGACGCGTAGAGCGGGATAGTCCTTCCAGCATTCGACTGTCATGCTCGATGTCGGCAGTGGGCTTCCTATATATGAGTCCGACTAGGCACCTCGAAGTGGTGAACAATCTCACAGAGCACCATATGGATTCCTGAAGATTATTAAACTCATGGTTGTGAACTTGGTGTGTCTCAAGGCCAGATAGTATGTATACGGCTACTCCACCCCCAACTCCTGTTTTTCTGTCGTTGCGAAACAGAGACATCCCAGGTATTGCTAGCTCCTGGTCCGAAAACCGAGGAGATATCCAAGTTTCAGACATTCCTATCAGATGAACCTTATTAGCATTGCTAAGTTCACGTAGCACATCCATTTTATTTGGTAGACTCGCGACGTTCATGTATAAGCAGTTAATGCTTTCAATTTGAAACGCGTAAGCTTCTTCCTGCTTGTCTGTGTGAGCCTTACGTGAGTGGACAGGTAGTCGACCTATATAAGGTTTGCCGAATCGGTAGGACCTCTCCTTTACAGGTTTTTTTATCTTCAAGACAGTCCACAAGTGGAACGGTCAGCTACAGCTTGCCTTTGTGCTTGATCCTGGCGTCGTATGGCCTGTCCGGGTGCATGTGGATCCCAGTTGGCAACCGACGTCCGTTGACATGAATTGCTTCCAGAGCTGCAGCCGCCATATGGGGGGATGGGAAAGTTATTCTCATCAGTCGGGGTCTAGGATCTTTGTCCTTCTTGGCTAGTCTAGTCACATGCTGAGTCAGTATGTTTTTGGGCCTCAAGGACTGTTTGATGAATTTTCATTCCTGAATGTCAGAGCTTGCTGACCAGGGACCATGTTTTCCGATACACCTTGCACGATAATTTTTCTTCCGCGGAAAAACTTCTCTTAAGAATCTCTAGAGACCTTCCGGATGAGATTGCGCTCAGAATACGGTATGTCAGGCAGTATTCTAACGTTCCCATCGGATTTCAGTAAATGACTAGCTAACAGGACATCCTCTTATTCGGTAGCATTCCTGAGTGTCACACGAAGTAGTATCGGGGGATTTTGATGTTTAGATTCCTTTCTCCGAGTGAGCCGTGTGACCGTCAAAGGCTTTGTTCTAGGAAGTTACAGCTATTTGTTCAGTTCACCTCAAAGCATCCTGCCGTTTTTGTCCTGCAAACTGAGAGGAAGGTCAGGGTTTTCTATGAGGTTCATGATTATGAGAGAGCCATCACGGACCGTTATTGTTTTCTAAGGATTTTCGGTGCGTTCAGGTTCAGTACGTTGTTGTTTGGAGGTCGAAGCAGGTTTTTGAGTCGTAGGCTTTTTGATAACCGTGCGGACGTTTTTATGGGTAGACTGAGCGATCAAATCACCAGTTGATGTTCGTACAACACTTCGGATGTTCAGCTTAGACGGTGACTCCTGATTTTTAGCTCCGTTAACGTGGGCACAATATCTGCAGAGTTTTTCGGAACCACTGTTGCATTTAAGGACCCTGAGCTGGGAGATCCGAGTTTAGTGAAAATTCAGTAAAATTCATGCCACTTTTCACACATTTATAGATAGTGCCTGAAATGTATGTATGAATTAGTAAATACCATTAATCAAATTTAAGTATTTATGGTAAGTAAATATTACCAAAAATTTTACCTCCATTATCATCTATGATGGGCCCGTCAATAAGCGATCACTTTATCATCGTATGTATCAAGAATACATGCTCTAACCCTTAATGTAGGCAGATTCGATTGGAATGATCACAACGTTAAAATCAAAGACGGAAAGTAGATCGTATACAATGTGGAAGTAACACAGATTAGAAAAAACCTAAAAATCAACATACTTAATTGATTGTTTGCGCGACATTCACTAATTTCTTTATACATTAAAACATTTATACTCAACATTTAATATACGGTTTAGTTTCAGGACTAACGAATTATAAATACAAAATATAAATTATTAAATAATAATAAACCACACATGAAAAGTATATTTGCGTATTCTCAGAACACTCCAGTGTCTGATAATTCCGTCGCTGACTTGCATAAATCAATTTACTACTTTGCATTAGCTCCTTTTTGTTTCAGTACGGTTCCAAATAAATTGGTACTGTCCAACGGGCGGTAGATTAGCCACTTAACTGTACTGAATGCAGTCTGTTTGGTGGATATTTATGAATTCTTCTATCTTATGCACTCGTCTAGAATAATTAGGGTTTTTAGGTACCAACAGCTGTCTTGTTACCAGGTAGGAGGTTGATTGATTGTAATGTAAAAATTATGAAGTGGTAATTTATGTGCGAAGATTCGTTTTCTCCAGAATAAGTGCTGACTTTGCCAATTTGATTATGTGTGAGAATATGGAATCGAAAGAATAACAGGGGAACGGATGTGATGAGTCACTCAACTTCAGTAGTTTTCATCACTTAGAAAGTCATTTATTGACCCATTCATCTAGTAACCGAAAGAGTTTTTCTGATCACAGTTATGTTTTCGAAATCAGAAGCTAAATATTATGAGACAGGAGATTATTTGGTTGTTATGTGGAGGATAATAAAAGTAAAATATTAGATTCCAGGAGATTAAGTTGGAGATAATCGCCAAAGAAATAACAGAGAAATATGTTACTTCATTAAAAAACGATGTGAACGGACAAGGCACTAAAAATAACAGGTGAATAAGAATTATATGAAAAGATTTTAAAGCAATCGCTCGGGAAATTCATGTATTATTTTCAAAATATTTAGTCACATTGTCAACTTGAAATTTGCGTGACAATTATGTAATAGGTAAAGAAGTTGGGATTTTAGGAATGATTTCTTGTAGATATACTTTTATTAGTCGCAGTATGATGTGCAGTAATAACCTTTGGTTGATAACTTTAGTAGTTCCAGTATATTGTGCTTGGTCATATTAGAAAAACAATATTTTATGAGTACTGATTTTGGTATTATTTTTAACTTGAATTGGGAGTTAGTTGACATTTGTGCCCATTATACTGTCCGTATGAGTTGAGTTCCACTTACATGTGCATTATTTCGATAACTAAAAGAAAAAAAGTTTAACAATAGAGAGGAAGAATTCCAACTAATGTTCTAGGTATTATATGTGAAAATTATATTTGAAATAATCTCAGCGATCGAAATTTAAATAATTACAACGTTTCGTTCAGCTAGTCGAAGAAGTTCAGATAAGTTAGCTGGACGAAACTTTGGAATTCTTTAGATTTCAATCGCTAAGATTATTTCAAATATAATTTTCACATACAATGACTTCTCTATAATCGGCGCTCAATTTCTGTCAAACTATTCGTTCTAATCTTGACGAATATTCGTATAAATGTTCTAGTTAGTTTACCAAAGTTAATACTGTCTGTCTAATTGCGCGACATTTTTTAGACTTCATAGTTATTTTATCGTAATAAGATTTAATAAAACTAATACAAATGAATTGTTATCACGAGTTTATTTAATATATCAATATACTGATAATCATGTGCAGTTAGGATAGTTAGCTGACAGTAGTTCATGGGTTTAAGGCAGATATATGAAGTTTAACATATGGCAGGAAACAACTTATCTAAAATGTAGTAATTAAACATTGTTCAAATTGACAAGGCCTATGTGCAAATTTCGAGAACTGTTTGAAAGAAGTAAATAAGGTAATATGAGTTCTGTGGTTAATTATTATTTTTGTAGTATACGCATACTAAGTACGTTATGTCAGTATGTAAAAAGAACAATGATGACGTAACTCTAAAGTATATTTTCGTGAGATATGTCTGTCTGCTAATGACGAAGCTACATCGTCAGAATCTATTGTTAACACTGACTATAATTATGCTACTTGATAACAAGAAGTTCTAACATTGTACTCTTTCTAGTTTTACATAAATTCATTTATATGGCCATTAACTCATTCTTATAGCGTTACGGTAGGGAGAGTGTACTGCGCAGTCTTATGTGGTTATGAGACAGGGATGTTGTTTTGCGTTCTTGTGTAATACTTACTGTTTACTAAACACTGCAACTGTGAACATGGTGTACTACACTACTAGGTCGAATTTTGACCTGTTACGATAGATAAGCATTGCCGTAAGTAAGACTGATGCGTTATAAATGAAAACGTTTATTAAAGTTTAAATCCAGCACAAATTATCCATTAATAAATAACTTCCAATTCTTAGAAATTGCTCCATTTAGAACTGTGAAAACTTGCAAAGTCAGCTGAAAATAAGATAGACAGGAAATAACTGTTACAGTATAAATGTTTACCAAAAACTAGTATAGAAAGAGAAGTCGGTATTCAATTAATGATCGAAAGTGCATTTAGCACACCCTTTCTTTGGATAGTCATTCACGCTTATTTCCTTTATCTCTTGCGTCGCTTAGGAAAGCCCGGGTCGCAACATACATGGCTTGTATTATTTCGTCTTTTAGACAGGTTGCACTTCGGAAACTTAAACAATGAACATATATAAAGACTACTGCGTGAACTTAACTTGAATCGTCAGTGTAATCTGCAATTATTGATGCCTATTTTATTTTAATCTCACTTAAGGTATAAGTACTTGTCACTTACGCATCAACACATAAGCTATACAGGCCTTGGTTGATTTTCGGCGATTATCATATACGATCTCAAACACTCTGGTCACCTGAGATCAAGATATCTTGATTACCCGATCGTACTTTTCAGTGCTTTCTGCAATATAATGATTTAGTGGCTTCTATATCTAACTGTAGAAAGTGATATTAACATCTTGGTATGTGTTATAACCATCTACAGCATATACACAAAATTTACAACCCTAAGGATAGCTAATATTTTCACTATTAGCCTATTTCTGTCATAAAAGTCAGATGAAACAGTAAAAATCAGCCAAAATTGTAATAAAGAAAGAAGAAACGATAAATGTTATCATGGTATCTTTACTTGTAGCGCAGTTTTGGTAGCATTGACGACAATACAATTTTTATGACGATATATACTTAAGTCATGTCATTTCATATGAAAATAAACGATTTGTCTGCCCTCAGCGCAAAGTTAAGCAAAATAATTGCTTGTCTGTGATGCAAATACGAAAAAACTATTATAGCAGCACCTGAATAATGAATTTTCAAGGACTTCGCGATACCATGTACCGCAAACTGAAAAAAACCCTTTTTACTTAGTTGTGAAGACGGAAAATAAACTTTCAAATTTAATTATATTTAATTTCAAATTTTGGCTGTGCACAAAGCAGAAATGAAAAAGTAGCGCAAAAAGTGTCGCGATACCACTGGAGCGTTGCTCTGGAACAGGTAGCCCAGATATTCAAACAGGCCGCCTAGAATTTTTAATAGTTTCATCAATTTTATCAACCATGTCACGGTTTTGTCAAGGCGAGACAGTGATTAATGATGATATCCAGAAAGCAATATGAATAACTATTCGTAGCGTTTATTCAGTAATCCTACAAGTCTGTGGCATTATGGGATCCGAGCAGTCTGAATGCATTACAAATTAACACTTAGAAATATTCGTCTACCTGAAGCTAATTTTAGTAGTGGATTACAGAGTTTGTTTTAAATGCTTATTTGGCTAGTAATTACGTGATTTTTTGGTCGTTATATCAGTGTAGTACGATATTACTTAGTGTAGTGACTTTATTATCTGAAATGATATGATAGAGATATTCATAAACCCAACAACGACTATGATGGGCTTAGTGGGACATGTTAAAGATTGTTCAAACAAACGTAAAATTCAAATGGCATCGAGATGATATAATGCAAAGTACGTATAGGCCAAGTTGACGTGTAAGTTATTTGTTCGCATTATTGACAGCATTGTCATACTGTTTGTACGTGATCGACGTTTCACATATCTTCATATGTGATTGTAAACTAAAAAGTCTTTTTTCAATTTTCTAGAACCTTCCAAATGATAGTTCAACTTCTGCGTAACGTGTTATAGTAACAGAGCAAATAAAAACGTCGTGTAGATGAATAATGTGTAATTTTATTAACTATAATAAACATTTAAATATGTCAAAAATCAGTCTTTTAATAAAAGCGATAAATCGATTAACGTTCAGTTTCTTCCCAAGCTCCCGATTTTGGTGAAAATTTTAACCATTTTGGGGAAGCCGCAATGGTAAACTTTGGGGAATTTCCCCAAACGTTTGAGATTTTCCACAAACTTTAACATATTTTCCCTACACTTTTGGGTACTTCTACAGAACCGTTTTAGTGCAAAACTTATACCAAAATCTGCGGACATCACGGAAAACCTAGCGGGAATACATACGTACATTTCTTACTGAAATGGTACATTATTTTTCGTCAATTACGTGTTGCCAAAGAAACAGAACGTTAATCGATTTATCGGTTTCATTAAACGGCTAATTCTTGACGTATTTAAATGTTTATTATAGTTAATAAAATTACACATTATTCACTTATACGACGTTTTTCATTACTCCGTTCCTGTAACACGTTACGCAGAAGTTGAACTATCATTTGGTAGGTTCTAAAAAAATGAAAAAAGACTTTTTATTCTACAATAACATATGAAGATATT
This sequence comes from Schistosoma spindalis, assembly GCA_946903255.1. Taxonomy (NCBI): domain Eukaryota; kingdom Metazoa; phylum Platyhelminthes; class Trematoda; order Strigeidida; family Schistosomatidae; genus Schistosoma; species Schistosoma spindalis. The sequence goes on along the minus strand of OX336421.1, from coordinate 9,186,520 downwards.
TGAAACGCCCATGACGTACAAACAGCATGACAATGCTTTCAATTATCCGAACAAATAACTTACAGATACGTCAGATGATGCCTGTGAAGCCAGCCGAAAACAAGAGGAATATGACAAAATTTTTATCACTGTAAGTATCGATCACAAAGTAATAATAAAAGTGCAATATGTATTATTGCTTTAGCTCACCTTGTTTTTGGATCGCCATCCACGTTTATGAACTTTATCCCTTGCGTCATGCAAGAAAGCCTGGCTTGCTTTACCCATGGCGTGTATTAAATCCTTTTCCAGACAGGTCGTACTTCGGAAATGGGAACACAGAACACCTATCAATATGTTAATGCAATAGTATGGACTTACTTTGAACGGATGAGTAAAAATTTGTACTTACTAATACCAAGTTTACTTTGTGTTCCGTGCAAAGTGTAATTGTTCGCCAGTTCCGGCGAAAGCACATAACTCAGACAAGCTTTCACCGATTTGCGAGGATTGTCACACAGGAACCCGTATAATCTTCCCACCTAAAATTTGTTTCAATACCTGTAGCAACTTACGAAGTAATCTCGGAACTGTACGTTATCTAAAGCAGCTTCTAAAGAACGCAAGTCCCCATGCGTTCTTAATGGGAATGCGATAGCTGCAGTGTCTACGGGCTCCGTACGCCTGTCAGTTACACCCATGGATAAGCGTTCGGTGTACGTTATCATTTTATTCATCTTCCTAGAGAGTTCACTTAACGCCTCCATAAGCGCCCTGAACATTTTAGGGATGTCATCGCCCAACCTTTGGTTTTAAGGAAAACAGTAAATGCAACTTACTATTTATCAACTGCCGTCGATGTACATGGAATGGGCGGTGATGAAAGCTCTGTTTTGCATGAACTACTCTATGGGTATAGATTAAATAGGTTCATACTTGGCTATGGGGGAGAACATTCAGGTCAAAATGTTGACAACTGGAAATTCCACCGGGGCAAATCCAGCTTCAACCTCAGCAACCTCTAGTTCTTCAGAGGTGCTCCATGTCGTTGCATCTACGTAGAACACTTCGGACGGATGTCGGTAGTTCAGGTATGCGCAGGCGAATGACGTCCAGTGTTTCGTCAGCCTTCTTCACCGTTACATCACCACCTTTCATGATGCCTATGACAATTTGGTCGACTTCTTTTTTCATTGAAAGATGACTTGGTGGAGACATTTCTGAAATCCCACCACCTATGCATAGTTCATTAAGGAAGATACACTACCATCGGTTGTACTGCCAGCACACTGGGCATAACTACATGAAGCGGTGGCTGTTTCTGAGACAATACTGTTACACTTCTCTGTAGCTACCGTCGTACCTACTCCTGTGATGACAACTGAATGGTTGTCATCTTCGTCACTGCTGCTTAAATGATAATTTCTTATGAATTTATCTCTCAACTTGCGCAACCTTCTGTAATAAGTTGATCTGGGACAGACCAGCAACCTCAAGTCTCTAACAGCTTGAGCCCTTCTTTTAGCAATCATATCAAGCTGTAAATTATTTTCCTGAAACAAACAATTTACTTAAGTGTGACCGAAGAACTACAGTAATCGAAGTTTCGGATAATGCTAAGAACTCACTTGCATGGCGTCCGAATTTTAAAAAACTAGTTTACAGACGATCAAGTAATGGCAAAAACATGTAGCCTCTACGTAGTAAAATAGTAATGGCCTAACTTGACGTTAGTTTTATTAATGCACTATCAAATCGACAGTATGATCCAAATCAACATGGATTCAAATATATCACGGAATATGAGTTTCCTAGTCAGTCAGTGATACGAAATGTAGGACCTGGCGATTGTGTACATAGGTAGTAGTAACTACATGTGATTACTGAAATACACTAATGGTGAATCTGATAGCGAAACGTTTTATGTAGATTTACTCTAAAAACATTGTTATTCGTAAAACCACTAATTTTGGAGTGAGAAATTTACCTGGGCTTTTGATACCTCTGAATAACGCCAACGAACAGCAGTATCTGGCTAGTACGCAGGTTGACAGATGACTACAAGGCACAAGTATTTTTGGACATAATCTTGCAGATTAACCTCACGGTTGGTTTGCCAGTCAATAAGTGGTAGTGATGGTAAGAATAAGTAATCACATTTCACATCAGAAAGGTTCTCGGGTTTAGATATTGAATTAACTCTACTATTTTCATGCTCATCACGTGCAACCTCCTTATCAAGATTAACTAGAAAATTTCTCCAGTTTCCTTCGGTTTCTTCAATCGCATCTTGAGTATCCTGAATTTCTTCACAGTCAGAAAATTTAGAAAATAATCTTTCTAATCCATCTCTTGACTTCACACCCAATTTTTCATACATGTCCGCATAAGAGTCAATACCTCTAAACATGACACTAATTCCTGTCTCCGCAAACACTTTGGGATTCGACTGGGCTTTTCTACGTGCACCCTGTAAGACATCGTCCAATTCTCGCGCACAATGACGTACTGATATCACGACATTACGCTCTTCATCTGTTAGTTCTCTTTCTTGTTTTGCCCTTTTCATTGAATAAGAGATTGAAATCCTAAAAAAATTACGCGAAATCTATAGTCCTTTTGAATGATACATAGCGCATCTGAACAAAAAGAATGTTTGTAGGGATGAAATCTTTTGTATTTACTGAAGTGTAACCGCTGCAATTCATTTGAAATTTAGTACATTACCTCCTAAGTAGTCAATGTGACTGATATTCATAAGCCAACAGTTATTGACTTCGTGAAAAAGTTCCTTAGTTAAATCGACAACTCTTGGCTTTGTTCCAACTTACTCCTACTCCAATCGACATTAATCGTCGTGTTCCGTAATGGTTGGCCATGAATAATATCTCCCAACTACTTCAGTTTGTGAATACACACAGCCTCATCAACTGACTCGCCTTGTCTGCTTAGTACCCTGTATTTAACACCAAGACTCTTTACTCTGCTGTTCCATGAAAAGTGATCAATGCTTTGAAGACACCAGCGATAAAAATCCTATAACCTACGCATGTTGGATGCCTCAGAGGACCCTGTTTTGCGGTGATATATTAATACAGAGCGGGCTACTGAACTGAAAACACGTAACTTGGCTGATAAACAGACATCCCAATTGTATAACAAGTTACAGGATGTCGATAATGCTATATCTAATTGGCACAGCCATGTGTACACTAAACCTAGCATATTGACAGCAAAAGTTGTACGCGGATCCACAGATCTCAAAGCGTTTCATATGATGAACGAAGAACTACGATAAGATGTGTTGTCTCTATAATGAGTAAAAAAAATCGTTCATCAGTGTTAGTGGTGGGCGACTCAGACATAGCTGAAACACTCATTTATTTTGCCAAACATTACACATCAAAAACCTGACATCGCTCAAAGACTTGCCGATTTCTATTTGTAAGTTATGTAAACCGAACATAAGGTTGTAACTCGTGTATTCATCAGTCACTGGAGCGAGCGGGATGATCTAAAACCACAAACACACAATGTTAACTGAGCACTTCACAACACAGGGAGAACACGGAATGGAACCACCAGTGATTTATTTCAAAATCCAATTTCGCGGGAATGTACAGAAAAAGGGGGGTTAGTTTACCAAACAGTCTTATGCGTCATTCTGCAGGCTCAGTGCATGCAAGGCTTGTTCTTCTTCTTCTAAAGCATTTACTCTCGATCGTCCTGCAATAGAAGGAAAACAGAATCCATTAACACAATATACATAATGATACTGTTACATCGCCCTCTCTCCTAATAGGGCACTGTCCTCAGTGCCCGGTCTTGGGCACGGGTATGCTGTTCCTCCTTCTGGTGGTACTTCATAAAATCTAGTGGCCGGCGGTGGGTCGGCGGACTGAGCATCGAAGGAAACTGTCATTCGATCCGGTTTAATTTGGTTGTAGTGTACCGTTATTACGTCGACTTTAGGTCGCTTTATGTTACGCAATACAAACGTCGTGGGAGATCGGATGAGGATAATTTCAAAAGGACCTTGTCAGGGCTGGTGGAATTTACTGCAACTCCCTAACGATGTCATGGGGCGGCGTAACCAGACGCGATCTCCGACCGTATACATCGGTCCTTTCACCTGACGATCGTACATGTCTTTTTGGTGTTCGCTAGCCTTACGCGAGTTGATACTGACCAGGCGGTATGCATCAGCTAAGCGGTTGCGGAGAGTACGTATGTACGGTACATGCTCTTGTTCCTCGTAAGGTAATAGGGGCGACTGTATCTCTACTGGTAAGCGTAATTCGTGCCCAAACAGTAACATAGCAGGTGAGAATCCCGTGGAACCGTGTACCGACGTACGATACGCTAGAAGACATTGAGGGAGCACATTATCCCATAACTCAGGTGACGATCTGCTGACAAACGACTGTAAGATGGCTTTAATAGTCCTGTTCGTTCTTTCCACGAGGCCGTTACCCTCTGGGTGATACGCAGTAGTGTGTGTCTTCCTGATTCCCAATAGCCGGCACATCTCAGCGATGAGTTGACTTTCAAAGGCTGGACCTTGATCGGAATGAAGTGAGACTGGTGCGCCATAACGAGAGACCCAATGATCGATAAAAGCTCGGGCAACAGTAAGGGCGTCTTGCTGTGGAGTGGGTACTGCTTCACACCATTTAGTGAAATAATCCACCATAACCAGTATGTAGCGATTCCCGTTCTTTGTCGTTGTCAATGGTCCCATGATATCTATGCCGACCCTCTGATGTGGTCCTGTTGTCACCATCGGTGTCATTGGTGCACGGGGTGTCTGCTGAGGTGATTTAAAACGGCAACACGTGTTACAATTCTTGCAAAATCGCGCTACATCTTCATGTACAGATGGCCACCAAAAGCGTTGACGGACAGCGTGTTCCGTCCTTCGTTCTCCCGCATGACCAAGTTCGCGATGTACCTGCTCCACAATGCTCTCGACTTTGACTCGCGGTACTATCAGTGGGGGTTGTTTCGATTCATTAATTAGAAATCACGTGTCCCCATATAGTTTTAGGTTACTCCATTTGGTGCAAATACGACGCGTTGTTAGGGTTTGATCTTTTAACTCCTTCCAGGATGGCTTATTGTTCCCGTGTAACTGTCTTTGGTAAATAATCTGCAGGTCTGGATCTGTTGCTTGTAGGGAGGGCCAATCAGTCTCTAGCGCTGTACTCAGAATTGTGTTAACATTATTTGTGGTCTGGGGTATTCGGGAAAGGGCATCCGCGTTTGTATGTCGGTTTCCAGGTCGATACTCGCGTGTGAAGTTAAACTCTTGTAGCCGTTCTTGCCAGCGTGCTACTTGCCCTTCTGGTTCGCGGAAAGAGCGGAGCCACTGTAATGCACGGTGATCCGTGCGTACACGAAAGGGTTTGCCCAGTAAATAATGGCGAAAGTGTTGTAAGAATTTTACTAGTGCTAACATCTCTCGACGTGTTGTAGAATACCGTGCTTCACTCTTATCTAATCGTCGACTAGCATACGCGATGACTCTTTCGTGTCCATCTCGATCTACTTGCGATAGAACTGCTCCGATGGCCGAGAAACTAGCATCCGTATCGAGTATAAATTCACCTCCGTCTGCTGAAGTATCCGGAAAGGCTAATATAGGTGGGGAGGTTAATCGTGCTTTCAAAGCATCGAACGCTTGTTGACACTCGCTAGTCCATAAGAATTTTCGTCCCTTGTGTGTTAGTCGATGCAAAGGTGTTGCTAATGATGCAAAGTCGCGAACAAAGCGTCTATAATAAGAAGCTAGCCCAAGGAAGCTACGAACGTCTTCGGGTGATTGTGGTTGCGGCCAATTAACAATCACACGTGTCTTTTCTTTATCTGTGCCTACCCCATCTGCAGTGATACGGTGTCCCAGGAAGATTACTTCTTTCTGCAGCAGGCGACATTTGGACGGTTTACTTTTAAACTGTGTTGTTGAAGGCGCTGAAGGACTGCTTTCAAATTGGTATTGTGTTGTTCGGGCGTGCTACCATACATAATAATGTCATCAAGATATATCAGGCATTTGTTGGGTACTATGTCTTGTAACACTGCTTGCATTAGTCTTTGGAAGGTAGCCGGGGCATTCGTTAAACCAAAGGGCATCACTTGGAATTCATATAGACCATTTGGTACTATAAATGCCATTTTTTTCTATCTTGCGGTCGGACCTCTACTTGCCAATACCCAGATGCTAGATCCAAAGTCGAAAACCAACATGCGCCCTTCAAGGCATCTAGCGTGGTATCGATCCGTGGGAGTGGAAAAGAGTCACGTTTAGTGATAGCATTAAGGCGTCGATAGTCCACGCAGAGTCGTAGAGAGGAGTCTTTCTTTTTCACTAAGACAATAGGTGATGCCCATGGAGATGACGAAGGAACTATGATCTTTTTATCTAGCATATCTTTTATCATTGCGTCCAGTTGCGGTTGGTAGTGCACTGGTACCTTACGAGGTGGCTGTCGAAGTGGCATATGGTCGCCTGTGAAGATGGATTGTTGCACTGTAGTGGTCCGATTTCCGGAAATGCCTTCTTCAAACACAGAACTAAACTGCTGGAGCACGGCAATCGTTGTGCGACGATCATTCTCTGTGATTACTTGATTGTTATGTATCTGACGTACGAGGTCTGAAATCCCCACAAGGGCTATAGATTTTGTCGTCCTCTCATGGTGGTGCAGGTGCACTATAGCCTCGCCGATTTTCGCTTCTGATCTATCCATAAATATAGATACTTGGTGTTTTAACATAAAATCTACGCCCAATATCATGTCCCAGGTTAATGTAGGGCAAACTAAAAACTCATGGCGAACCGAACATCTCTCCATTGTTAAGTCTAACTCTGTCTTATAACACACTTTAAGAGGGTCTCCACTAGCTGTTATTAATGCTGAGGAGCATCGTTTTTGCTGTACTTTATGGTGTAGTCTCTTTAAGAACGCTTCCTTAATCAGGGATACGGAGGCTCCAGTGTCTAGCAATATGTCAATCTCCACACCTTGTACTCTACCTTTGAGGGTGGTGGGGCTGATGTGATTAACATGACATGAAGATAAGTGATAAATATATGGCTCACCTGGATTACGAGGTCGGTTGTGTCCACATCTTCAGGCACGCCTGCCAAACCGCCTGCAATACATACATCTTGGTTCACTACTGTGGTAACTATTATATGGTGGTCGTTTGTTCCATGTCGAGTTTGATGCCCCACGGCTAATAGTCTGGCTGGGAGTGTGTGAGATCGCTGTTGCTTTCGGATGGTTACCTACCTGTCCCGGTTCTATGTTATGCCCTACTGTCATCAGTGAATGTTGTGGAGCTTCTGGTGGGCGGGACAATCTATCTGCTGTCATAAATCTGAGGACAATCTTCTTCAGTTCGGTGGTATTTGCTGCTGGCATTCGAAGTAGTTGTTCTCTTAGGGGGTTGTGCACGAGCCCTTCGACGAAGCGGGGGCGTACCAACTCGTCTCTTTTTCCGACATCCAGTTCACGGAATGCTTTGACCGCAATTTGTTGTAAGGAATCCAAGTATTCGATAGAGTTTTCACCGGCTTCTTGCTGAAGTGACAAAAATTGGATAGTCAGCTGTTGATTGTCCACAGGTAATGAGAAACAATCATCTGGTATATTCCAGTTTTTAGATAGAGAATTATTTGTTGAGAATCCATAAGCTGTTGCTCTTTTTACAGCCTCGTCACTGAGGAACGATACAATGTAGTCGAAGTGTTCGAAAACGGGTACCTTGCGCAGATATGCTTCCGCTCTAAATTTCCAGACAGCATAATCTGACGACGTTTCCAACAGTGGCGGTTGTCGAGGACTTGCGGTGGTTGTTGCCTTGACTGGCAGCACCGGGGGTTCTTCTGAGTTTGATTTGAGTTTTTCAATAGACACCTCCATCACCAGTTGTAACTCGTGTATTCAGCAGTCACTGGAGCGAGCGGGATGATCTAAAACCACAAACACACAATGTTAACTGAGCACTTCACAACACAGGGAGAACACGGAATGGAACCACCAGTGATTTATTTCAAAATCCAATTTCGCGGGAATGTACAGAAAAAGGGGGGTTAGTTTACCAAACAGTCTTATGCGTCATTCTGCAGGCTCAGTGCATGCAAGGCTTGTTCTTCTTCTTCTAAAGCATTTACTCTCGATCGTCCTGCAATAGAAGGAAAACAGAATCCATTAACACAATATACATAATGATTTTGATACTGTTACAAGGTCAATAATCAAATAAAGCGGAATATATTATCATTGGTCAATGATATTACTGAATACAAAGCAGATGATAAATTTAATCACTAGCCCATATAAAGTTGTCGAACAACATAGAAGATAACATTTTGTCGAAAAAAAGAATTTTCGATTCAGTTGAAAATTATCTCTTCATTAGCCCAGTTGGAAGGCTAGTTGTAAGTTCAAAAGCTTATTTTAGGAAGAACGCTTCAATTATCCGGACAACAACCTGGGTATGTTTACATAGTATAGCAGTTTTAAGGACAAATTCTAATGTCTCAGAAAGCCGCTGGTGATGTGAGAGAACTTGTGTTACACGGATTTCGCCCATCAAATTTGTTTCTGAAATTCCATAAAATTGTTGACCGTGAAGCTATTTAGGCAAAACTTTGAGAATAGGAGTCAAATACTTTATGAAGTAAGGGTTTCCCAATGGAATGATAATAGAAAAGGTAGGCTCGTGGCGAGTGATCCACCAAACGCGGTGGAAGTCCTCGAGGATCTCCAACACTTGAAGTGACACAAATCACCAGGCCCAGATGACTTACCTGCGACCGTTTTTAAAGATGGTGGTGGCTTTCTGGTTAAGAAAATGACTGAATTGTTTTAACAATGATCTGGCTATTGGAGAATGTTTCAAAATCGTGGAATGAGTCAATAATTATTTCTATCTTTAAAAAGGTTTCGCATTGTTTCTTCAACAACTATCGTGGATAAGTCTACTTCTGACTGTCGGCTTACGTCATACTTTGTAGATTGTTCAAAACCCGACAAAAATCAACTCACGAGGAGTAGGCTGGTTTTCGTCCCGGTCGAGGATGTTTTGGTCATATCTTCACCCTTCACCGAATGTTAGAACACTGTCATACATATCACAAGCAAACATCCGTATTGTTTAAAATAAATAATATATTTGTAATATCCCAATGAGTAGAAAAATTAAATTTTCTGATGTTGTATTATTTAAACTTGGATTGGTTTTAATTCGGTTATTTATTCTCTGAAGAAGTGACTTACACTGTCACGAAACGCCGGAAAATCTAATTTTTCCACTCATTGGAATATTACAAATATATTATTTATTTATAAAGATCTACCCAATGTTCAATTTATTCGAAATCATCAAATCAAATCTTGGTAATGAAACCTAGTCGTAGTGTTAGTTGACATTACGGCCTCCTTTGATTCATTGCACAGGACTGTTATCTAGAATTGTCTATGGAAGAAGGGTGTGCCTGAAAAGTTCATGAACATCTTAAAAGCTCTACATACAAACACCTGAGGTAGAATGAGGGCATACGGCAACCTCTCTCCATTGTTCCACTCAGGCAGTGGGGTTAAGCAGGGTCGCTCAACTTTGCCATCGATGACATTCTGGAAACAGCTCCAATGGATGTAGGTAATGGTAATGTGGATCTGTTGCCTGAAGAAGGACTTTTCGGTCTTCAGTGTGCGGATGATATTGTCTTACTGTGCGATGATGCCCGAGACATGCAATCCTCGCTTCATCAGTTGGCGATTAGCGTTCATGGATATGGTATGTGCTTTTCACCTACGAGTTGCAAAGCACTTTTGCAAGACTGACAGGACCCTGAACCTGCACTCAACCTGGTTAGTGAACAGATAGAAGTAGTCTACAAGTTTGTGTATCTAGGTTGCTGAATAGGTGCTGGTGACGGTGTGATTGATGAGATCAGGTTTAGTGAAAGCCAGAGCAACTCATGCTAACCCGGGACACCTTTGGTGCGTTTGTGATGTTTTCCGAGTAGTCTCGTGTTCAGCTTTGAGGATTGAGTGATTATGGTCCAATGCTACTACATATCTGTCTGTAAAAGGTCGAATCTACAACATGTAGGTGAGAACAGTTTCGGTCTATGATTATGAAACCTGACCTCTCCATGTTCAGGATGTTAGGCCACTTTATGTTTAATCGTCATTGTCTCCGAATGATTACCGACACCCAGTGGTGACACAATGTTGGTAATGTTGAGGTTCGGCACCGTGCGTTCGAGCACAGCGATGATATTTCAACTGGTGTCACTATCTTTAAACACGGAGTTCGATGGCCTAAACGTATCTTAAGAATGTTGTTTCAGAGAATTCCACATCTTGCATCATTTGCGGACACTGTGAAGGGTTGGAAAAGCAGAGAGGTGGTCAATGTCTGACATGGTATCGTGGTATGGAAGAAAGCTGTACATGACTGACCAGGACCCCCGGTTGAGATCCTAGAGATGGTGCAAAACAGTGGCTAGGAATGTGACTCAAAATGGAAGCTAGTGGCTATTCCCCTATGGTTTTCTTTTACTTTCTTCATAAAAGTGAACGTAACTTCTTTAACTGGAGGATTTCTTTTTAGTTGTACTTTTGATAACCGAAATGCTTTACCCACTGTTATTATCTTACTTTCAAACACTAATTTATGTTCGTAGTTGTTCCTTTTTTCTTTTACACACTTTACATTCGCCATCACTCCATTCGCTCATTGTTATTGTGTAGCACATATGTATTTGGTGCCTCTTTGTACCGGTATTTATGTGTCTAAATATATAGATAAATAAGCACTTTAATAAAAAAATCATACCTAAAAAAGTTCATTAATTCTTGTGAAAGATATCACTATCCATGACGCTACCATTTACAAGCAAAGACACCTAAATATAACAGTCAGCAACACAATCTTCGGCATTTATATAGGACACAATTATTCTGAGGATAAAACAATGCATTTAATATGAACAAAAAAAGCAGGTTACACGAGAATGGCCCGCCTGCAAGGCTGAGCCATGCCATCGAATTTAGTGGATGAGTCTATCTTTGTTCATCATTGTTGACTTTCTTTCATTGTTACATGTTTAAAGTGTATATTCTCGGCAACTATATTATTATAATTATTGTTATTCACAAACGTCTTATGGGTACATAAGTGTCGTGAAGAAACCGTCTCGGGTTTCTTCAAAAATGCAATGGTACACAAATTTCAATAATGTTAGCATCATATATGCCATATTTGAGTTATTGACATCTTTGGTGATAGTCTTTGTTGTCGGGATACCCCAAAACAGTTTTGATGAACCTTCTTTGAACACCTTCAATTTTAATCAGATCATTACGCCTGCAATTACTGTAAACTAAAATACCATATTCAAGAATGGGTAAGATACATTTTCTGCATATGTTCAGCTTCGAAGACCGTGTGGCTGCGAACCAATATCACTACAAGCTCGTACTTTGGCCGTTAGCATGGCTGCAAAATATCCCCTGCTGCTTCGAACTTTGGCGCTTTATCTGTTTCTGAATGCGAATTTATGGCTACCATAGTGATCGAAGAACCCAGGTGGAGAAGGCCAATTTATTAATTAATGTGAAATTACAGAGTGCCTTCGTAAACTGTGAATACTACAAATTAAATAAACTATTCGCACATTTTTCTTCTGTTGCCCTTTACATGCCTCATGATTCTTCCAATTCCGTTGTTATTACAGTTACTTTCTGTTTCCATTTCAGTTCACTTCAATTCGATCTTATCAATCTTCTGCTGTCAAGGATTATACTTCTGGTTGGTGTGACATACCACTTATATCCATCGACAGAATTAGTATACATCCGTTTTACTTCTTAACAAGCTACCCCACGGCAGCTGAACATTAAATAAAACCAGGGAATTTGGTATTGTCTTTGTCCTCCCATTTCAATGTTTTGTGAGCTATGATTTGGTCTTTTCCCTTTCCGATTTTCATCCACAGCTCTGTACTTTTGAAGAATACTGTGGTATTTGCAACGGACGGTAGTTTCATTCATGTGAGAGCTCTATGTCGCTTTCATTGTCACCTGTTTAGTTAAGCCTGAGTTTGACGATTTGGATGCACTGGAAGGATTTGACACGGTTGCTTCAAATGAGTTCTAATACTCCCTTTTATTATTTCCATCGCGTTATTTTATCCGCGGTCAAAAATATACAAGAACTATGTACGAGAGTAACTTGGCACAAATCCACAAAAATGTAAAGGCAGTTCATCATCACAGCGACAGTAAACTCACTCGCCACAGAAACAACATTGAAATGACTACTCGCTGGTATTAATGGGTGACAGGCATGCAATACAGTTATCACGTTTGTGCTAATCACCCCCATTAGTCAGCATCACGAATAGGTTTGAACACCCTTATCCCTTTTTTTTGTCTTGATGATCTTACTAAGAGTAAGGATCTGGGGAAGAGTGTGATTGTGATTACTCGATAGGTGACTCGGCCTGGTTTCTGAGTTAAGTGATTCACATTGTACGCATTACACTGAAATTTATGTACTTGTACAACCTTTAGCTTTCGTTCAGTCCCGTCTCTAGAAACGGAGATTTCCGGCTTATCACTAACCACTGAATTCAGACTTTCGAGCTTGCTGGTCGTCCTTATGGTTATATTGTTAGTACTTGTTGCAACGCTATTTCTGTGCACGCTATTCAAAGGACTAAGGGCAAAATGTGCGATTTTTCCAAGGGGAAGTACGCATGACGACATTTTTTAAGGAGAAAATGATGTAGATAATTAAAGGTACGATACACAAGAAGAGAACCTGTCATAGAAAAACAACATCTCATGTATTCAATAATTTTTCCACTGGTCAATTTTTAGAGAGAATGCGAGTGCGTATGTTGGGGTTGAAGCAACTTAGAAGAAAGCAACTGATCGAGACATCTATGCATGCCGCACAGTGGCTTAGCTATAGTGAGCTTTTCGTGCCTATAGGTACCCCTCGTGCTACTGATAAAAGAAACCAGACTAGTAGTGAATAGGTCTTTATTTAGATCATCGCGCAGTCACAGTGGAGCGTGAGATAACCTGTTCAGACAAACAAAGCTTCTCAGCATTCAATATAAGATAACAGAAAGTTTAATGCCTATAAAAAATAAGGGAGTGGATGAATACTTGAACTCTATTGTTCTAAAATATACTTAGTTGGTTGAGTTCATCTCTTAACCAATGAGCCCGAGCTGTTTCAGATATGTTATTAAGACCCAGGAATGTAAAGACGCAATGCGTATGCTTAGAAACGTTCAAATATTCCATTATAGTAGTGGAAAAGTGAATATCCTTGGCATTTGGTAAGAGATAAACTATGCCACTTCAGACTCGGAGAAGGAGTGAACGCATGAAGCAATTGTTATGCACTCACATTATCTATGTGCTGCTTCTCCGAATTCCAGGTCCTTGCAATTTCCTAAACAAGTGACAGTTTGACAACGCATATTTCCGTAACACCCTTATAATTGAGGATCCTAAATCCCCTCAATACAAGAGTCAGGAATGAAGGAGTTCAAATATATATACGGATGACAGTCGATGTGTCGAAGCATGGGATCTAAGCTGGATAGTTGTTGCGAGGGTTACGTAGCGTGGCGTACTCAGCCGTGATCTGATCCAGACGGGTTACCGAGCGCTTTCAGCCATGGTGTGTTTTGGAGTAAAATTATTACGACAATAATCATTACGGGAGACTTACAGAAACATTCATTGTGTAGATTTGTTTACTTACACTGTTCAATAGCAAGTAGTCAAACCACTTGACTGCGCTAGTTCTAGTCAGTTTGGTAGATTTTTGCATGTGTTGACACCCCTTAACACGAGTGAACTCGTATTTTCAGGGCAGCAGGGTCTCTAGAACCAGCAGATAACACATTGTAAAGCAGGATACTGACTAGTTAGTTGGGCACAACTTGAAAGTTAATAAAAAGCCAAGCCTTAGGCCTCAGAAGACGATCTTTAAAAAGCTAAATAAGTCATGATGTGAGTTGATTATTAAGCTGTCCAAACGGTAAGAGAATAATATAAAAAACAGAGATGACTGTAGGCGACATTAGAGTAAGATGTTATGCGGCATGCAGCTGGCTTAGCTAGTCCAAACTGGAGATGGTAGTTCATGAGTGATTACATCAAGTCTACTAATAACGCTATCCATGTAGAGACTGTGGTCACTTAAACTGGCTAATTTGTTTGTGATCACGTTAACTATGTTTGTGCTATGATCTCGGTCGGTTCCTGAATATGGGATTCCCCATATAAGAGCAGATTATATAATAGCTGTTTAGATATTTCTACTGATGCTTAGGTTAGCAAATGATCAGTCTCTTCGGGCATATGTGAATTTCGCGTAAATTGCCCTGGTACTGCCTTCTGTGTTGTATGCCTCACGACATTAGAAAAGTATCGTGCTTAAGATGTTTATGTCGTCCTTCGTGATGTCAGGGGCAAGCCGTATTCCAGTTAGAACTATGACTCTAAGATTCAACTGGAAGTAAACATTCCTGATCTCTCCTAATATGCCACCGTAGTTTCCATGCACTGCTCTTCAGGCACCTAGTGGTTCATCTCACCGTATGGTTCGCGAGGTTTCGGACGGAAATCGATCATTATCGATTTCTTAGAAGACACGATGACTTATAAATATTGGTGTCGCTTGAAGTCGTCATTAAGAGATACACTTAGCGTGTGACGATGATTCGCTCCAAATTTACTTTCGCCCATATTCAGTAAATAGCCAATAAACAATAATAGCCATTATTACGATAAATCATACATAAGGGCTCTTTATCGCCTCGAAGTAATAATGCAGTTAAAAAGTCTAAAGCAACTGAGAATCAAACTTGAATAGCAGTTTGTTTCCTATTTGTTTAATGTTTGGTGGGTTTTAAAATTGTGATTGAAGTGGATTGGTCACCAAGAGTTACCACGAACTAGAATGATGATACATCAGAGGTAAGCACAAACTTTCAATGGTTAGCTTCAAGAGAGAAGGCTTAATTATTACACACTCACCCATGGATTACCATACACAACCGGATTAGTTGTACCTAATATGTTTCCTAAACTGTATACTATTACCATTGTCACACAATATTGCCTTTTCTGTACCACGTGCCAGGTGACAAGGCACAAACAACAAGTCGAATTTGAAGTAGGTGCAATGAAAGTGTATTGTACTGTGATGACACATTAGAGCAAATTAAAGTATTAAACTGTACAGTAAGACAACATAGCTTCAACTAATCCTTATTCACCTGTTATTTTTAATGCCTTGTCCGTTCACATCGTTTTTTAATGAAGTAACATATTTCTCTGTTATTTCTTTGGCGATTATCTCCAACTTAATCTCCTGGAATCTAATATTTTACTTTTATTATCCTCCACATAACAACCAAATAATCTCCTGTCTCATAATATTTAGCTTCTGATTTCGAAAACATAACTGTGATCAGAAAAACTCTTTCGGTTACTAGATGAATGGGTCAATAAATGACTTTCTAAGTGATGAAAACTACTGAAGTTGAGTGACTCATCACATCCGTTCCCCTGTTATTCTTTCGATTCCATATTCTCACACATAATCAAATTGGCAAAGTCAGCACTTATTCTGGAGAAAACGAATCTTCGCACATAAATTACCACTTCATAATTTTTACATTACAATCAATCAACCTCCTACCTGGTAACAAGACAGCTGTTGGTACCTAAAAACCCTAATTATTCTAGACGAGTGCATAAGATAGAAGAATTCATAAATATCCACCAAACAGACTGCATTCAGTACAGTTAAGTGGCTAATCTACCGCCCGTTGGACAGTACCAATTTATTTGGAACCGTACTGAAACAAAAAGGAGCTAATGCAAAGTAGTAAATTGATTTATGCAAGTCAGCGACGGAATTATCAGACACTGGAGTGTTCTGAGAATACGCAAATATACTTTTCATGTGTGGTTTATTATTATTTAATAATTTATATTTTGTATTTATAATTCGTTAGTCCTGAAACTAAACCGTATATTAAATGTTGAGTATAAATGTTTTAATGTATAAAGAAATTAGTGAATGTCGCGCAAACAATCAATTAAGTATGTTGATTTTTAGGTTTTTTCTAATCTGTGTTACTTCCACATTGTATACGATCTACTTTCCGTCTTTGATTTTAACGTTGTGATCATTCCAATCGAATCTGCTTACACTAAGGGTTAGAGCATGTATTCTTGATACATACGATGATAAAGTGATCGCTTATTGACGGGCCCATCATAGATGATAATGGAGGTAAAATTTTTGGTAATATTTACTTACCATAAATACTTAAATTTGATTAATGGTATTTACTAATTCATACATACATTTCAGGCACTATCTATAAATGTGTGAAAAGTGGCATGAATTTTACTGAATTTGTAGCCCAATCTCCCAATTTTGGGTAAGCCGCTATAGTAAACTTTTGGGGGACTTTCGGGGAAATGGCACAAAAACCCCAAATACTATAGTATTTAAAATGATTCGTCTATTTTCTAATGTACAATTATGGCCTTTCTTTCTATTTAAATATTTACCTCATCCACTGTTGTCTTAACTTTTCACTTATTTATAGCTGCTCCAGCCATTTGCAAACACTAAATCAGTCAACCATTTCCATGAGCTGATGCATACATTTCTTTGGTCTTTTCCTTAAAAATTTGTTGACAAACACTGATAGGGTGATAGGGAGTCTGCTATGAATCTTCGGGTGGCCTATAAAGAAACGTTATTTTTGTTAAAATGCATGAGAATTTTATGAACTTAAGTTCATCGAATATTACGTAATATTCGATATTCGCTTGTACAAGCGAATATCTGGGTATGACCGCCTTGAAATTTTAGAGCTATGCATGTTCTTCATAATAGTTGACGTTTATTCATCTTTCCAGATATGGTTTATCTATATGAATTATTAATGAGACTACAATTTATGGACGAATTTTCATTAATACTAAAGCGACATTGAAAATTTTTACTTACTTGTAAGAGTTACATAGCGTTTTTTAGCGAGTTATTTTTCTACGGAATGGGGTCGCTAACCTCATGCCCAACCCTCCTCCTTTACCCGGGCTTGGAACCGGCAGTAACTCTGGAAGAGCTACAGGCTAAGTACATAGGAGCAAACAAGCAAGTGAAGAAGAGCATTAGAGCCACAAACAGAAATACATGGAAGAACTCGCAACGACGGCGGAAAAAGCTGCAAGAGAAGGAAATATGAAACAGCTTTATGATACAACGAAGAAACTAGCAGGGAAATATAGTAAACCAGAGAGACCGGTCAAAGACAAAGAAGGCAGGCCAATCACTGAAATCCAATAACAGCAGAACAGATGGACAGAGTACTTCGAGGAACTCCTGAATAGGCCGGTTCCATTGAATCCACCGGACATCGAAGCAGCACACACAGATCTTCCTATAGATGTCAATCCACCAACGACGGAAGAAATCAGAATGACCATCAGACAAATCAAGAGTGGGAAAGCAGCAGGACCCGACAATATACCAGCCGAAGCACTGAAGTCAGACATCGAAGTAACTACAAACAAGTTTCATCTTCTATTCAAGAAGCTTTGGGAGGAGGAAGAAGTGTGAATGGACTGGAAAGAAGGACACCTCATCAAGATTCCAAAGAAAGGAGATATGAGAAGGTGTGAAAATTACAGAGGCATTACACTACTGTCAGTACCAGGGAAAGTCTTTAACAGAGTGTTGCTGAACGGGATGAAAGACGCAGAAGACGCTCAACTTCGAGATCAACAAGCTGGATTCCGTAAGGGTCGGTCTTGCACAGACCAAATTGCGACACTATGGATCATCGTCGAACAATCAATTGATTGGAACGCGTCACTGTACATCAACTTCATTGATTATGAGAAGGCATTTGACAGTGTAAATAGGAGAACGTTATGGAAACTTCTTCGACACTACGGAGTTCCTGAGAAGATTGTCAACATTATCCGGAACTCATACGACGGACTACAGTGCAAAGTCGTGCATGGAGGACAGCTGACAGATGCATTCCAAGTAAGGACCGGAGTCAGAAAAGGCTATTTATTCTCCCCCTTCCTCTTTCTTCTGGTGGTCGATTGGATTATGAAGACCTCAACATCTGAGGGAAAACACGGCATACAATGGACAGCTCAGAACCAATTGGGCGATTTGGACTTCACAGATGACCTAGCCCTCCTATCGCATACTTACGAACAAATGCAGATAAAGACAGCCAGTGTAGCAGCAGTCTCTGTATCAGTAGGCCTCAACATACACAGGAGGAAAACCAAGGTCCTCAAATACAACACGGAGAACAGCAATCCAATCACTCTTGATGACGAGACTCTGGAAGATGTAGAATCCTTCACATATCTGGGAAGCATCGTCGATAAACAAGTAGGTTCAGATGCAGACATAAAGGCACGGATTGGCAAAGCAAGGGCCGCATTCCTTCAATTGAGAAACCTATGGAACTCAAAACAACTTTCAGCCAATATCAAAGTCAGAATCTTTAATGCTAACGTCAAGACAGTCAGTTCTACTGTACGGAGCTGAAACGTAGAGAACTACGACAACCACAATCAAGAAGGTAAAAATGGTTATAAATATCTGTCTACGCAAGATACTCAACATCTATCGGCCGGACACCATCAGCAACAGCCTTCTGTGGGAGAGAACAAACCAGCTTCCAGATGAAGAGAAAATTAGGAAAAGACGATGGAAATGGATAGGACGTACATTACGCAAATCATCAAACTGCATCACAAGACAAGCCCTAAGTTGGAATCTTGAAGAGAAGCGGAAAAGAGGAAGGTTAAAGAACGCAATTCTTCGGGAAATAGAATCAGATATGAATAGGATGAATAACAACAGGAAAGAGCTGGAAAGGATTGTTCATGATAGGGTTGGATGAAGAATGGTGGTGAGCGGCCTATGCTCCTTCGCGAGGAGTAACAGGCGTAAGTAAGTAAGAGTTATATAAGGTTTGTAAATTAGTGTAGGGAAATAGCATAAGGAATCATCGTTGGATGTAAAGGTTAGGAACTAGAGTCACGGTATTCATCACGAAGCGACATTAGGTGTAATGCCAAAATATTATCTGCCATGTGAGCGGACGAATTTCGCACTGTAATCCCCCAATCTTAGATCTGATTGGCTCGTCTGTACATTATAATCTCGCCGAATTGTTTACTTATTCACTATTTCAAGAATTAAGTTCGAGTTCTCTATTTCTTGTTGAAAAACGCGTATGTCACTGCTATTTCGTTTTTGGCCTTCAAGGCCATTTTCTAAATTAATCAACCCATTCTGACATGGATGAAAAAAATCAAAGGATATATCTGATCCAAAATTAATTTGACTGTCAGTGTTGGATGGTTTCTCATTTTGTGGTGAAACAGAGTAGAAAGACATAAATTCTTAAGACAGTGTATATGGTAATTAACAAAACTCAAAAATTGAACATTTAGCTGTCCTCTGTGCTTCATCAAGACATCTGAGTCATTTGCTGAACAAGAACTTGCCGTTTGAATGTATATTTTGCTTTAAAATCTCACCAGGGCTGCGTTTCTTATGATGAACACCCTTCTATCCAACTTGGTAAACGACCGTCTTAAACCACATAGAAGTCAGAGGTCTTTAACCAGAACCACACGACAGTAAATCTTGGTCTAAACGTTGTGACTCACTTTTACACCTAGATTCCCGTGAGAGAGGTAATAAGATTTATTGCGTTCCTTTATTTACTATATTCTAACCCCGTGTTTTTGTTTCAAGACTGGGCCGTATGGGTTCGCAGTACTACCTTGCAAATCCATTTTAATCAAAATAGTTGTGCTGAGCGAGATCTAGGACAGACATCACAAAATAAATAAGAGTACGCTTAAGATCATCAGTGCAAGAAGCTACTCAAACTAAGTCACTGGAAAAGCTCACTCTAAACCTAAAAATGACAATGGTAATGATAATAGCACATATGCCTTATTTTGGTCAGTCCGCTATATTGTGTGACCATCATTTATTACTTGCGGGCAATAGATGCGCTCTATTAAAGAGTCCCGCACTAGGGCGATACATTCGTTCGGTGCTTTCTGGTTTTAGATGTCAATCTAACTAAGGTTAATCCGTGATGTACACTATGAAAATTTAATAATCTCTGTCAAATCGCTATACTAATCTCGTGTTCATATGCAATAAATTACTTCCACGTCCATTTGTAAAATATGTGATTTGACTATTTTTGGATGAAAACTTTCACATGTTTTTGGAGAAAATCTCTTAGTCACGCAAAACAACCGACTAAACAGTTATCTAAAATATAAAGAAAGCCTTCAGGTGACTTTTATAATGAATAACAGTCAAACAGCTAATTAAAACTAGTAGATTGTAAATTTACTTACAATAATACTTTATAGAAAACGACATTCACTTCACTGCTGTTAATAATTTTTGTTTGGCAATTTAGAAGTTATCATGAACGATCTGAATAACGTTGAGTACTTGTCAAGAATTCTAGATAAATGGTCTGCTTCTTCTGGACATCTACGTCCGCCAAAAAGTGACAGGAGTAACACTCTACAAGAAATTTATTATCCTGTCACTTTGGGTGGTATGACAAAAGTAAGTATACTAATGTTTAATTACACGTCACTTAAAAAAAGTTTCAATTATTATTTATACCTAGATATTCTGGAAGTTTGCGTCTCAGTGGACGTAGGAAAGACGCTTCGAAGAAACCTCTTATGGTTCTACTTAATGATATTCAAGATAAGAATATATTTTAGGAAAAACTAGAAAAACAGTTGAGCAACCACGCAAGCGTGGAATGATATCCGAAAAGCTGTGCAAACAGCAGTGATATCTACTAGTATGGTAAACCATGAGGTTAAAGAGAAACACTGGATCTCAGCAGCCTCCATCGCACTGATAGATGCTCAAAAACTCATCTCATCTGGCTCTGAACGTGACGAAGAGCAGAGTCAGTTTAAGTACAGGCTGATAAGAAGCCAACGTAATGATCGCGAACAGTGGTGGGTAGCGAAAGCAAGAGAGATGGAAAAGGCAGCGGCAATAGGTAACAGCAGGCAACTGTTCAGACTTGTTAAGGAAACCAGTATTACGAACCCAACTGTTCGCAAAACTACCTCGGAAAAAGATGGACATACTATTCATTCTCAATCCAGGAGATTAGATCCATGGGCAGAACACTATAGGGATCAGTTCAACTGGCCTTCAGCCACACTTCGGTTTCCCACGATCTCCAGTCGACCCGAGTGGCAAGTTGATGTAAGTTCTCCAACTGTTTACGAGGTTGAAAAAGCTATAGGAAATCTGAAGCGTGGGAGAGTAAAAGGCCTTGACAGGTTGATCCCTGAAATTTTCAAGGATGGTGGTCCAGTATAAGCAGTGAGATTGACGGAGGTATTATATGGAATCTGAGAAATGGAAGTAATCCCATCTGACTGGTCTCAATCACTGATTGTGCCGGTCTATAAGAAAGGATAAAAGTCTTCTTGTGACAGAGAGATCAGTTTGACCATTATAGTGTCTAAAATATTAGCTTCAATAATACTTCGACGCCTAACCAAAGCTCGTGAAGAGCAGACTAGAGAAAACCAGTCTAGTTTCCCACCTGGACGTGGTTGTATAGACCGGATATTCACACTACATCAGGTCCTAGAACATAGACACACATTCAGACGCCCCACAATGGTAGTATTTCTCGACCTTAAGGCGGCATTTGATTCTGTTGATCGTGAGGTTCTATGGCAGTGTTTGTCACTGAAAGAAGTACATCAACCTTATAAAGGCTCTCTACTCGAACACAACTGGTCGAGTAAGAGCTTATGGTGAACTGTCATCAGAACTGATTAACTCAAGTGGTGTTCGTCAGGGCTGTCAACTCTCTCCATTCTTGTTTAACATTGTCGTTGACGTCCTTTTAGAGATGACACTTTCCTCATCTAAATTTCCAGGAGTTGAACTTCTACCGGGAGATTCACTTGTTGACTTAGAATATGCCGATGACATAGTTCTATTTAGTGAAGACGCTGACAAAATGCAGAGTCTGCTGACCACTCTAAGCAACAATGCAGACATGTTCGGCATGCGATTCTCTCCCTCGGAATGTAAAATGTTGCTTCAGGATTGGGTTGCGTCGACACCCGAACTAGTGATAGGGAGTGAAGTAGTTGAGCGTGTCGACCGCTTCACTTATCTCGGAAGTCTCATCAGCCCTTATGGTCTGGTGTGTGACGAAATCTCAGCACGGATACAGAAAGCTCGACTAGCTTTTGCCAACTTGCGTCATTTGTGGCGTAGGCGAGATATCCGTCTATCAACCAAAGGACGCGTTTACTGCGCAGCAGTTCGTTCCGTCCTACTTTATGGCAGTGAAACATGGCCAGTAAGAGTAGAGGATATTCGTAGGTTACTAGTATTTGACCATAGGTGTATTCGAAACATCGCTCGTATATCCTGGGACCACAGAGTAAGTAATGCAGTTGTTATGAAACGGGTACTAGGTAAGGATGGCAAATCAATTGAGGAAGTAGTGAAACTTCATCAGTTGAGATGGCTGGGACATGTGCTGCGCATGCCCGACCACCGACTGCCCCGACGTGCTATGTTTTATGGTGTAGGAGTAGGTTGGAAGAAAGCTAGGGGCGGCCAGACCAAAACATAGCACAAACCCATGAAGTCACTGACAAGCCGACTGAGCCATATTTGTTGGTGACCGCGAGACGATAGCAACCGATGTTTAGAGACCTTGAATGACATGGCTCAAAATGGTTTGCAATGGCGCAGGTGCATCCACTCTTTGTGTTTTCCCAAATCCTAATCTTCTGAATTCTTCATGTCCCTTTCATTTTTCTCTTTCCAAATTTATTTCACTGGATTATACCCCTTGAATAACATCTTCAAACCCTGATCTTTCCTATGACTGCGTATACTTTTACTATCCCTACCACCATGTGATTTAACCGACAATTGTACCTCTGTGCTAATGTGGTATGGAAACCCGAACTGATGTACGTACGTACAAATTTCTACGCTGTTACTGACTGAGACATCTTGGAATAATGCTTGAAAGACAAATGTAACGGTTGAATCGTGATCATCTTCAGTATTATTTGATATTTTATGAGTATATCATTTTTAGCTGTTAATTGTTCAAAACATACATAACGTTCTAAGGTTTGACTTCATATGAGTTCAGAAGCCATAATACAAGAATTTTTTAAAGTTTCTAGTTCTTATTACTCTTTGAAATGATCCGAGTTCATAGGAATTATCCATTTGACATAAGGGCTTTTACATCAAAATTTTGATTGTTTAGTTTTTCTACCAAATATTTCAATATTATTAGATCTACTAATATAATATAATTGTTGATCGCTTTTTAATGTAGTTTCAATATTCACCTAACGTACTTAAACCTTAGAACGTTTTGACTGAATATCTTTTTAAGATATATCAGATCAAAACTAATGATTAATGTAGCTGAACTGCTGAAACAATAAGATGAAGAATATAAATGAGGGTTTGTTAGAATATCATGTGGTTTAGCTGGACGCAAATCAAAACTCACAGGAAGCTTAAAGTTTTATTCAAAACAAACACCAACACTTTAAATTAGCCACTTAGCTTCCTGCTGTCATCAAATAACTAAATTTTTTAATTTATCCGGTATTTCTAGATATCACTAAAGTGTACTGCAAACTTATTTTTTCATTTGACTACGTACACAACTGAGTAATGTTGATCATATTATTGATGTGAAACTTTATATCGAAAGCGGAAGGCATGATATAAAGCCTCGGGGGAAACAGTGACTCCATCAACATCAAAAGCTTCTTTCCAAAATATATTAAAGAGCATGGAAAAAAGTTATAGAACTTATCACTGACTATTATAAAATATTGAAAGTTGAATGACATATAACTCAGTTTACTGTGTTTCAAAACTCAACATATTTTTACAACTAAAAATGGGAGTTTAGCCGGCAAAACATCAAACTCTTTGCACCTTAATTTTTGTAAAGCTTGATAATAAGATAGCTTATTATCAAAGCATTTGAATTTCAACTGCCAGAGTAGTGTGTTAGCATTAACAGTCTTGGCATAATGAAACCTGACTGAAATATGAGCACTAAAGTTTGTATCTGGTCACAGAATTGTACTAAAAAATTAATTATAAATGACAGTTCTAGTAGAAAAATTTTAAATCAATTTCAAGTATTACTTATTTTTATTTTCAAGAATTTTTACCATTGAAGATGATATTTAATAAATCATAGGATAAATTATGGAAAATTGATTAAATGGTTTTTATATTTGAATTATTAGCTTTATCTAAACAGTTACTTTCTCGTTTGTTTTTCTTTTTTTGAATAGATTTAGCATAGACAGATTTTGTTGTTTCCTTTGTATTACTGTTTGTACAAAATATTTGAATAACATTAATTTTGATGATTTATTAAGGTTGTAGTATGAGTTGGGATCCATTTATTTTTTCAATAAACTAGACTTTTTGTACATACATTAACAACAATTATCGAATTCTTAGAACAAATTAGGCTAACTAAGTTCAGATGTGTATTCACAGTGCTATAAGTCAAATATGAAATTATCCTAACTCATCTATAAAATATCCCCATTTCACCAATATATTATTGTAAATGATTTTTAACCTAAATTTAGTGTGTATCAAGCACGGTTAAGTTTTTACAGTTGTTTCTTAAATATTTTGAAGTTCGATATTTGGTAGAGAGAAACATAACGTGACAAAAAAACTTATTATTAAATTTAAATGTTTACTGCACGGATCGAAATTTAGAATAATATAATAATATAATCGGAGAGAAAATCTGAAACTAGGTTTACATGTGGTTTGTACTTTTTAACGAGATATGTATCCAATCTTGGGAGTAACTGGTGGTCCTCATGAGATTCCGGATGACATAGGTAAGTCAGTCGGTTATACTCAACGTCCAACCTCTTCTCATTATTACAGCGAAATGAAGTCGTTAAGGTGAATGCCAGAGGAATAGCTGTAGGATCAGTAATATTAATAGAGACGATTAGTTATAGGAAAATAGGTGTAAGGAGATTTTGAAATTCAGGATTTAAGAGAAGACGAAAAACGAATACATTTGCGCCATTGAAACCGATTCTGAAATAACACAAGTCAATAATTTTGAAACAGTCAAAGACAAATTTCAAACTCATGAATTGGAATTGGAATAAAAATTATCATTCAGACTTTAACAGATCACTTACGCTATAATACATGTACATTTACTTCCTGTTTATGTGTCAACAATTCATTTGTAACTAATTCTCTTATACGTTAAAACTGTCAGACCAAAACATAAAACCACAACACCAGACATAAAATCACAAAATACAAATATATAATTAGCGCCAGGAGGCGCTGATTTTTTAGACTTTTTTCATCTTAGACAACCTCCAAACATGTTGAGTTCTACTAACATATGCATGCTCACTAGCGAATAATTTTGAGAGAAATTTCTAAAGTTCTAGTGAGAAACAGTTATCATTTCAAAAGTAGAATATCACCGGTGGATTTAGAAGATGTTCTCTACATTTCTAATAAACCAGAATTGTGAGTCTCCGAAATTAAAATCAGTGATCTAGAAGCCCCCGAATGGATGTTCAAAACAGAGTCCCTTAAATTTATTAATTTTATCAAGTGGTTTAAATGTTGCCTTCCTTTGTTTTTGGCTTGGACTTTCTATTCCGAGTAAAAATGGGTTAGAAATCTGCGACAACTGCGGTTCCTAATGCTGGATAGGTAGTTATTCAGCTAACAAGGAGTTTATCGAATTTTACAAGTCATGTATCTGAAGGTCTTTAAACACGAAACAACTGCGTGAGACTTTGCAAAGGATGATAGAAATAACCATCCTAAGATTTGGTTTTTTTTAATAAACGTATAAAGATAATACTCGAATTCCCACACAAATTTTACATCAATTCTGTATTGTTTTCAATTATCTGAATGAGGATACTATGAATGTGATGAACATGTTGATCGGCAGACGATTTTATACATTTTCACCACCTGCTTTCGGCAGTATCAAACGACCAGGTGATGATTTTTATCCATGGCAATGTGTACTGGCTGAAGAAGCACCAGTACTGGCAACAACTGTTTATCGTCAAGCCGTTGATAAAGCTGATTTTGAATGTGTAATAGATGAAAGTGGTGAACTGTATCAGCCTAGAAGGACAACTTCAGTTAGGCGTTATCATCCAAAAGATAACCCACCAACAAGTTTAGGATATTTAAAGGCATCAGTCAAACAATTATTAGAAAATCTAAGTAAGTTAAATGCACCATTCAAGTAAGACTACTCGGTAATTATCCAACTAGTAAGAATTTTATACAAAATTATCTCTGTTTATTTAAATCGGGTTTGATATAACGCACTGATGAAATTCGATGTGAAGGGCATCATATTGTATATTGAATGAAGAACGAATCTAAACCGTTGAATTCTAACTCATTAGTTTGTAAGTATGGTCTCATAAAGTGACCTGAATCCCTAGGTTTCGACCCTAAGTGGATGTCATTTGATGACGAGCCATACACTAGGACGAAATGTCCATGTCGTGTATTTTGGTATTCAAAACTTCTCTAACTGATATGACTTTACGACAAAAAATGAGAACTTCATTATTATCAGCATAACATATAAGATCGAACATAAACAGTAGTTTTAAAAAAAATAATGACGAATTCGCAGAATTCTTCCAACAAATCAGAGTGATCTTAACAACAGACTGTCACTTTACACCTTTTATTTAACAACTAAGTGATGAATTCATTAGAAATAGCCGACTGTAGTCCACTTAAACCTATATTTTCACCATTACAAGCAAAGATGGATAGTGGCTAGCAGTGGAATCCAGTTTGACGCGCGTTTCGTCCTATTTGGGACTGGTCAGCTGGATGTACCTGCATCTCAGAGTTGATGTTCACTCTGGGACTCGAACCCAGTACCGTCCGCTTTAAACGCCATCGCGTTATCCACTTAGCTACTGAGTCCTGGTAGCCACTTGCTTGTGCAATGGGGTGAAGTTTAATTCACTTGATATTGTTTTACTTGAATCTTCCCACTGATGTTTAGGATTGTAATTGATCAGTCTGTTATTGGCATATGTGCATACTGTGCGTATTGCCTCGATATTGCCTCAATTTACAAGCATTATAAGCAAAGATGGCTAGTGGCTAGCAGTGGACTCCAGTTTGACGCGCGTTTCGTCCTATTTGGGACTCGTCAGCTGGATGTACCTGCATCTCAGAGTTGATGTTCACTCTGGGACTCGAACATCCAGCTGTCTGAGATGCAGGTACATCCAGCTGACGAGTCCCAAATAGGACGAAACGCGCGTCAAACTGGATTCCACTGCTAGCCACTATCCATCTTTGCTTATAATGCTTGTAAATTGAGGCAATATCGAGGCAATACGCACAGTATGCACATATACCAATAAGAGACTGATCAATTGCAGTCCTAAACATCAATGGGAAGATTCAAGTAAAACAATATCAAGTGAACTATATTTTCACCGTTAAGAGTATTCTTTTCTATAGGTGCCATCCCAACTACCTGAATGCAACTCGTCAAGTGTGGATAATTAGAACTTACGAAAAACCTTGAAATACTTTAACATTTCTAGCTGAAGTTTATGCTGATGACGTTGTTCAGAAGAACAATAAAAGCTCTGCGACTAAAGCACCGAGCTCAAAGAATAAATCCCCACCAAAAGCTGTAAAATATCTCCATAAATTCTATATTCCATTTTTTTCCTTCGCTCTTCCTCTCTCTGGTAATCTATGGATCTCACTAACTAATATTTAAACTCTGTCTTATTACTATCTATTTTGTAGGATTCTGATAAATAATAAATTGTAGTCCAACTTTATGAAATTTCAAGTATCATAGATATCACAGCATTTTTAACATAAATTGGGTACCAATAGACATGGATTTCAAGTATGTATGAATAAGACATCACGTTTGTAACATGAATGAATATTACAATAAGTTGCATTATGTTTTTTCAGAGTGGTCTCCAATCGGTAAATGCACCTATCTTCAGAGTTTATGAATCATCGATTAATTTTATATACATTCATTTGATAACAGGACATTAGAAGTCGGTTAATAAATGTTTTGGGAAGAGATATATTTTCCAAGCAAACATGTTTACCAAACAAACTATCAATAAAGGAAGTGAATGAATACACAGTGAGATGTATGCGGATTCGACTCATCAGTCAAACCAATGTATAAATTCTTGCACAAATTTATATTATAGCTCAAGGATAATATACTCATACAGGTATAAACAGTCACATATATATAAAAATATGATACAATGGGATAAGTTAAGAATTATTCACAAAATAATTACATGGACTGCAAATTTTCTTTGTTGTTAGACAAAAAATAGATATTTCACTGGTTGAAATCATGAATCCATTGAAGCTAGACCACCATGGAAAACCTGGAAGCACTGGACGGCCGTTTCGTCCTAGTATGGGACTCCTCAGCAGTGCGCATCCACGATCCCGCTCCTCGCGAGATTCGAACCCAGGACCTATCAGTCTTGCGCCAGGCGCTTAACCAACTAGACCACTGAGCAGGCATCCAACGGTGTTAATGTCTAACTTCAACCAATCCACGAAGTTGCGCCACCGTACACCATACTAGGACGAAACGGCCGTCCAGTGCTTCCAGGTTTTCCATGGTGGTCTAGCTTCAATGGATTCATGATTTCAACCAGTGAAATTTCTAAAATCTCCACACGATCCCTTCTGATAAAAAATAGATAGTTAGGAGTTCGATACTTGAACACTTAACCGACTGTAAGCATTCTACGGATCCACAGTTTGATTTTAAGGTTGTTTGTATGATTCGTTCAAATCTATCGAGATTTCTTCGTATCCAACTCTTGAAAATAGCCAAAGCTCTTACCATCCAGGAGCTTAAACCAAAAATATATTTGTTTAACATGTACAAACTATCTGGAGCCATTCTAGGGTTACCACCAGTCCCGAGTCCATATAAAGAAGGAAGGTTAAGCATGGGGTTTGAAAACCCGTCCCGTAGAAACACAACTTCGCTGAAAAGACGCTCACCAGGAAAAAAATCATTTGAATCGTACGAACTTTGTTTTGAGAGTTGGAGGGTGTTCATTCAGAAACGTTATGACGCCTCATGTTGAAAGCCGGGATTCCTCAAAGATCATGAAACTGATGTCTCTATTGACAACCACAGCAACAATCAACATAAGTACGTGGAATGCCCGCACAATATGGGAGACCGACAGGACCAACAGGGTATTTGCGAAAACGAAAAAATATAACCTGGCAGTGCTCGTGATAAGTGAAACCCACTAGACATCAGCTGGACAGAAAAGATTAGGTTCGGGAGAATTACTGTTGTACTGATGAAGAAAATGCTTCTCACACACAAGGAGTTGCACCAATCTTGTTCAACGAAGCAAGAGAAGCACTTATATGATGGGGGTCTCATGGATCCAGAATCACCAAAGCATTCTTTAAGGCGAGGGAGTGGGGGATTACAACGGATGTTATCCAGTGCTATGCGCTCACTAATGATAGCAACGAAGACAATGAAGATCCATCTTATGAGAGGCTGCGGCCAGTCGTACGGAGGTGCCCAGGAAAGGACCTGACGATCTTAATGAGAGACGTAGATGTTAAGGTCGGAATGGAAAACACCAGGTATGAAAATATTATGGGCAGATAAGGAACGGGAATGGTGAGAGACTTACAAATCTGTATGCCCTGAAAAAATGGTTGTAAGCGACACAATATTCACCCACAAACGCATACACAAAGTTATATGGGTCTAACCTTATCACGATACAGAGAACTAAATCGATCACAACTGCATCAATAAAAGGTTCGAAAGGTCAATGGAAGACATGGAGAAAAAAGAGGGTAGCTGACATAGCTCTAGATCACGATTTGGTGGTGACCAAGATGACTGTGAAAAAGCATTTGATAGCGCTGATAGGAGAACCATATGGAACCTTCTTTGATACCAAGGTATACCTGAGAAGACTATCACCACTATACAGAAGTTTATACGGTGTACTACACCGCAATATAATTGTTGGAGGGTAGCTCACAGATATGGATCATGAAATAAAACCCAGTACAATATGTGTTGAATAACAACTACTCACAAAGGTGATCTATTTACGCCTTGTACCCATTTATTTAATGCGATTTCTTCACCCAGACATATCCTAGAAATAATAGCGTCAATTATCTAATGAAAGGATTGTACATATTTTATACCACCTTCACATAAAGAATAAGTCGAGACTGGAAGTGACAAAGTGGTAGATTAGTAAAATGTAGTAGACGTGGAACAATTTTAACAAACATCCATGGGATCGTTTATTCTATTTGGGTGAACTGAAAAGGCCATGAATGCAAGATCTTTCAGGTAATGGAGAAGTTATTGTCATAACTTGTGTAGTTCCAAGTACTTAGGAGACTGACTGTCAGAATAAAATGAGCAGAGCCCATATAGGGAGCTAGGAAAAAATAAATCTATTGAGCTGAGAAAATATGACATTTTGTAACCAAATCTTAAAAACTAAAGTCACCAAGGCAATACAAAATCGATGGAACTTCAATTCATTTTTGTATTTCTTGTTTGAATCTTCCAATTGATGTTTAGGAATCCGATTGACCAGACTTTTATTGGCATGTGTGCACTCTGCACGGATTGCATCGACATCTCCATTAGGTAACAAGCGTTAAAAGTAGGGCTGGATGATGTCTAGCAGTGAAATACAGGACGCGTGTCTCGTCCTATTTGGGACTCGTCAGTCGGATGTACCTGCATTCCAGAGTTGATGTTCACTCCGGTACTCAAACCCAGTAACAGTCGCTTAAAACGCCATCGCGTTGTCCCTTTTATCTCATTGCACGAGCTAGTGGCTGTCTGGACTCAGTAGCTAAGTATATAACGCAATGGCGTTCGGAACGAACTTTGCTGGGTTCGAATACCGGAGTGAACATCGACATTGGGATGTAGGTACATCCGACTGACGAGTCCCAAATAGAACGAGATGTGTGTCGAGGATTCCACTGATAGCCACCATCCATCTTTGTTTATGATGATAGGACTTTAAACTATAAACAGAAGTCTAACTTAAATTTTCATATGCTAAAATAAACGAATATAAAAGAAACTGGAAATTAGCCGTAAAAGTTAGTTCGTTCATGCAAAACAAACAAAATATTTAACAAATTTTAGTTTATATTATACGTGGCTAAGAATTCAGGAAGCATATTTCATTTTATTGAGGGAATAATCAGGTGGACATCCCTGTATTTTATTATTGATGTTTCAAAGACTCGAAATCAGTACCTTTTCCTACAAACACCTGACAAGTCTAAACATGACAAAACAGCTTCCTGAGCACACACAACAAAAATTAATTCAAAACGTAATTGATTACTGTCGATATGTTTTGTAGTTCATTCACCAGTCAATAAAACGCAGATATGATCGTTATGTTTGACTCTTAATCTTCATATCACTTTCGAGTTCAGTCACTTCTCTAACTGCATAACATCTAATTATGAATTTCGAAAACTAAAATGGTGATTTTCAACCATACTACTGATTTAGATAAAAAGTAGTATTCTTGCTTTGTTAGTTTTTATAAATTCCTTTTATTTTTGTCGAATTTTCAGATCCCAGTTCGAAGTCTTCGTTGAATCATCATAGTTTATTTATTTCTCCAGTACATCAAAATCTAATGGAAGCGCGCTTGAAACGTCTAAAATTAGAAGAGAAAATGCTAATGCAAGCAGAGAAACTAGATATGTTGGAAAGAATACGAAAACCACTACCTAGATGGTAAATAATTATTTTATTGACAATTAATGTTCAGTAGTTAACTGGCTAACTAGATCCATACAGCAAGCTAGAGTGTTTTACGAACCACTATAAAACCAACTTCGAACTTTCATTTACCCACCCTAAATGAAAATAATGTTAGAAACCAAGGCAAATACAATGAAAGCATCAACCGTGGATTCGTTTTTTCGACTGAGTCATTTGTTGAACCAGAATGAATTTGAGAGTTCTTGGTATACGTTTCACTGGAATAGGCGATTGTTTATGCAAGTACTCGATCATTTACTGTCACTTTAAGCCTTCCACATATTTTTTTGGGAACGACCACTCGTCTTAAAATTTAAACGTTTATCACTGAATGTCATTTTATTTTCTCTGATTTACTGTCTAAAGAAACTGTTGTTATTTTGACGTTTATATCCGCAACTTTTTATCTGGCTGATTTGTCTTGCAGAACACAACGTTACTATCAACCATAATTCGCTCATTACTGGGCTTTCAACAATTTATTAGAGTAGTAATTTCATTCACATTGTCCGGAGAGTTAAGAATATTTTGCATCGAACCTCAAAAATGAGACTACTGAAAATTCTATGGGCAAGTTACATAATCATTTAAGGACCACCGATTAAAACGATTAAATACTGTTGTTCAGCTAAGACACTGAGTTGTTAACATCCAATCGTTAACAAGTTCACATCTAACCTTCAGGTACATCGCTACGAGAAGAGAGTACATATAAATTTACTTGGTTATATGGTCATGACAGACCAGTTAGGCGGCACAAAAATTAAAAAAACATTAAATCAAGCGAACAGGAAGGCGGTTATTGGGTTGCTATGTTTGAAGCGATTATAAGTTCACCTAGTCTGCGAACGGAACAAAAACTCTGGGACCAAAGACCGATAAGCTAGCTTTTCTGATGCCTCCCAGCCCCGCTAACTAGAGAGAGATATAACATCCCCAACATGGGTGAATACAGAAACACACGAAAATAAGTTTAAACCATATCAATTAATAATGTTAAACGGTAAATCAGAATTGAAAATGTTACCTGTCTAATGATTTTTATGTCTTACTCCACAAAATTTCCGTACATTTTTTCGTCACCCAATCAATCAGCCATTTCGTTAGCTAAAATGTTACAAGGTTTTGCAAATCCGAACACGTATAAGAACAAGATGTTTTGAAAGATAAAAAAGACAGATCAAATAAAATAAGAAAGTCGCTGTTATTAGACTGTTATCCTTACAATAATACTTAATAAAATAGGCTATGACTGATAATTGAGACATTGGTTAAGTAAGTGGTTTTTTATTCATTAAAAGAGCATTAAAAAATGGAGATTATATCAATCATAAATTAGATAATTCATTATAACTCCTGTTAGCTATTTTTAAATTCAACTCAGGACCTGATACGTATGTTCATTGATCCAAATTGTTGACAACAGGCTTAACACCTGACTTGATTGATATTGATTTTATAATCAAATCCTCAGCCATTATCATATTAATGTAGGCAGGACCATGATGGTAAACTAATAGGGAATAAAGATTTCGCTGATCAAATACAGATTTTTTAATGTTGAAATAGTAATATATATAATTGATATTTTAACTTGATGACCTCTTTTGTAAATATTTGTGTCGTCTTTTTCTTAAGGTACACAATTAAAACTCCACAATTTTTCTATGAAGCTCGTAAGCATAACGAATTATTGAAAAGTCATCAGTACTCAAATTATTTATATTAAAATTAATCTAACTTTGTATGGTAGTATCATGTTTTTGTACTTAGTAAATATATTTGATTTGTGTGAAATACTTGGTAATTGTTTAGAAATGATTATTTTCTATTTTATGGTAAACAGTTTAGTTTTACAATGGGACGATACCAGACCTTCATAGAGTTTTAATAGGAAGCCAAGATTTTTAAAATGGGATGCAAAAGTTAGTGCCAACCAGTGACAGTAGTATGAGGAACCAATGGAAGGATAGGTTATGTTCAGGACCTCACTGGAGTTAAATATTCTGACCAGTGAATTTGAACGAACAAACATGAAGGCTGCTAACTAGTTGTTTGTAGAATCTGAAAGAAGAAACGTCATAACGAGTCGGTTCACATAAAAACTGTAGGAGGATAACGCGAAAAATTCGTGGAGTGTAATGAGAGTAAATGTTTGTTCCTCTTTTTTTCGAAACTTTGAAATCAAAATCTGATAAGGAGTAAAAAAAACCTTGAAATATATGTTCACTGTACAAAACATTTAAAGCAGAAATGTACAGGCGTGGTTGACATTACCGTCTGCTAATACAGTTGAGCTGAAACTAGGTTATACATATATTCGTCAGTCTAATCTCAATAAGTTACTTTAAATCAATAGGTAATTGGTAGAGATAATAATTACTTTAAGTTATTCTCATATATCTGGAGATGATAATTTTTCAAATTATTTTCATACATCTGGATAATCATTAAAGACCAGAGACAACTGAAGAATTGATTCGTCGTGGTTTTAAGCAACTCACAAGTAACTAACTCTCTGATTACAAAGAAAGGAACTAATTATGACTGAAGTTTCATCTCAAACACAACACAATTGACATTTGCAGGTTGTGTTCGATTCGGCAAACAGCCTGACTATCACCTATCAGTTTCATTAAGAACCTATACTTAATTCCAATTTAAATTATTCCAGGAATATATTCTTAAGTACCCCAATGTAATAATCTTCCCTGAATAGTATCCTTTACCCCTACGCTTCACTTGACACAAATGAGCTGAAAAAAACGAATACACCTTTTGTAGAATTTAGATTAGAGACTTCCGGATCCGTTGTCCAGAGCTGATTGGTTTAAAACGAACCAAACAGATTTAGGCTTGCACTGAGCACATCTGGATTTTATCCTGTTAACGAGAATACAGCAGGAACATAACACGACAACTATAATTAAGTCATTCAGCAAATTTTTAGCCAAATCTAGAAGCAAAACCATTAATATCTATCTCTAATCTAAGTGTTCAAACACCTAGAATAGAACTAACTAGGCTTGTTCTTACAAACTTTCAAAATAACGGTGTTATTGATAACAAAATACGTATTTCATGAGTTCTGTAACCAAGGTAATTCTGAAACTGAAGTTTTTATTGTCTTTCCTCTTAAGATTTCTGTCTGCGGTTCAAAAGTTGCATATTAGCGACAGTCTGAAAACTGGTTACAAACTCAGTACAAATAATTAATATTACTAATAAGGACACTTTGAAAATTAAAAAAAATAACGAGCAACATGAAGAATGAATTTCAACTATTACTAAAAACTGATCGATTCATTTAAGTCGAATTTATAAACTTTAGAAGATAATTTTTCAGATGAAAAACAAATAAGTTGCATAATGCTATACTGTTTAAGCTTGATAATTCTCATTCATTTTCACATAACTCTGAACACTAAATATATTTAAAAGTAAAGTGGAGAATTTGTGGAGCTTGTCTGAGTGGAATTTGGTTTTCATAGCAAACTGATATCAGCTATAGATCTATTGAAAACGACGGAGCATTGAATTGCTATTTTGGACTAAACATCAATTAGCATCCACGACACCTTAGTAGGATTGAACCAAGGAATTTGAGATTTACCAATAAGAAGAGTAATTTTGGATTCTGATTTAATGGTTTAAAGATTTGCCGCTTGTAGCAAGGTCAAAAACTCATGCATTAAATCCAGTTTGAAGGGGTAGTGATTAAATACTTGAAATGTTCTAAACCTGGAAGAAATAGCTGTTTAATATCTAACAGTTCCCAATCAGTGTTACATCTCCCCCAGTACCAGTCAGTAATATAAAACCTAGAGGCTGACACATTCGCATAGGTTCAAGTTGTCACATCACATTAGCACTTATTTACTTACAGCTGTTACTCCTCATAGGAGAATAGGTCGCCGACTAAAATTCTTCAACCTAAAACAGAAAGGTAGAATAGTCAAAACGAATCCCATAGCACTTAAAGTAGTAACGATACTGTTAGTAGCAGAAAAGACTAGGTGTAGAAAAAAAGAAACCTAAAGAATGGGTAAAGACAAACAGCGAACGCATCTCCGCCATTTTCGATGATTTTGAGCAAATTTTGGAAACTTCAAATATTTTTAGATGTGAATTATTCTTAGCTATATTGCCTAAATTTGAATTACAACTTGATTATATGTTCCATTCTGAGAAACAAATGAAATAAACAAAGATATTAGTAAACTGAATTTGAGACAAACCAGTTCAAATTGATCTGAAACTTCAAACTACATAAAATTTGAAGATCAGCATTGAATGCAGTCAAGTTTACGAATGTGAAACATTTCCATTTTAAGAAAATACAACCTAAATTACATGAAAATAAAGAAAAAATTCATTGATAGTAATATATTTTGTTTATCAAACTTTGTAAAAAAATCAATAACTAGACCTACCTGTAGAAAACAAACAGTGGTTGAAGACGATATACGCTATTTTCACTTTTCAATAATAATAATCAATTAAAATATATAAATAAATAGTGGGTGGCCTTTGGTAAATAGGTTTCATCGCCATCGATTACTTAACTAAGTGTACGCCAATAATATGATATCGATCCATCTGAATATATATATATATATATATATATATATATATATATATATATATATATATATATACTTATTTTTACAGGATGATAATAGCACTTGTTATACATGGTGACAGTGAGGTTAAATAAACAAAGGTATTAAAGAATTTTTTTCTATTTTTAAAACAAGGAAAGTTTAATAATCGTTTGATTGTTAAAGTATTCATCAAAAGATAGATAGGGAAATTAT
Source organism: Schistosoma spindalis (assembly GCA_946903255.1). Taxonomy (NCBI): domain Eukaryota; kingdom Metazoa; phylum Platyhelminthes; class Trematoda; order Strigeidida; family Schistosomatidae; genus Schistosoma; species Schistosoma spindalis. The sequence continues at coordinate 9,149,665 of OX336421.1, read as the reverse complement.
CATTGGGAAAGGTTGGTTCAGCATGATAAGATAAAATATTGAAATTGAAATGTAATCGGTATGATCACGAAAATGAAAACAAACCAGTTGGGGGTAGAAGATTTAAGGGGAAAGTGGAAGGTGAAGCAGATGGCTGTAAAGGAACAAGAGAAAATTTTTGATACATTAAGACCATGGTAGAAGATGTTGCACCAGTCTCTTTTGCACGCACAATTCTGGTTTTTCCAGATGTATGGTTATTGCTTCGTCAATTATTATAATATTATTATTTGAACACATAAATATTGGTACAGGGGGGCACCAAATATATATGCGCCACACAAAACAATGATAATTTGAAGAGAAGGAGAAAAAAAAGGTAATGAACGTGGGGAATTATAAAAAAAAGAGAGAAAGAGAACAATGATGGGGAAAACGGAAAGGTACAATCAGAAGAAATCTTTCAGTTAAGGAAGATACAATCATTTTTTATGAAAAAAATTAAAGAAGGTTACAACAGGATCGCCATTGGCTTCTATTCTGAGCCATATCTGATAACGTCTCTAGCCACTGTGTTACACCATCTATCGGACCCCAATCAGAGAGTCGAGAAGGACCAACAGAAGATAGCCCTTTGCAGCTTTCTTTCATACCACGACACCATGTCATATACTGACCACCTCTCCGCTTTTTCCAACCAGTCCCAGAGTCGGCAAATAATGCACGACGAGGAATTCTCTGGGACAACATTCGTAGAACATGTCCAAGCCACCGAAGTCGGTGTTTCAAGATGGTGACACCAATTGGATTGTCGTCTCTGTGCCAGAACACACGATGTCGAACCTCTGCATTACTAACATGGTGTTGCCACTGGGTGTCAGCAATCCTTCGGAGACAGCGATGATCGAACACAGAGAGACGTCTAACATCCTCAACTCGGAGAGGCCAGGTCTCACAAGCATAGAGCAAAACTGCTCTCACTGACGCGTTGTAGATCCGACCTTTTACAGCCAGACTAACATCACGAAGGCTCCAAAGATGGCTCAGATTGGCATAAACTGCTCTGGCTATCACTATACTTGCATTGATCTCATCACTCTTACCACCACCAGCACTTATGCAGCTACCCAGATACACGAACTTCTCGACCAATTCTGTCTGCTCACCGTCCAGATTGAGTACAGGATTAGAATCCTGCCAGTCTTGTAGAAGTACTTTGCACTTCGAAGGTGCGAAGCACATACCATACCTACGGACATTGATTGCCAACTGATTAAGTGCGGATTGCATGGCTTGGGCATTATCGCACAGTAAGACAATATCGTCCGCATACTCAAGGTCGAGAAGTCTTTCTCCAGACAACAGATCCACACCACCATTACTTACATCCGCCAGAGCTGTTTCCAGAATGTCATCGATGGAAAAGTTGAAGAGGAATGGTGAGATTGGGCAACCCTGCCTAACTCCACTGCTTGAATGGAATAGTGGAGAAAGGTGGTTGTATGCCCTCACTCTGCCTGAGGATTTTGTGTATAGGGCCTTAAAGAAGTTAATAAACTTCTCAGGTACACCCTTCTTCAATAGACAATCCCAGAGAACAGTTCAGTCTAACGAATCGAAGGCAGCCCTCATGTCAAGAAACACTACGATTGTTGGCCTTTGATAAGTATGGCGGTGTTCTAACATTTGGCGGAGGGTGAAGATATGATCAATACATCCTCGACCAGAACGAAACCCAGCCTGCTCTTCGCGAGTCAATCTTTCTCGGGTTTTGAACAACCTACGAAGTATGACGGAAGCCAATAGCTTGGACGCAATCGGAAGTAGACTTGTCCCACGATAGTTGTTACAGAAACTACGTGAACCCATTTCGAAGATAGGGACAACTATCGAATCATTCCATGACGTTGGTACACTCTCTAGTTCCCAGACCATTGTAAACAACGTCGTCAGTCCCTTAGTCAGAAAGTCACCACCATCTTTAAAAAGAGCCGGAGGTAAGTCATCTGGGCCCGGTGATTTGTAACGTTTCAAGAGTTGGAGTTCCTTGTGGACTTCCGCCTCATTTGGTGGATCAGTCGTCACCAGCCATGGAGGGCAGGACAGTCTGACCGATGTTGCCGGAGCAGCAGGCCAGTTGAACTGCCCTTCGAAGAATTCTGCCCATCGTCCAATACGTCGATGGACGTTAGTGATTGGCGTTCCGTCATCCTCGCAGATTGTTTCGCTCACACCAGACTTCTTGCTGCCAGTGGCTCGGATGAGTTGGAAGAGCTTCCAGTAATTACCAGATGCAGCTGCTGCTTCCAGCTCATTAGCAAGCTCCGACCACCAGGCTTCTCGGTCCTCACGCAAGCTTTGCCCGATTTCATTACGTAACATCCTTCGTCTGTGGTCAAACTCACGGTCACCCGGAGTAGACCGACGGGCTTCAATCAGTTGTAAGGAACCAGAAGAAACCCAGTGCTCATAAGTGGGACGTTTCGCGAACCCACAACAGACTGTACCCGCCATTTGCATGGCGTCATGCAATTGCAACCAATGCTCATCTATACTTTTCGGTGGAATGCTAGCTAGCCTGGAAGCTAGCTCGGTTCGGTACTTACTATCAACAGAAGTTGCAGCCAGCTTGCTAACATCAATCCTTTGGTGGCGGTCACTTCGTTGTCCGCTGAAAAGTAAGGTAAGATTGGCGCAGACCAGAGCATGGTCAGATTCCAGATATGTACTCCAAAAGGAGCGGCAGTCTTGTACACAACCACGCCAGCGGTAGCTGATCGCTATGTGATCAATCTGTATCCAGGCTTGAGATGTAGAAGGGGGACGCCAGGTGGCACATCGGCGATGACTGTGCCGAAAGTTAGTGCTAGCCAGAAACAGGTTGTGGTCTGTGCATAGTTGCAGTAGACGTTCCCCGTTATCTGTCCTGCGACCAACGAGTCCCCATCGGCCACCTAAACGACTCTCTTCAGGGCCTAGACGCCCGACCTGAGCATTCAAGTCTCCAGCTAGTACTACAATATCTGTCGAGCGCACTTTCTGGAGAAGAACAGTTAACTGGTGGTAGAACTCATCCTTGATTGCATCCGGGCTGCAATTTGTCGGGGCATAGGCGGAAATGACGAAAAGACATCGTTTCTCACGCCGATTTTTTCTCACTTTGATGGAACTTTCTAATCTAACTGCACATAACCGACTGTTAATGGGGATCCAGTCGATTAGTGCTGCCTCAGCTCTAGCGCTTAGTGCGACACCAACGCCAGCAAGACCAGACGAAGATGCCACAGGGTCCTCGGATAAACGCACATAAAACAAGCTTTTTGAAGCGACAGATGGAGAGCGAACTTGTAGTACTTCACCAGAGTCTTGAATACGGATCTCGGATAGACAACACACATCAATATTAAGACTTTCCAAAGACATAGCCAGCCCTATCTGTTGTCCGACCTGCATAAGTGTGCAAACGTTGAAGGCAGCCAGTTTGAATGGTGCGCGTGGTTTCAGAAAAACTGCTTCAGTACTCTTGTTCGATGGTAACATACAACTTTTAACCAGGCAGTGACACGAGAACGTTTAGATAGAGCCGAATGTCCACCATAGGCGAGCTGCTGTATAAGTCGAAAAATAAGGATAGACAGTGTAGGAATAAAAGAATATGAATAAAAGACGTAGTAAATAATAATAATAACAATAATAATGAGAGTCATTTTATCGTTAATCGGAGCGAGAAGAATATTTTTGGTAAGTAGACAGTTCATCATGTTTTTGTGTGTGGGTTGTGATACTGCCCGAGTGCCCAAACCGAAGCAGGTGGTTTTCTTAGGGGGCCACACCCCGAGCCTTTGACCTAAGGGTCTAACGCACAAGGCAGTGGAGCATCGTGAGGAGATGCAGTCCCATAGAAGCCGGTGACCAACGATTGGTTCATACGCCATTTGTTCCCACAGGATACTGGAGCCCATGTGCACCATTGAATTAGGATCCGGTTATAGCGCCGGACATTCGCTTTTCGTCCTCTCATTTTCGTAAACAACACCCCCGCCGTGTGAGAGTATTTCGAGAGGGAAGGCGAACCCACCCCGCTCTCGGCCATAGCAGGGCATTTGGGGGCAATGCAAAGACGCAGTCTAATTGCCTTAGGAAGACTTCTACTTACCTTGTAGATGACTTTGAACGCGGAGTCTATCTTGATTAAGTGACCTGTGTTCACAAGGTGTTCGATTATAGAACTTCTTATTGAGCCGTTGCCTCCTCTTTTTAGCCACACCGGACAATGTTCTTGAACTTTTTTGGACAAAGTACGCATCGAACGACCTATATACCTAGCTCCACAAGAGCAGGTAAATTGGTAGATGCACATTGAGTTGGTCAGATGCGATAAGTAATCTTTCAGATTATTGGTGAACAATGATCGGCTGTAGAATAATATTCGCAATGTTGCTGCGAAGAATGTTCTTTTTAAAGAATCCGAAATTCTCCTCCTTAAGATATATGTGGCTCTATCACCTTTGAAGTTGATGTTCATGTATAAAGTTTTCTTTTCTACTGTAATTATTTGCGTTTTTGGTGTTCTCGGCCTCACGTTCTTATCAATGTATATCGAAAGATACCCGTTCTTGATAAGTATCTCCTTTAAAAGGCCCAATTCTTTATCTACGACTTTGGGGCTACAGATTCCTCTTATTCTTGTAGCGAGTATTAATATTAAGTTTCTTTTTCGGCTGATGGGAACGCAGCTGTGGAAACTTGGTAGTTAGTCATTCTACATAGGCTTCCTGTAAATAGATCTTTTTAAAGTACCGTCTTGCTTTCTTGTCATTTCCACATCAAGAAAGTGAATATTTTGTTTGTTTTCAAATTCAAAAGTGAATTTTATTGCTGGGCGACAATTATTAAATGTCTTAAGGAGATGACTTAAGTCACATTTATTGTCAAAAATGATAAAGATGTCATCCACATACTTTTTATACAAGTGAAGGTTTTCTATAATTGTTTTGAGTTAGTTGTTTTCTAAACTGGCCATGAAGCAATCTGCCAGTAATGGACCAAGTGAGGATCCCATTGCTATACCATCCTTCTGTCTATAAATTACGTCGTTGAATGTGAACTGTACATCGCAAGTGCAACGTAGTAATAGTTCCTTCAAATAAGCATCCGGCATTCCAATGTTTATCTCATTATTATTTATGTACTTGCAGATACAGTTTGGAGCAAATGATGTTGGGCGATTACTATAACTATTCTTAAAATCCCAAAACGATGAAAAGTGACCTTAAATTCCTTTAAACCGGTCAGTTTCTTTGAGAAAATCCCTAGATATCAAGATACTGACATATGTCTTTCTCTAACTTGATTGGTGGAATTTCCAAGTTCTTTTTTATCATTTTTAAACTTTTCAAAATGATTCTAGAACTGCATAAACACTACTTGATTCCTGCAGTAAAAAAGATTTTATGAATTAACTTGTCCTTCTTTAAACACACAGAGAACAGTTATATCATAAATCGTCAAAACAGCAACTTACTAGAAAGCTTAAAAAAATTCTCAAATACACATTACACCACGGGAGACAAATTTAACACATTGGATAATAACAAATTGATCGTTAATTTGTCAAATAGAAAGCTTAATATCCACGAAATGTCTTTGATTAAAAAGTCTTAATTTCCACGATTATTACCTTTCAATGTTATAGCTGCAATTAAACCAGCACTGAATCGCCTTTCTAATGAAAAAGCGAATGACGCGTGGAATAGAATTGTGGCTACTTGATTACATCAAAAACCACACATATCTAACCTAGCTAAAGATGAATTATATCCATGAAGACAATTAAGAAATGATAGAACATTTATTATTACGAGAGCAGATAAGGAGAACACGACTGTCATTATGAAAAATCAGACGAGAAAAAAGCTAGGAAACATCTTCAAAATGTACCGTATGATTTCATTAACGACCGACTACACTTAATAAACATGAGGCTGAAATAAGCAAAATCTTACAGTCCATTAAAATAAAACTATGACCATCAGAAATTTGTAATCCTTGTAGATCCTACGGACTACTAAAGATTCACAAGAATAATACACCACTTAGACTAGAGGTTAATTTTACAAATTCCCCGACATATAAACTAGCGAAATACATAGCCAGGATACTCAAATTATAAAACAAATTGGTTAATAATGGATTCAAAAAATTTACTGAATTCAAGAATAATATTGAAACCATTCTCATGGAAGAGGATAAATTGACGGCAAGTTTCGATGTTTGAATAGAACATTAGATGTTATTTATGAGTGTTTAAAATCCGACACACCTGAAATTACAATGCCTGTTAGATCCTTCCGAAGTTATTAAGTGTTTAGAATCTTGTTTACGATCCACCCTATTCTTATTTCGAGGATATCTATACGGACAGAAAGGTGTGGCAATGGATTAACCAGTCTCATTGATTGTAGAGAATTTATTCATGAATCCCTTAATAACCAGTGAGATCACAAAACATGTAAATCGACCCAAAGTTTGGTTGAGGCATGTAGATGACTCTTTTTTTCATCATTAAACGAAATGTTGTAAAAGAAACATTTGAAAGCGCAAACAACATATCAGACAGAATTAAGTTAAGCAAGGAGATACAGTCCACTGACCACAAACTAGCGTTTCTTGATTTTTGGTTGAAAGAAGACATAACAGTAAGTTAAAACTTAATGTATTCATAAAATAAACACATTCTGAGAGACATTTAGATTATGGCTCAGCTCATGCTTGTTGTGCGAAAGTCACAGTGGTGAAAAATTCCATTAATAGTTATAATCTCACTGTGGTGAAAGATCAACTGAAATGAATATATTAGTGTCTACGTTTAAGGCAAACAATTACCCTAAAGAGCTTTTAAAGAAGATCGTTCGAAATATAAGAAAAGCAAATTATTGTATATTGAAAGAATGGAAGAACACAGTAGTCACCCCATATGGTAAACAAATATCGGAAGAAATTAAGAGGACTCTAAACAAACACAATATAAGCATATTTTTGGACTAGTGAAACCATAAGATCCCCGCAAATTTAAGGATAGGTTTCCAAAGGAAGAACAACAGAATGTTGTTTATGAGATCAACTGTCAAGACTGTAATGCGGCTTACGTGGGAGAAACATCTAGACAATTGAATGCGAGGATGAGGGAACAAAAACAGTGTTTGAAACATGTTCCCAAATCCTTAATGAATCGAAAGAAACATGAGAATAAATTAGCTATAGCGTTACATGAGTTACGAACAGGACACAAGATCAACTTCGAAGGGACCAAAATACTTCAGAAAGGGTTTGGCAGGCATAATGAAAGATTGACAGCAGAGGCGCCGTATATGTGGGCTAATAAGATCCTAAACAGAAAAGATAGTATTCAACTACCCAACCCTTGGAAGACAATGATTAACGAGTAATTAGACCCTATATCTATCCAACCAGTTTATTCCACATGCTCTGTGGTTCTGACGGAAATCAATTTGAATATTTTATCATAACTGTGTTTAATGATTCTCATTTTGCGTTGCATTTTTATTCTTACTTCTAACAAAAATAAATTAACACTCAAAATCAACTATTAATAACTCAAACTTAGACATATAAACACAGACTATCAGTCATCTACATTTATTTATTTTCTGTGTGAACTATTAGTGGATAGATTGGAGTTATACATTAACAACGTTGGATGCCGGCTCAGTGGTCTAGAGGTTAAGTGTTCACGCGAGAGACCGATAGGTCCTGTTTACGAATCCCATGAGCGGGGTCGTGGATGCGCAATGCTGAAGAATCCCATACTGGGGCGGAACGGTCGTCCAGTGCTTCCAGGTTTCCCATGGTTGTCTATCTTTCATCAACTCATGACTTCAACTATTAAACAAATTAACAACTAATATCAAGTAGTTATAACATAAACTTATATATACACACGCATATATTTATACATTAATACAATGTACCTTATTCTTATTACTGTTATCATAAACCATGGCTATGACATGTCAGAAATAGAGCTGAAGTAGACACCATGTAGTCACTTTGTAAATCATTTCTCATTAATATATTTATTAATACTGTCTAGCTATTAATAATTTTTTAATTGCATTACGAATGACACTTTTAAATAGTAGTTTCATCAAAATCATTCTATTATCTCTTGCACATTGTAACAGTGTTTATAAGTCTAATAAATTCATGATAAGATTTGACTCGGTAAGTTGATTCCCCCTCCCATCACTGACGTTTCTATTTGCTTGTAAATTAGCCAGAAACCAGAAAATTGCTGTACTTAGAGACTCCAAGATATTTCATTCAAAATTTATGATTAGTTGTCTAGATAAATAGCGAATAAATGTATGATAATAATGGAAATTCTATCAAAAAGAATTGTTGTCTTAGTAACTATTGGTCGGACTTTTTATGAGTTTATGGATATATTCCATCAGTGTTAGTTTATCTATAAAAACTCAGCTATAGTCGTATAATGAAAGGGTTTTGAAACAAATACTATGACAGTTCTAATGTACACATGATTGCTGAAGTTTTGTCCCGTTCGAATAGTACTGTTAATGGCCACTTCTTGAACGTACACTAAGTTAATTGTTGGGGACGTTAGATCCCAAAAACTCATATTTTGTAATTTTATCTTTGTGGAGCTTGTATGCCGATGTATTGTTGGGCATTTCCTACCACCCACGCACATATTCGATTGACGAACTTATCGACTAAATGTTTAAATATTTCAATAGCAGTCGATTGACGAACTTATCGATTAGATGTTTAAAAAAACTTCCATGGCAATATCGATTATATATTTTGTATAAATACGCTTGATTTGTGTGTCTGATTGACCTGGTATCTTCTGGTTGCCTGTAGAATACACTTACCAAGACTTCTTGATCGAGTTAGCTGAGTCGGGGACAACGGACCAGAATAGCCTATCGAGTCTCTGAATCCTTGATTCTTCATTCCGTTCTGAGTAAGACGAATCAGTAGTAGCAGCCAAGCGTAACAAACTTAACATTACTGAATATGAACTTATAGATTACTCATTCGAGTTAGTGGTAGCAAGAAATAAATCAGGTTGTATTCTCAATTTTTTTGTGTTCATGGGTAAGAAATAATCCAGGTAGTATAAATCCGGTATGTTGTTCAATATACTCATTAGGATGTTCGGTTGAATTATGTACAAATTCAGAAGTACATAACAATTATAATGATGAGAGGTCCTTACTCAATCAGAAATCAAATTATTGAACGCTGAACAAATTGAAAATAATGTTCAGTTATTTGAACAGGTGATCAAACCATACCTAATATGTAATAGATGAAGATCAACTTATGATGAATACCACGTAAAATGATTCTAACGAACATTTTATTATTTAGATTATTCGACAAAATTTTTTTTAATTTTACTCCTTTAATATCACCTTGAACAGTTTCTGGCCATTACGTATTCATATGATTTAAATATGCTATATAGCTGAACCAATCAAGATACAAATAATGACTGACAACAATTTGAGTAAATATATAGAGAAAATCTAAGTAGAGTGGTTGGGAAGCTTAGGATAGATAAGAATTTGTTTGCTGTTATGATGGAATAGAAATGATAATACAAATCCAAAACGCGCGGAATGCTTAACCGTACTGATGCAAAGTGATGATAAGGGATAGTCTCAAATAAATCATATTTTTAGTTAGCACTTTTGTAGAGTTAAATTACTCAGATATCCTTCAGATAGTTGTGCCAATTTTTGAGTAATCTTGCAAATATATCGAAGTCAATGTGTAGTCGTCTGGAAAACTACTTACGGCTTTATAAAGAGTAAATAAAGAAACTAACTTAGACTCAAGCGCTGAAAATCCTGATTTTAAAGTTGAAAAATTAATCAAAAACATTGACAAATTTGGTAGCAATGTAGTAATAAACTCTTTATTACTTTTTTTTAAGGGGAATTTTCTTGACCATACCTATAAATTAACTCATTTGCTAGTATGTAACAAAAATATGTTAAGGTATTTTAAGGTTGCTGAAGCCCCCAAATGCCCTGGTATGGCCGAGAGCGGGGTGGGTTCGCCCTCCCTCTCGAAATACTCTCACATGGCCATGCGTATATAGCCTCTGCCAGGGAAGTCCTACTCACTGCCTTCTCGTGGCCGGGGTGTTGTTTACGAAAATGAGAGGACGAAAAGCGAATGTCCGGCGCTTCAACCGGATCCCAATTCAATAGTGCACATGGGCTCCAGTATCCTGTGGGAACAAATGGCGTATGAACCAATCGTTGGTCACCGGCTTCCATGGGACTGCATCTCCTTACGATGCTCCACTGCCTTGTGCGTTAGACCCTTAGGTCAAAGGCTCGGGGTGTGGCCCCCTAAGAAAACCACCTGCTTCGGTTTGGGCACCCGGGCAGTATCTCAGCCCACGCACTAAAATCATGATGAACTATTTGCTTATGGAAAATATTCCTTTCTCTCTGATTAACATTGAAATGACTCGTACTATTATTACTATTATTATTATTATTTTACCACGTCATTTATTCACCCTCTCTTATTCCTCCTTTATGTATCCGTTTCGACCTAGACAGCAGCTCACCTATGGTGAAAATTCAGCTTTATCTAAACGTTCTCGAGTCACTGCCTGGTTGAAAATTGTATGTTACCACCGAATACGAGTACCGAAGCAGTTTTTCTGAAACCACGCGCACCATTCAAACTGGCTGCCTTCAACGTTTGCACACTTATGCAGGTCGGACAACAGATAGGGCTGGCTATGTCTTTGGAAAGTCTTAATATTGATGTGTTTTGTCTATCCGAGACCCGTATTCAAGACTCTGGTGAAGTACTACAAGTTCGCTCTCCATCTGTCGCTTCAAAAAGCTTGTTTTATGTGCGTTTATCCGAGGACCCTGTGGCATCTTCGTCTGGTCTTGCTGGCGTTGGTGTCGCACTAAGCGCTAGAGCTGAGGCAGCACTAATCGACTGGATCCCCATTAACAGTCGGTTATGTGCAGTTAGATTAGAAAGTTCCATCAAAGTGAGTAAAAATCGGCGTGAGAAACGATGTCTTTTCGTCATTTCCGCCTATGCCCCGACAAATTGCAGCCCGGATGCAATCAAGGATGAGTTCTACCACCAGTTAACTGTTCTTCTCCAGAAAGTGCGCTCGACAGATATTGTAGTACTAGCTGGAGACTTGAATGCTCAGGTCGGGCGTCTAGGCCCTGAAGAGAGTCGTTTAGGTGGCCGATGGGGACTCGTTGGTCGCAGGACAGATAACGGGGAACGTCTACTGCAACTATGCACAGACCACAACCTGTTTCTGGCTAGCACTAACTTTCGGCACAGTCATCGCCGATGTGCCACCTGGCGTCCCCCTTCTACATCTCAAGCCTGGATACAGATTGATCACATAGCGATCAGCTACCGCTGGCGTGGTTGTGTACAAGACTGCCGCTCCTTTTGGAGTACATATCTGGAATCTGACCATGCTCTGGTCTGCGCCAATCTTACCTTACTTTTCAGTGGACAACGAAGTGACCGCCACCAAAGGATTGATGTTAGCAAGCTGGCTGCAACTTCTGTTGATAGTAAGTACCGAACCGAGCTAGCTTCCAGGCTAGCTAGCATTCCACCGAAAAGTATAGATGAGCATTGGTTGCAATTGCATGACGCCATGCAAATGGCGGGTACGGTCTGTTATGGGTTCGCGAATGTTCAAGCCATGCAATCCGCACTTAATCAGTTGGCAATCAATGTCCGTAGGTATGGTATGTGCTTCGCACCTTCGAAGTGCAAAGTACTTCTACAAGACTGGCAGGATTCTAATCCTGTACTCAATCTGGACGGTGAGCAGACAGAATTGGTCGAGAAGTTCGTGTATCTGGGTAGCTGCATAAGTGCTGGTGGTGGTAAGAGTGATGAGATCAATGCAAGTATAGTGATAGCCAGAGCAGTTTATGCCAATCTGAGCCATCTTTGGAGCCTTCGTGATGTTAGTCTGGCTGTAAAAGGTCGGATCTATAACGCGTCAGTGAGAGCAGTTTTGCTCTATGCTTGTGAGACCTGGCCTCTCCGAGTTGAGGATGTTAGACGTCTCTCTGTGTTCGATCATCGCTGTCTCCGAAGGATTGCTGACACCCAGTGGCAACACCATGTTAGTAATGCAGAGGTTCGACATCGTGTGTTCTGGCACAGAGACGACAATCCAATTGGTGTCACCATCTTGAAACACCGACTTCGGTGGCTTGGACATGTTCTACGAATGTTGTCCCAGAGAATTCCTCGTCGTGCATTATTTGCCGACTCTGGGACTGGTTGGAAAAAGCGGAGAGGTGGTCAGTATATGACATGGTGTCGTGGTATGAAAGAAAGCTGCAAAGGGCTATCTTCTGTTGGTCCTTCTCGACTCTCTGATTGGGGTCCGATAGATGGTGTAACACAGTGGCTAGAGACGTTATCAGATATGGCTCAGAATAGAAGCCAATGGCGATCCTGTTGTAACCTTCTTTAATTTTTTTCATAAAAAGTGACTGTATCCTCCTTAAATATAAGATTTCTTCTGATTGTACCTTTCCGTTTTCCCCATCATTGTTCTCTTTCTCTCTTTTTTTTATAATTCCCCACGTTCATTACCTTTTTTTTCTCCTTCTCTTCAAATTATCATTGTTTTGTGTGGCGCATATATATTTGGTGCCCCCCTGTACCAATATTTATGTGTTCAAATAAATAAATAAATAATAAATAAATAAAGTTGCTGAAAGTTGACGATGTAGTAGCATTTTATCAGCTTGGTAAATAAAAAAAAACTTATTAACACTTGTTCGTACAATTATCACTCAAGTATTAATATAGGGATTTAATACAATATTAAATTTCTCTGTTTTTAGTAAAGTCACATTAGTAGAACAAGTGTTATTTGACAACTTACGAACACTAAATAAAACCATACAATGGACTTGGATTTTCATAATTATATGATTCGGTTCTTAGATTAGTTGGTATAAATCAGGATGGTTCTAAAATGGTGACGTTTAATGAATGAAATTTATTTAATGAATAGATTCTATACATCAATATGTGAAAGGTTGCTGACAGATAGAGGACAGGTTACTATGAAAGCACCAGAACCATATTATATCATTTTTTATTCAGTGAAATATACAACACTGAAATAGTTTTAATAGAAAATCTACACGATTAACAAGAATTTGATGGGTAGAACTGAATAGATCTGGTTCACAGAAAAACTCAAACAGACAGTCACATTTATTCGAAATTTGTCTAATATGTGTTGAAGACATTATCATTAAGAATAACAGGGTTTTCCGGTCGGTCAATTCTTTTCTGGCTTGTATAGTCAGATAAGTAGATGATTAACGTGTAACCGTCATACAAACTGTATCTTTATAATAAAACTTCATTTATCCGTCATATGAAAATTCCCCAATAAAAAAGAGCTATTCACTTCAAATAGCATGCAATCGAAAACACATTGATAATAAAGAAAATTAAAGATTAAAATTATCGAATTTGACTTAGAATATATTTATCATACTCATGTACAAAATAATTTAGAGGAATATAAAAGAATTCTAAACAACAAATAAGTGAGAGATGTTTGTGAACAGTGAGGAAAAGAATAAGTGTGATGCATACATGTAAAAGAAAATAAACAAATGTTCGTGTATGTACGAATAAATAAATATCCAGTGCAACAAGTAATATGATATGTGCAATGATAGTATCAACGGATTTAAAACTCCTCTGTATTTAAATGACGATATGCCAATTTACTATTCAGATCAATTCTACTAACACGAGAACGTGAACAACACCCACCGTATATATTGTACAAAATATGCTAAAACATGTAAAATACACAGTTCAAGAATAAACAAATGAACACTATTATTTATTCAATTGGCAGAGTAATTATTACATTAAAAAAGAAAAGAAAATTATTTTTATAAATATGAATTAGATCTAATAATAACTCAGTTGCATTACGAAGGACATCATTTAAAAAACCATTATTTTTGCCTAGGTTGATTAATAGCCTCAAGTCATGCTCATTAACCACTCAATACGAAATCTTATTTATTATTATTTTAACACATAAGTATAGGTACAGGGAGGCACCAAATACATATGTACCACACGAATCTCAATTGATTTGTGTGAGGGCTGTGATACTGCCCAGGTACCCAAACCGAAGCAGGTGGTTTTCTTAGGGGGCCACACCCCGAGCCTTCGACCTGAACGTCTGACCCACAAGGCAGTGGAGCATTGTGAGGAGATGCAGTCCCATGGTAGCCGGTGACCAACGATTGGTTCATACGCCATTTGTTCCCACAGGATACTGGAGCCCATGTGCACCATTGGTTTTGGGTCCGGTTGAAGCGCCGGACATTCGCTTTTCGTCCTCTCATTTTCGTAAACAACACCCCGGCCACGAGAAGGCAGTGAGTAGGACTTCCCTGGCAGAGGCTATATACGCATGGCCATGTGAGAGCATTTCGAGAGGGAGGGCGAACCCACCCCACTCTCGGCCGTACCAGGGCATTTGGGGGCCCATACGAAATTTAACTCATAAGTATCAGATTCAGCTGCAAATACAGTCGTTTTAGGCTACTGAGTTGACATTCAGCGGTCTATCTATCCAAATTTAGCCAAATTATTATGTAGCGCGAAAAATATCTCCTGTTGTCATGGATAAACACTTCATTAGTGACGTGATTTAAGTTATAGAGATGGATTGAGGCTCAGTGATAACGCTTCATGAAGACCTGAGAATTTTTGACTCGATTCCTCGAGAAGTGATGAGTGCAAAGTGCTGTTCAATTGAACTTATCGCAGACTGAAACCAAGCTAATGTATCAATGATCTCTCTATTACTTAACTATTTATCTTCAATACTTAATTGTGTCAAATTTAGCCTGCAATAGTCAATGTAATTTGAATGGTATGCCAATTTCACTCACAATATAGTTTGGTGGCCGTTTGAGTTTACCGTTTCCAATGTTAGCAATTTAATACAGGTTAAATAAAAGGTATTCTTGCTTAAAACTCTGAAAAGCAATTCTGTTGATGCATGCTATATTTCAAGAGTTGATACTCCAAATATCAGTGAAGTATTGAGCAATTTTTCCGTAACTTGATCTATGAAGTTCGTTTCGTGTGTGGTTATCTCGGAGATGGATATGGGGTAATTGTCTAATGACTAAAGCACTCGAATATCAAGTAGCTGATTGAACGTGTACGTCCCATTTCATATACTTCGGTCCCAATAACTAAGTAAATAAACAGGTGTCTAGCAAACCAGTTATAAGTTATAAATACTACATACTCAGTTATAAATTGCATCCCATACGTTTTCGCAAATATTTGTGAGTGAAATTACAGGATAAGGATGGAAAATACATAACCAATGTAAAATATTGTACAAGCGGAATGCCACTTTTCAACTAGGAGTCGTTTTACCTCAAAAGCACTGCTTATATGACAATTCATATTAATTTTGAATAACGATACACTTGAAACAACATTACATTATTATGCGTAATATAAGTTTAGACTTTATTAATCACAGCACATTAGTCAATGCATAAATTCGCTATGAAGAATTATTACGCGTCAAAATGATTTATAGATTATTAACTGGGATAAATTGGAATAGTTCTGCGAACCGAAAATCCTTCACTATACAACTGTTATATTATCGTCGACATTGCAAAAGAATTAAGAATTATGATTCAATCAAAGAAGTCGTAATATCAACATCTTTATGTTTATTAAAATAGAAATAACCTATTTTAATGGTATTACGATTATGGTTAATTCCAAAGATGCCCAAAGAAAAACATCGCCTTTGTCCGCAAAAGTAATATTCTCGCGATTTCAACTTTGTGGTCTAGAGTTATCAATAAATACGGTGAAGGTAACTCTCTTTAAATTTACCGGTGTTACCTTACTACTACTTTTTCAGTTTATTAACTGGTATTTTTTACATATATCTATCAAACAATTAGTTTTACTGTTTGTGATCGTTTATTCCATGGATAGTACACTGGTTAAACGATTAATATTACTATATGCTTAAGGTTTGTTAAGCAAATACGACATTTTTCTGAATTTTATTTATTACACTCCGCAGAAATGCTTACCTGGACTTGAGAATGGTTAGTCTGGTTTTCTCACGAATAAATAATGAACTAGTAGTAGTGTAATTCATTCACTAGACACAAGTTTATACACTCAGCTTTGGGTTTAGTGGTAAAGTGGTAGTACTATTACTCGGCTGTTTAAATCGAAATTCGGTGCTTAGGAAAACAGTATTCCAACAGCAACAGTAGTAGTGTTCTTTGGAGAAAACATGATCATATCTGTCTACAGAATGTTTCATCCTTCTAGCTCAAGGCCGAAGATCAAAAGTTTTCATCAGCAAAGGAATACTCATACGGTTCAGGTACAGTGATTAATCAAATACAATCAATAGACGTTTACGTTAACCAAAAGGTGAGGATTCCAAAGGCTACAGTTAAATTTTACTATACATACTGTAAATATGGAATGGTATTACGTTTTTAGTTGTGTAAAACACAGAACAAACTTAGTTTAAAACGATTCAGAGGAATTGAAAATCTTACAAACAGTTAAAATATACAACACCATCAGACTTTAGCGAAACTAACGGATGATGACTAAACAGTATTACTGTCATCTATCCGTAAAAGATTAAGACAAACTAATTATAAAGCAAAATAAAACGGAAAAAGGAAGGTAGAGCTTTATTAGGATCAAAACCTAAAGCGTACACATAGATACAAATTCTAATTACACGCAATGATAGGGGTGAGAATGAAATCTGAATTAAGCACGGTAGTTACAATATGTGCACATACAGCGAGATTGACTGAGGTCTTAGGTAGAATCTGGGAACTGGACGTAATCCCATTTGACTGGTCTCAATCACTGATTGTACCAGTCTATAAGAAAGGACAAAAGTCCTCCTGTGACAATCACAGAGGAATTAGTTTGACTAATATAGTTTCTAAAATATTAGCTTCAATAATACTTCGACGTCTAACCAAAGCTCGTGAAGAGAAGACTAGAGAAAACCAGGCTGGTTTTCGACCTGGACGTGGTTGTATTGATCAAATATTCACATCACGTCAGGTCCTAGAACATAGACACACATTCAGACGCCCCACAATGGTAGCATTTCTCGACCTTAAGGCGGCATTTGACTCTGTTGATCGTGAGGTTCTATGGCAGTGTTTGTCACTGAAGGGAGTACCAAAGAAGCACATCAACCTTATAAAGGCTCTCTACTCGAACACAACTGGTCGAGTAAGAGCTTATGGTGAACTGTCATCAGAATTGATTACCTCAAGTGGTGTTCGCCAGGGCTGTCCACTCTCTCCATTCTTGTTTAACTTTGTTGTTGACGTCCTTTTAGAGATGACACTTTCCTCATCTAAATTTCCAGGAGTTGAACTTCTACCGGGAGATTCACTTGTTGACTTAGAATATGCCGATGACATAGTTCTATTTAGTGAAGACGCTGACAAAATGCAGAGTCTGCTGACCACTCTAAGCAACAATGCAAGCATGTTCGGCATGCGATTTTCTCCTTCGAAATGCAAAATGTTGCTTCAGGATTGGGTTGCGTCGACACCCGAACTAGTGATAGGGAGTGAAGTAGTTGAGCGTGTCGACCGCTTCACTTATCTCGGAAGTCTCACCAGCCCTTATGGTCTGGTGTGTGACGAAATCTCAGCACGGATACAAAAGGCTCGACTAGCTTTTGTCAACTGGCGTCATTTGTGACGTAGGCGAGATATCCGTCTATCAACCAAAGGACGCGTTTACTGCGCAGCAGTTCGTTCCGTCCTACTTTATGGCAGTGAAACATGGCCAGTAAGAGTAGAGGATATTCGTAGGTTACTAGTATTTGACCATAGGTGTATTCGAAACATCGCTCGTATATCCTGGGACCACAGAGTAAGTAATGCAGTTGTTATGAAACGGGTATCAGGTAAGGATGGCAAATCAATTGAGGAAGTAGTAAAACTTAATCCGTTGAGATGGCTAGGACATGTGCTGCGCATGCCCGACCACCGACTGCCCCGACGTGCTATGTTTTATGGTGTAGGAGTAGGTTGGAAGAAAGCTAGGGGCGGCCAGACCAAAACATGGCACAAATCCATGAAGTCACTGACAAGTGGACTGAGTCATGTTGGTAGGTGTAGACTACCTGGTTGGGGACCGCGAGACGATAGCAACCGATGGTTAGAGACCTTGAATGACAAGGCTCAAAATCGTTTGCAATGGCGCAGGTGCATCCACTCTTTGTGTTCTCTCAAACTCTAATCTTCTGAATTCTTCATGTTCATTATTTTCTTTCCCAATTTATTCCACTGGACTATACTCCTTTAATAACATCATCAAACCTTAATATCCCCTATCTCTACTTATACTTTCAGTATCTCTACCACTATGGGACTTGAATCGATAACTGAATCTCTGTGCTAATGTGGTATGGCAACTCGAACTGATGTACGTACGTACGAAGTTCCACGTTGTTACTGACTGACTGACATACAGAATTAGGTTACTGAATTAAATTAGCATATTCAGTGGTATATTATATCAAGAGAATATTCTACTTCATGAAATGTGTTTTTAAGGAATCTTGAGTAACAAGTAAATTAGACAGAAAAATTAACCGATAAAAAGCAATAGAATAGACATTTTCCAGCCTAATTGCATATAGATTATTATCAGTGCTTCACTGCAGATACCTTATACAGGTTTATTCAATTATTAGAACTAAAACATTCCTGAGATACCAAGAACAAAGTTTCTTTGTACAAATTTCTTCATAAAATAACACAAGTGAAAATACTTAAAGGAGTGAATTCTAGATATATTCCCTAGACTTTTATATGATGAGGCATTTAACTATGGGTTAAAGCTTTAGTTTAGATATCTTTATTGAATAACTATAAAAGAATGGTTTTATGGTATCTTAATATGGTCGTAATTATAAGCTGTCTTCTAACTCACTGATTACTGTTCCGATCTTTTAACAGGTCAGAAATAACAGTCGGTTAACCATAGATTTCACTGAACTTTGTAAATAAAATATCAGGATAATATGGTCGTTCAAATTTATACTCTGTCCTACGTTTTGATCTAATATTTTACTTATTATTATTATTATTATTATTATTATTATTAATGGCTTTATTCAATATTATATTTTGGTGCAATATAGATGTCCTCAAGTGAATTTAAATTGCAATAGCACCGAGTTGTGACAATTGGACTCAGTATTTCTTTTTCTAATTGTTTTGGGAAAATAAGAACAGGTGTAACCTATTGACAGCACGAGAGTAGAAGAACATAATACTGTTGACATACAACCAATACAAATGGTTAAATAAATGCACCAAAGAACTTACACAAAGAGGTTTCCAAATGCACAGAATAAGCATAACTAGAATGCAGCATAGTACGAGGACGTAACTCACGGATATATCGGGAGTATCTAGATTAAAAAATAACAAGGTGGAAAAACAGCATGTGCTTGATTTATTTGACTACACTTGCTGAATCGAAATAGAAAACACTGATTGGAATATAAGGTAGATCTTTAAAAGGATTTTACCATAGAATCTGTATAATCATAAACACAAACACTTCCACAATAATAAGCTACAGAAAATAGTAACTAATGAATATAGACAAGCGATAGCGTCACACTATTCGTATCGTTAAACCAAGAACTGAAGTCATAGCTGGCGGAGTTTAATCAAGTCGGATCGGGGGTATTTTTCTATCGATGATATCGAGTGACTGTAGATCCATAATTCGAGCTGACTAAAATCACAAGTGCGTGTCATTGGATTACAGCTCAGTGATTTAATGGTAATGGGATTTCCTGAGTAATTGAAAGATCTTTTTAACTCCCGACTGAGCCTTAAACTAGGACAGAAAAGATGTCTATTGCTTCTTGTTTTTCCTTAGTTCTCCAGCTGACGCCAGACCATGAGAACTTAAACGAGTCCGTTTTCAGCTGTTCTGTATTTCGGTTAACTTTATCATAGACCTCCTGATGGAAATAACGCTCTCATCGACTGAATTTTCCGGCATTGATCTCCTACCAGGAGGTCCACTTATCGACTTAGAATACGCAGATGACATAGTCCTGTTTGGTGAAGAAGCTAATAAAATGCAGAGTCTTTTGGTAGCACTGAGCAACAATGCCAGAATGTTTAGGATGCGTTTCTCTCCCTCTAAATGCAAGTGGTTGCTTCAGAACTGGACTGCGTTAACACCTGAACTAAAGACAGGGAGTGAAGTAGTCGAACGCGTCGACAACTTCACTTATCTTGGAAGTCTGATTAGCCATAATGGGTTGGTGTCTGACGAAATCTCAGCACGGATTCGAAAAGCTCGTTTGGCTTTCGCCAACATACGTCACCTATGGCGTAGGCGAGATATAGGTCTATCAATTAAGGGACGAGTATACTGCGCGGCAATTCGTTCCGTTCTACTATACGGCTGCGAAATATGGTCTTTAAGAGTAGAAGATATTCGTAAGTTACTAGTATTTGACCACAGGTGCCTTAGAAATATTGCAGGTATCTGCTGGGATCACTGCGTAAGTAATAGTGAGGTTAGACACAGGGTATTAGGGAATGATAGTAGATCAGTTAATGAGGTTGTGAATCTTCATCGACTGAGATGGTTGGACCACGTAGTGCGTATGCCTGAACACCGATTACCACGACGTGCAATGGTGTCTAGTGTTGGTGATAGTTTGAAGAAAGTTAGGAATGGTCAAACCAAAACGTGGCATCAGTGCTTGAAGACACTAACTTCTGGTTTGAGCCTGGTTGGTAGATGCTCTCAAATGCCCTGGTATGGCCGAGAGCGGGGTGGGTTCGCCCTCCCTCTCGAAATACTCTCACATGGCCATGCGTATATAGCCTCTGCCAGGGAAGTCCTACTCACTGCCTTCTCGTGGCCGGGGTGTTGTTTACGAAAATGAGAGGACGAAAAGCGAATGTCCGGCGCTTCAACCGGATCCCAATTCAATAGTGCACATGGGCTCCAGTATCCTGTGGGAACAAATGGCGTATGAACCAATCGTTGGTCACCGGCTTCCATGGGACTGCATCTCCTTACGATGCTCCACTGCCTTGTGCGTTAGACCCTTAGGTCAAAGGCTCGGGGTGTGGCCCCCTAAGAAAACCACCTGCTTCGGTTTGGGCACCCGGGCAGTATCTCAGCCCACGCACTAAAATCATGATGAACTATTTGCTTATGGAAAATATTCCTTTCTCTCTGATTAACATTGAAATGACTCGTACTATTATTACTATTATTATTATTATTTTACCACGTCATTTATTCACCCTCTCTTATTCCTCCTTTATGTATCCGTTTCGACCTAGACAGCAGCTCACCTATGGTGAAAATTCAGCTTTATCTAAACGTTCTCGAGTCACTGCCTGGTTGAAAATTGTATGTTACCACCGAATACGAGTACCGAAGCAGTTTTTCTGAAACCACGCGCACCATTCAAACTGGCTGCCTTCAACGTTTGCACACTTATGCAGGTCGGACAACAGATAGGGCTGGCTATGTCTTTGGAAAGTCTTAATATTGATGTGTTTTGTCTATCCGAGACCCGTATTCAAGACTCTGGTGAAGTACTACAAGTTCGCTCTCCATCTGTCGCTTCAAAAAGCTTGTTTTATGTGCGTTTATCCGAGGACCCTGTGGCATCTTCGTCTGGTCTTGCTGGCGTTGGTGTCGCACTAAGCGCTAGAGCTGAGGCAGCACTAATCGACTGGATCCCCATTAACAGTCGGTTATGTGCAGTTAGATTAGAAAGTTCCATCAAAGTGAGAAAAAATCGGCGTGAGAAACGATGTCTTTTCGTCATTTCCGCCTATGCCCCGACAAATTGCAGCCCGGATGCAATCAAGGATGAGTTCTACCACCAGTTAACTGTTCTTCTCCAGAAAGTGCGCTCGACAGATATTGTAGTACTAGCTGGAGACTTGAATGCTCAGGTCGGGCGTCTAGGCCCTGAAGAGAGTCGTTTAGGTGGCCGATGGGGACTCGTTGGTCGCAGGACAGATAACGGGGAACGTCTACTGCAACTATGCACAGACCACAACCTGTTTCTGGCTAGCACTAACTTTCGGCACAGTCATCGCCGATGTGCCACCTGGCGTCCCCCTTCTACATCTCAAGCCTGGATACAGATTGATCACATAGCGATCAGCTACCGCTGGCGTGGTTGTGTACAAGACTGCCGCTCCTTTTGGAGTACATATCTGGAATCTGACCATGCTCTGGTCTGCGCCAATCTTACCTTACTTTTCAGCGGACAACGAAGTGACCGCCACCAAAGGATTGATGTTAGCAAGCTGGCTGCAACTTCTGTTGATAGTAAGTACCGAACCGAGCTAGCTTCCAGGCTAGCTAGCATTCCACCGAAAAGTATAGATGAGCATTGGTTGCAATTGCATGACGCCATGCAAATGGCGGGTACAGTCTGTTGTGGGTTCGCGAAACGTCCCACTTATGAGCACTGGGTTTCTTCTGGTTCCTTACAACTGATTGAAGCCCGTCGGTCTACTCCGGGTGACCGTGAGTTTGACCACAGACGAAGGATGTTACGTAATGAAATCGGGCAAAGCTTGCGTGAGGACCGAGAAGCCTGGTGGTCGGAGCTTGCTAATGAGCTGGAAGCAGCAGCTGCATCTGGTAATTACTGGAAGCTCTTCCAACTCATCCGAGCCACTGGCAGCAAGAAGTCTGGTGTGAGCGAAACAATCTGCGAGGATGACGGAACGCCAATCACTAACGTCCATCGACGTATTGGACGATGGGCAGAATTCTTCGAAGGGCAGTTCAACTGGCCTGCTGCTCCGGCAACATCGGTCAGACTGTCCTGCCCTCCATGGCTGGTGACGACTGATCCACCAAATGAGGCGGAAGTCCACAAGGAACTCCAACTCTTGAAACGTTACAAATCACCGGGCCCAGATGACTTACCTCCGGCTCTTTTTAAAGATGGTGGTGACTTTCTGACTAAGGGACTGACGACGTTGTTTACAATGGTCTGGGAACTAGAGAGTGTACCAACGTCATGGAATGATTCGATAGTTGTCCCTATCTTCGAAATGGGTTCACGTAGTTTCTGTAACAACTATCGTGGGACAAGTCTACTTCCGATTGCGTCCAAGCTATTGGCTTCCGTCATACTTCGTAGGTTGTTCAAAACCCGAGAAAGATTGACTCGCGAAGAGCAGGCTGGGTTTCGTTCTGGTCGAGGATGTATTGATCATATCTTCACCCTCCGCCAAATGTTAGAACACCGCCATACTTATCAAAGGCCAACAATCGTAGTGTTTCTTGACATGAGGGCTGCCTTCGATTCGTTAGACTGAACTGTTCTCTGGGATTGTCTATTGAAGAAGGGTGTACCTGAGAAGTTTATTAACTTCTTTAAGGCCCTATACACAAAATCCTCAGGCAGAGTGAGGGCATACAACCACCTTTCTCCACTATTCCATTCAAGCAGTGGAGTTAGGCAGGGTTGCCCAATCTCACCATTCCTCTTCAACTTTTCCATCGATGACATTCTGGAAACAGCTCTGGCGGATGTAAGTAATGGTGGTGTGGATCTGTTGTCTGGAGAAAGACTTCTCGACCTTGAGTATGCGGACGATATTGTCTTACTGTGCGATAATGCCCAAGCTATGCAATCCGCACTTAATCAGTTGGCAATCAATGTCCGTAGGTATGGTATGTGCTTCGCACCTTCGAAGTGCAAAGTACTTCTACAAGACTGGCAGGATTCTAATCCTGTACTCAATCTGGACGGTGAGCAGACAGAAGTGGTCGAGAAGTTCGTGTATCTGGGTAGCTGCATAAGTGCTGGTGGTGGTAAGAGTGATGAGATCAATGCAAGTATAGTGATAGCCAGAGCAGTTTATGCCAATCTGAGCCATCTTTGGAGCCTTCGTGATGTTAGTCTGGCTGTAAAAGGTCGGATCTACAACGCGTCAGTGAGAGCAGTTTTGCTCTATGCTTGTGAGACCTGGCCTCTCCGAGTTGAGGATGTTAGACGTCTCTCTGTGTTCGATCATCGCTGTCTCCGAAGGATTGCTGACACCCAGTGGCAACACCATGTTAGTAATGCAGAGGTTCGACATCGTGTGTTCTGGCACAGAGACGACAATCCAATTGGTGTCACCATCTTGAAACACCGACTTCGGTGGCTTGGACATGTTCTACGAATGTTGTCCCAGAGAATTCCTCGTCGTGCATTATTTGCCGACTCTGGGACTGGTTGGAAAAAGCGGAGAGGTGGTCAGTATATGACATGGTGTCGTGGTATGAAAGAAAGCTGCAAAGGGCTATCTTCTGTTGGTCCTTCTCGACTCTCTGATTGGGGTCCGATAGATGGTGTAACACAGTGGCTAGAGACGTTATCAGATATGGCTCAGAATAGAAGCCAATGGCGATCCTGTTGTAACCTTCTTTAATTTTTTTCATAAAAAATGATTGTATCTTCCTTAACTGAAAGATTTCTTCTGATTGTACCTTTCCGTTTTCCCCATCATTGTTCTCTTTCTCTCTTTTTTTTATAATTCCCCACGTTCATTACCTTTTTTTTCTCCTTCTCTTCAAATTATCATTGTTTTGTGTGGCGCATATATATTTGGTGCCCCCCTGTACCAATATTTATGTGTTCAAATAAATAAATAAATAAATAAATGTTGGTAGATGCAGACCACCTGGTTGGGGTCCGCGTGACTATGGTAACCAATGGTTGGAGACTCTTGGTGACATGGCCCAGAATCGATCACAATGGCGTCGGTGCATACACTCTGTCTTCCCCTAAACTAAGTGATTAAAATCGCTTCATGTCTTTCTTTCTACGAACTAATTCTATCTTCCTGTACTATCTCTTTATATGCAATCTTTCTTTTATATATTACCACAACCGAATCAACTACTTCTATGAGTCCGGTGTTCATCTTGTTGTGCTAATGAGGTATGGGAACTTGGACCGATGCATATATGTGCCTGGTCCTACGTTGCAGCTGACTGATTGACTGACTGAAATAATCGAATATCTCACATGTCCTATGTATTTAATGTTACTATATATATCAAGCTGATCATGCCTGTTATTATATATAGTCAAGGCACCTATTTAACATAAAATTAACGTCCTGAGTGAATGTCACTGAGTTTTTTTACTTGACGTTACAAACCATATTAAGAAAATATGTAACTTATAAGCGTTAAAATAATATGACTATCTTATCACGGTACTTTCTGTTTTTGACAACAGAGAAACGAAAGATGCGAAAAACAAGCTAGAATTTTCGGTAAGAGAACAGTCAGCAGAAAATTTCAAAAGTACAACATACAAAATGTTAAGTACTGGGGGAGTTTGCTAAGAACTCATAACTTTTTGAATGACACACAAGACAAAAGAACTACAACCTCAATTGCGCAATATAAACCAGTGAAAGCACATCATTTATAGGATGCATTTGCCAAATATTTTTGATACTTGCGAAGTTATATCACGAAGCATTAACTGACTAACGATGAGCCACGTTCACTATTATTCTCATATAAATGTTGACGGTTTCAAAATCAAATAATAACATATTTCACGTTTCATACATTATTATCTCATTTTACACACAAAAACATGGACTTACATAATTTATTGTGAACTACAGTACCAGAGTCACCTTGATATATGAACCCGTTGGGTTTTTTAGACTCAGAATGCTTTCTGTCGGATATAGACTGTTCGGGATCTATCTGTGGCCCACTATCCTCGAAATCTTTTCTTCGTGGCTCTTGTATTAGATCAGCATGTGAATCGCCTGAATGGATAGAACTTTCGCCTAATTTGTTGTTTTCAAACTCGTTGATTTCAGCAACTTCTTCCTCTTGGATAGTATGTGTTCCAGTTGTTATACGTCTAACCTCTGCAGTTTTCTCTGATAAAAATTTACCCAACTGCTTAGTAGAATTCGAAAGTTTGGTAGTCGACATATCTTCGAAAATAACGGTGACGTTTGATGTTGTAAGCTTTGACTGACAAATGAAATTTATATTTACCTTCCTATAACTTACTTTCGGTGTAACATTAACAGATGTGAAAACATAGTCCAATGTAGTAAAATTAGGTTTAAGGATTGACAACTAACAATTTTGTCATTTAATATCTACAGGTTGATATTACTTACATTAACATGGCTGTTAGTAGTTTTCCAGATACCAATTGAAGAACCGTTGAGTAGATTGTTAGATTCCTCTTTTAGAGCATATACATGATAGAATAGTATCCAACTTAATTTGAATGCCAAACAATAATTCACTATTAGGGAAAACAAAATATTACTTCATCGAACCCCTATTTATTTTATGGTAAAACAAGACGGGAATCAGTCAGAGACAAAACCAAATAGATGGATATTAGGATTAAACTACTCTGGGTTTGCTTATCCTCTAGTATACTGTGTGTAGTAAAACAGACAAGTGGCTTTTCAGAAGCACTTCAATAATACGTAGCGTCAAATAACTAAAAAGTTGATTAACAATAGCATAGAACGCATGGATAATGTTAATGTGACGTTTTCTACATAATTGTTTACGCATTCTGCATAATTTCATGCTCTAGTGGGAAGGTCAATGATACCTCTTGACTGCTGAAACCACAGTATGTAGAATAGGGTTTGTCCCCCCCCCAACTAACTGATTGAAAGCCAAGTACTGTAATCGCTAAACCAACTAAATCCCTACATCCATTGCTCTCAGATAAGCATACATGGAACAAACTTCTTGGTTTAAGTGATGAAAGTTACTCAATATCCCTTAAACAGGGAGAGAAGTAATTTAGTGTGTCAACTACCTCACTTATTCTGCAAGTTTCATTAGCCCTGATGGGTCGGTATCTGACAAAATTTTGGGAAAGATTCAGAAAGTCTAGTTGTTTTTCGTCAGCTAAAGAAGGAATACAACACGCAACAGTGTCATCTGTTTTACTTTGTGGTTGCGCAATATCTTAAAAAATAAGGGATATTTCTAGGTTACTAGTATTCCATTACAGATGCCTTTTAAGCGTTTCTCATTTGGAGGCTAGGAGGCACCAAATACATATGCGCCATACAAATCTCATTTGATTTGTATGAGGGCTGTGATACCGCCCGGGTGCCCAAACCGAAGCAGGCGGTTTTCATAGGGGGCCATACCCGGAACCTTCGACCTGAAGGTCTGATCCAAAAGGCAGTGGAGCATCGTAAGGAGATGCAGTCCCATGGTAGCCGGTGACCAACGATTGGTTCATACGCCATTTGTTCCCTCAGGATACTAGAGCCCATGTGCACCATCGGTTCGGAATCAGGGTTTTTCAACTCCCTTAGGTGAACTCTCCATGTCCACTAACCCGGTTAAAGCGCCGGACATTCGCTTTTCGTCCTCTCAATCTCGTGAACAACACCGTCGCCACAAAAAGGCAATGAGTAGGACTTCCCTGGCAGAGGCTTTATACGCATGGCCATGTGAGAGCATTTCGAAAGGCAGAGAGGACTCTCACCACTCACGGCCGCAGCAGGGCATTTGGGGGATAAGCGTTACTCATGCATTCCGGGGCCACTGAGTGAATAATACTGAGTTGGGACACAAAGTAATGCTAGAAAATTGATTAGTGAGGTCGAAAATTTTTATCTTCTGTTTGGAACATGTACTACGTACATTTAACCGCTGCCTACCTCGAAGTGCGGTGATAGTTAATGTAAGAATAAGTTAGAAGAAAGACAGCGGAGTCAAAACTGGAACGTTGCATTACTCTGTCTAGTCACTGACTGCTGAACTGGGCTGTGTAGGTAGATGCAGAATACCTGGTCGGGACCTGGGAGATTGCTATAATGAATGGTGATACTAGGGTGAGATAGTTCATTTTTTACCGATATTGCAGATGCATCTGTCCTTCGTCTTTCCTCGGATATCAAATTTCTTAATCGTTTAAAAATTTTTGTTCTTATTCCCAGAATCCATATTTTCTATGAAGAATCTTTTCTAATACCACGAATACTGTTACAACCTAAACTACTCTGGCGTTTTACCGTGATATGGTGTAGTAACGTGAACTAAAAAAGCATGTGCCGGGTTCTACTTCTCGTATGATTGACTGACTGGATGAGACTAAACTGCAAACGTTGAAAGTGATAAAGGCGAGACTAAAATTTATAGACGAACCAATCACGTATAAGATAACAGGTCTAAGGTTTTAGCGCGAAATTCACTCCTTCATTCGGATAAATCGAGTTTTGGCATTATAGCTAATGTTAGTTCGTGATTAAAACCCTAAATCTAATTTCTAACCCTAATCATCAACTGTAAGTTATAATTCTATTTCCTCACACAAGTCTATAACCCTTATATGGTCCTAGTTATCAGGTGGACACTCTCAAAGTCAGTCTGGTGTCGCTCAAAGGTCTTCCATAAATCATAGTTTCACCACGATAAGTTTTAACGGAGTGAAAGGTGTAAGAACAATTATGTCAAACATTTCATGGAGAGTAACGCTCTGGTAAGAAACCAGTTAGTAATAGACAGCTTTTAAGTACAAACAGTGACGAACTAACGACAGGAGTCAGAATCACAGTGGAAACAAGGGAAAAATAAAGTAAGAACACAAGTTTATATAAGACTTAAGTCAGTAGTACAGAAGGATATATACCACTGAAAAATATCCATCACATGTCCGTCTATTAGAGATCAAGAAGTTTTTAGTATCAATCCCAAATACTTGTAATTTAGGATTCACATGTCACATTCATTAGACATTGCAAAATTATTATCGGGTTCTGAAATCTATCAACAACACCTCAAACAACTGATAGATTTATTACCATACTAACTTAGCAACTAGTTGACACAAACTAACTGATTCCGTGCTTGTGTGTTGGTATTAGGCGACATATTGTGTGGTTAGTTGAGTGATTCTTATTGCAATATACACAGCGAATCCAAAATCTATTAAAGACGGTATTCAATGAGTCTGTATATTATAATCCGGTCATCTGTCAACGCTTTCTATGGAGGCTACTTGTGTCACATCAGTAGCGAAGGCCGCAAGACTCTAATTTATGGACGACCTTTGAACGAATCTTAAGCGACCTTGAGAATATTAGCCAATCAGCAAGCAGTCAGTATAGAGTAAAAATATGTCATACAAAAACAAGGAAATAAAGTGGATACACTTCTTACACCTGGTTCAAAAACTTGTCAATGTCAGAATAAGTTTCAAAGGTTCTAAAATCGCATATGGCTACAGAATAGTCAGCCTCTGGAGCCATTATAGAGTCTCATAAACTCTATCAGCCTCGACCACATAGCTTCAATATCGTTTATGTGCACTCCGATTGTTGAGGACACAAAATGCCACTTGTGGATGACGACACGATGCACACAACCAAGTCCATGTAGGAGTCTGCACGCTCTCCAAACATCCGTATATATTGTAGTACCTGGCTGCAGCCAGTGTTACTGGTGCTTTTTTTATCCAGTTCGCGATAATTGTCATAATTTCCCCTAGTTAAGAATTACATATGGGGTTTCCATCACGAACTGACATCAGCTATAATGCCGGAAATCTATTTAGCCAAATGGATGGAAGGCCCTCGCGTCAAAATCCGAGATCTGTTATCTTATACCTGATCAATTCGTCCACAAATTATAGTCCCACCTTTTTATTTGTTATAGCCGCTCAATTATCACGTTTTCTACGAAATTCCCTATAAACCGATCGTACATTAGCATTAATCACTGAAGTAAGTGGAGTGATCTTGAAACCTCTAAAACGCCTCGGATTGGCTCGTCTATAAATTAGTCTCGCCGCGAAGGCTTTATATGCACCACATACCCTAATGGGGAGATCTGGGGTTAAAGTTGTGCCCCATTCTCGCTGAGCAACCTTTCGTTGGATGAACCATAGGTCAGTGTGGTGACAATCACTCTGAACTACTCAGCATAATCAGAAACATGATGACACCTCTTTTAACGAGACACATCACCTAGTTGTTATGATCCATAGACCAGGTGGATCACTTCGAGTTTTCGATAGTATGGAGGTTTTGTGCCAGCACGAATCCTGGGCCATACTGCCAAATTACCAGAAGCGGCGTCTGCATATGTGAGAAAAAACAGCCTGCGGTTTTAATACGCCGAAATGCCGATAGTAATTCCCCATCTATACTGCTAACAATACTAGAGCTCTTAGAAGCACCCAAGAGACATCACTACACCACTTTGTGTGACAAGAATTTTCGTGAATGTCAATGATATTGAAGAGTTTCAAAGAGATTGTTACAAAACCAAGACATAGGCGATCTTCAACTCATCGATGAGTTGTTCTGATCAGAACAATTAAATTTACTAATAAAGAAACTCGAGAATCGACATTCCCCCGCAGACAGAAAATGAGGTTCGTGGACCTCATTGGCAATATCTCTGGATAATTGCAAAAATTACTTACAAATACATCCGCTCATAACTCCAGAAGTGAGACAGTATGTGATAATATCATATTAACGAGAATGAGAAATAGCTTGTCATCAGATGTGTTCTGGTTCTAATATGTTGGTTAGCTGTATTACTCTGACAAAACGCTTGTTCCGCAATATCTCTCAAATACTTGATGAATAACTTCTATCACATGCGACACTTACTTGCAATAGTAACGCACATGTTATACATTGCGCTTCGAAAGTTCAAATAATTCAAATGGCTTTGGACCGTAAAGAAGGAGCTTTCGCTTAACGAACTTCGGTATCTAACAGCAGTGAATAAACAATACCTCCACGCAGAAACTCAGGTATATTGCCTATGAAAGAGGAAAAAGAAATTGGTAAGGCATAGTAACATACTATCCTTAGTCGTTAAGAATATATCAAGTTTATCTTAAAGGACGCCTGCAAAGACGCTTGAAATACCTCAGCCAACAGCGAATTCCAGCATTTGACTATCATTATGGAGCAGAAGTTGTTTCTACAGTCCGTTCTGCTGTTTTGTGTCTCCAAGTTCTGGGTGTTACCTCTAGGTTTTTGTTGGGACTAAGCTTATGTAAGTGTTTAAGAGGATGTCCAAAAGTATTTAGGATGTTGTAAGCCATTAGAAGGTCATTTCTAAGAAGCCTGAACTCTAATGGGTAAAGGTTCAGTGATTGGAGGTGCTCATCATAAGGCTTGAATTAGAGTCCCCGGACTAATATCGTGGCTCGTCGTTGGATATGTTCCAGAATGTCCTTATCAGTTTGGAGTGAAGGAGAAAATACTATGTTTCCGTACTCTAAATGGAGACGAATCAAACTGTTGAAGATTATGTGGAAAGGTTGTCCGTCAAACTGGACAAAATGTGCTTCAACGACATTAGTACAAGGTTTGCTCAAAAGGCATTTTTCTTGCAGTTGTTATAAGACTACAGATGATAGGGTGCCATTACTTCTAGATGTTGTAGGGCCAGTGAAATTCAACTGAGCCCTAGCCATTAAATATCGAACAAAATCATCAATCCTCGTCAATGTCAAGAACAACCAACGCGCATCAGTTAATCGTACGCCATGGACTGGCCCATGCGGCAGTGGTCTTACCTTCGCTTGTATCTACTTTGACTAATATATTTCTGTAATAACGTCCTCTGTGTTGCACAGTCTTCAAACCATCTATAGTACCTTGATACGTCAACGGGGTAATCTATGTAGGGTGCAGACCGCGAAGTGTGACTTCGACGTCAGCTAGTTTGTCACACCACTCACGTCTAACTCGAGTAAGCCTCCAATCATTTCGACATAGATCATCCACGCTGGTGATCTACAATGTTTTTTAACTTGAGATGTCTCTAGAAGAGAATTATCTTGGTTATATGCGTAGTCTGCAACATGTCTCAGGTGAGCTGCTTTACACTTTGAAGTATTAAAAATAAGTTCGTTGTCATCTGCCCAACTCTGAAGTTGAGTCGGATCCTTTTGAAGTGCCAGTTTGTCTTCCTGTTTGCGAATTATCTAGTTTGCTTGTAATAAGATTACTTGGTTGGAAATGAAGCGAATTTAACTTCACAAACACTATTTAAAGAGGTATTTCGTATAATATATTAGTATCAACACCATTTATTCGTGACATCCCACTTGATCATAAAGCACCATAATTAAACAAATTGTTCTGCCCTAGAGACATCGATAGATCGAAGTTATCTCCTCACCATCATGTTTGCTGATCGGAAACGCTGTAACAGCTTAGGTCGGTTGTCAAGAGTTAATCTCAAGCAACTAAGCATATATCAAAACAGCATAGTTCAGATATTTATTCACTTCTTTATTTTGTTTAGGCGTTATATTTCTATCTATCTTATATTGCTTGTTGAGAGGTTTTGTTTGTCTGAGTAAAGAACCCCACGCTCCACTGTGACTGCGCGAAGATCAAAATAAAGACCTATTTCCTTACGAGTCTGCTTTCTTCTATTAATAACGCGAGGGTTACCATAAGGCACGAAACTGGTGAGCCCCGTGAAACACATATGTGATTTCATTTTTGATTAATAAATTTTTTTTGTTTTACTTAGTCGTAAAAGTAGACCTTCTGATTATCCGTAAACATAGTCTGGTATATATATATCTATCCATAGTTTTTTTATTATCTTAAGATATTCGTGCTGTAGTAACCATTTTTCGTGTAAAGTTTATTGCTATATTGTTCATATACTTCATGTCAGACTCAATAGAAACTCAAAACCTGGATCATTTGTCACCAGTGGAGATAGACACTGTTATGACTACGAAATCCCGACTTCCAGAATTTGATCGTAGTGATCCTGAGTTGTGGTTTGCTCAACTAGAGCATTATTTCACGAGACATAATATCAAATCCCGAGGAATTCGCTATAGAGACTTGTGTTCTATACTTTCTCCTTCAGTCACCAAAGAAGTCCGTGACTTGATTTTAAGCCCACCATCACCACAACCCTACACCATTTTAAGACAAGAGATCATAAACCGTTTATCATTATCAGACAGCCAAAGAATCCAAAGGCTTTTCCAAGGAGAAACATTAGGCGATAGGTCACCGTCACAGTTTTCACGTCACCTTCAAGTCTTAGTGGGTGATAACACAGTGTGTGAAGCAGTCCTAAAGCAAGGATGGATACAAGCTCTCCCATGCTACGTCCAACATTGTTTGGATGCGCAAGATCCTGAAACCGCTTTATCTCATTTAGCGCGTATAGCAGATAGGATAATGGAAAGGGGTCCCCCAACTGGATCAAACACGATAAACCACACACAAAAAGAACCAGCCAAAGACTCAGTCATAGAGGGACTCATAGCGAGTGTGAAAAGTCTCACTGAGGCTGTTGCCAAAATGCAAATGGATCATAGAAACAGGAGTAGATCACCACAACGAACAAGATCCAAGTCACGAAACAGATTACAAATGTCTAGACGATCTGGGCAATTCTGTTGGTATCATTGGAAGTTTGGTGTCAACTCAACAAAGTGCATGCAACCCTGCGCCTGGCCCAAACAAAATCCCAGAAATGCGGGAAACGAGTAACCCCTCCCCAGGTCGCGACGACTGAGGAGGGGCGCCTAAATAGTCGCTTGTTTTATGTTAGAGACAGAAACTCCGGCTTGTGCTTTTTGGTAGATACGGGCGCTGCTCTCAGTATCATACCTCAAAACAAAACTGAGCTGGGGCGAAAAACATCCCCAGTCACACTCCAAGCTGCCAATAAAACTAAAATTGCGACGTTTGGGCAGAAAACCTTAACACTAGATTTGGGGTTCAGAAGGCAATTCCCCTGGGTTTTCACAGTAGCCGATTTAGATCTGGCAATACTGGGGATGGACTTTCTAGAGAGATATGAGTTTCTTGTTGACACTAAGAAACGACGCTTAACACTGAAAGAAACTTCGAATTACACAAAAGGAAAAGAAAGTCACATCACATCCCTTTACTTGATTCAAACTCCGCCAGTAACAACAGCGAAATTTCAAGATATACTAGCGGAATTTCCAAACTTAACTAGACCAAACCCACAGCCTGCCAAAGACAAACTAAAAGTAAGTCATAATATCAAAACCGAAGGTGCGCCTGTGTTTGCAAGACCCAGGAGACTAGCACCAGATAAGCTCAAAATCGCTAGAGCTGAATTTGACTATATGCTACAACTGGGTATTATCCGTCCCTCTGATAGCCAATGGGCATCCCCTTTGCATATGGTCCCAAAGAAAAACGAAGGGGATTGGCGACCGTGCGGGGATTACGGAGCGCTCAACCGTCAAACCGTACCAGATAGGTACCCGATACCGCATATCCAAGATTTCACAAACGGTTTACATGGTATGAACATATTTACTAAAATTGACTTGGTCAGGGCATATCACAATATTCCGGTGGCTGATGAAGATATCCCCAAGACAGCCATTACTACACCTTTTGGTTTATTCGAGTTTGTACGCATGCCATTCGGCCTGAGAAGTGCGGCACAAACATTTCAAAGATTCATGGATAACCTACTTCGAGACATGCCATTTGCACAGGGCTATATAGACGATTTGTTAATTGCCAGCCCCGATTTACAATCACACGAACAGCATGTACGAGCAGTGTTGAAAAGACTGGATGAAAATGGAATGAACATACATCAAAGTAAGTGTGTTTTCGGTGTTCAAACTCTAGAATTTCTTGGGCACACAATAAGCCCAGAAGGGATTACACCTATCAAAGCAGAAGTGGACACCATCAAACATTACCCTATACCTAGTTCTCTAACACAACTGAGAAGTTTTTTAGGTCTAATTAACTTTTATCGCAGATTCATACCCGGTTGTGCACAACTAATGCAACCCTTGACAGATTCACTTAAAGGTAAACCAAAAGAATACAAACTGTCTTCTGACGCCGTCGAAGCGATTAAACAGCTAAAAGATAAACTGGCTCAGGCATCTACGTTGGTGTATCCGAATTCTCTTTCTCCACTTGCTTTAATGGTGGATGCTTCAGATAAAGCAGTAGGTGGTACCCTTAATCAACTGGTTAAAAACGCCTGGAAACCAATTGCTTTCTTCTCGAAAAGACTCGCTCCAGCAGAGACAAGGTATTCTACCTTCGGGCGGGAGCTTCTGGCAATCTACCTGACCATTAAGCACTTCCGACACATGTTAGAAGGCAGGGAATTTATAGTCTTTACAGATCACAAACCACTAACGAATGCATTAAAAGCGAGAGCCGATAAATACTCACCGCGAGAAGTTCGACATCTTGACTATATATCACAGTTCACAAGTGATATCCGACATGTCAAAGGTCGGGACAATCAGGCTGCAGACGCTTTGTCTAGATTAGAAATGAACGTGCTACAGCAGTCTACAGTAGACTTCGAGACACTGAAGCACGAACAAGAAAAGGATCCAGAATTACGAAATCTGCTTAAAACAAATAATTCAAGTCTTAAATTAAAACAGTTATCGTCGCCTATCGACGGTATTCTAATTTACTGTGACACGACCAAGGCATCGCCTCGACCTTTCGTTCCTAAGAGTATGCGAAAGTTGATATATAAAAACTTCCATGCTTTATCTCATTCTGGCGCAAAAGCTTCGACTAAACTAATTAACGCCAGATATATATGGCCGAATTTACAGAAGGATGTACACAAATGGGTCAGAGAGTGCTCGGCATGCCAACAATCAAAGGTTATTCGTCACACAAATTCACCCATAGGTGTTTTCTCGCAACCAGATGCACGTTTTGCCCATGTGCATATTGACTTGGTAGGACCTTTACCACGTTCGAACGGTTTTAATTATCTTTTTACATGCATAGATCGATTTACCAGATTCCCTATAGCGGACATCACAGCGGAAACAGTAGCCAAGGTTTTCATGCAGAACTGGGTAACCATTTTTGGTACACCCATAACAATAACGACGGATAGAGGAGCGCAATTTGAAACCGAATTATTCAATAACTTGGCTAAACTTCTAGGCTCCAATAGGATACGCTGTACGGCATATCATCCTCAGGCTAATGGGATGGTAGAACGTTTTCACCGTCAGCTAAAGACCGCTCTTATATCTCACTCAAACCCCAATCAGTGGACAGAATTCCTACCGTTAGTTATGTTGGGAATACGAACATCTGTCAAAACTGACGCACAGTGTTCAGCAGCGGAAATGGTTTTCGGAACAACTCTGAGACTACCAGGTGAATTTATTAACCCTAATACTAACAGTCAAAAACTTAATTTAGAAAATTACGTAGATCAACTACGGGACCACATGTCCAAACTCAAGCCAATTAATACTCGTGAACAATCGCGAGCTATATATATACCTAAAGATCTAAGCAATTGCACGCACGTCTGGATAAGGTGTGACAAAATAAAAGCACCGCTTAGCCCTCCGTTTGAAGGTCCTTTCAAAGTCGTCTCAAGAAAAGATAAATATTTCATAATAGAAAGGCATGGAAACACGGACTCCGTAAGTATGGACAGGTTGAAACCAGCTTATCTCGATCATGAACCACCGTACGTGTTGTTAGACCGCTTACCTGACAAAACAATTGCGGAATCGACATGTAAAAACGGTAAATCTGTACAAGTGACTAAAACGGTTAGATGGGCACATCCAATTAGTCAGTCAAGAATACTGACAGTTTTGGCTGCAGAATAAAATCTAATCACGTACCTAGTAGGATCCTGCGTTTATTTAAAAATAATTTTTTTTCTCATAACGTCCCACCTATTTTATTTAACAAAAAAAAATACTTTTCGATGTCACACTATCAACAACTCCTCAGATCTTTTACTTTTGATATATGAGTGTGTTAAAATTTTTATTAAAAAAAATACTGGATACATAAGCTAGGTATTCCTAAACAATTGCTGAGTGACAGTAGTCGAATTCATAAAAAGGGGTAAGTCAAACCAGAGAACGACAAATCTCCAAATAAGGTGAGTGATGTGAACAAGCTGCACCTGTTGAACTAAACAATTTCTTAGATTTTACCAATAATAGTAAACAATTAAAAAGCTGGAGGCAAACGTTGAACGAATTCCCTGTGAGCATGTATTATAAAACCACACAACTAGGCCTGGCAGTAACGGCGAATTCAAAAAGCAACCCAGGCGAGTTTTTTTTTTTTTCGGTTAATTGACTGTGTTTGTAGTACTTCTTATACACATATTTACTTAGACTCAATATAGACCACATGAACTAATCCTAAAACGTTTTCGGTTGGAGAGGTTTAGTAGCTTGATACGACCGATAGTACTATTAATAAGTTTATTTTTTTGAAAAAAACAGAACATTTAGATCAAACCATGGTCAAGTACTTATTAAGGTTCTCATTATTTTTCATGTTGACGTAATTTATGGAATAAGTTGACCAGTTTTCTTGTAGCACGCTTTTAAATATAATCATATATCCCAGTTTTTTTTGGCGCCATACAATTATTTTTTTTTCCGGTATTTCCGAAGCAATAACCGTGAGGATATAGTACAGCACGTCACCTATTAGGTTACTGTATTAGCGGCATTGATTCTACATACCTAATTTTAAACGCAACTTATAAAGGAACTGTTAAGTAATCATAACATTGGGCTAAATATATGACCATCACCGCGATGCTCATGTTCAACCAATTATTATTAGTGCTCCATACAAAATTCTGGAACTTAACACTAGCGTTATAAAAAAATGAAACATGTAATACCAAGAACTAATATATTTGTTGCATAATTATAACGTAATACAGAAATATAAAACACTTGTAGCATTTCTATAGTATTATTATTAGTATGAACAAAGAACTTGCACTTTGACATACAAATCTGTTCTCTTGTCAGTTTTCTTCATAGCTGAGCGACTAAAGGTCAACACCGGCACCATATGCAGTCGTACTTCTGCCCTCCTGAATGCTAGACCACGAGCTTAGCCAATAAACCACATCAGACCGTGGGAGAAAATGACTTCAATATCTCTTTACACTGATTAATTAATCATAACACTTATGAATAATAAGACTTACACACTTCTAAGGTGCAGACCAATTCGTTGCTTAGATGAATTGACGAAATACAGCTTTAGTATATCATGCATGCCTACATCAAATCCGAAAAGGGTACTTGACACAAATTTATTTGGTTCTCGTACTCTTCATAAATGTTTTCCCTCTTTCACCGTATATTTTCCGTTTTGTGGAATACTCTTAGCATCCTTGGTTACGTACCTGGTTATAATAGGCGGTCACCATAGACTTAAGGTCATACATTGGGTTAGGTTTAATAAGGAATCCGACTTCCAGCAAGTTCACACATTTATATATATGCATTCAAAAAGAGTATTTTTCTAGTTTTGTGTTTATACTTTTTCGTACACAAGATGTCTACACTATTTCTATTTCCTTCCAGACGAGCAATCTTTTCTCGAAGCAAAACACGTGAAACCGAATAATTATCAACTATATTTATGTATTTACATTTTGTACCTTATTATTTTATGCAGGCAGTGGAGCAGTTCTTCAGGTTTTGTTGATTTTCATCATTACCTTTGCAGTAGACTCTTCTTTACTTTTTACTTGAGGGCGACTCAAGAGGCAGGTGAGTAAACACCTGATAGCCGGACAGAGCATGGGAAAATCGTACCTCACCAACATGGTGTTGGGTTGCCCGCTCGCGGCACTTCCTCAGACATTCTTGTTCCATTTTCTCAAACTCTTTCTCTTGTGAGCACGTTGCAAACCGACAGCTATAGTGTAGTAAAAATTGCATGCTACAAAATAAAATGGCAAATGAAAATACATCCACGGATCGATGGAGTTGTCATTGATTTGAAGTCATAGTGAGCGAGTTGATAATCCTCCCTTGGACTGCGGAAACAGAACTTAAGTGCTTTTGATAAATAGGTTATCGAACCGACGTTCCTACGGAAGTCGATTCTAGGGGGAAGCTAATGTAACAGCTTAGGTCGGTTGTCAAGAGTTAATCTCAAGCAACTAAGCATATATCAAAACAGCATAGTTCAGATATTTATTCACTTCTTTATTTTGTTTAGGCGTTATATTTCTATCTATCTTATATTGCTTGTTGAGAGGTTTTGTTTGTCTGAGTAAAGAACCCCACGCTCCACTGTGACTGCGCGAAGATCAAAATAAAGACCTATTTCCTTACGAGTCTGCTTTCTTCTATTAATAACGCGAGGGTTACCATAAGGCACGAAACGCCACCCTCCCTACTTTTGTGATATTAGGCTCTGAAATAATAAGTGTGCCTCATTGGTAAGTAGAAGTTTAAGGAATACTCGATGAAGCTCTTAATTGTCAAGTAATAGAGTTATTAGTCTTCTGACCTTGGTGATAGCACCACAGTTACTGATAGGTATTGGCAACCTATTCCATAATAAATTATACCGTGCTGTAAAAAACTTACGACGCAATGGCCTTAGGTGTTTTACTGTAAGCAGTGTACATGCGTTGTTTCTGAGTCTGTACACTGGGTCATGCATCAAAGTTGAACAGGTTAGAAATGTGAGTTCATATGTTGTTTTTTACAGAACTAATAGATTGTTCCTTAGCCGATAATACCATAAACGTTCAAGGATGAAGTGCTTACATCTATCTGTGAAGTTAAGAGTGGCGTCACGTCGTGGTAATCGGTGTATGAAGCGTCAATGCACATCTTCTACTCTTATTTTGTCTGTGGTATTCATGTTTCAGAAGTTAAAAGAGCAATATTCAAGGGAGGGTCGTATACATAGTTTGTGATGAGTAAGCTTAGCCTCTGTTACGAAGAAATTTTTCACTATGAAACCAATTAGCCGTTTAGATTTATAAATAATAAACGAGGCATTTTCTTCAAAATTTAGGATTTCTGTGTAAGCAATACCTAAATTGTGCACTGATCTGAGTGTTTGAACTCTACTTTTATTTAAGCAAAGTTGTATACCATATGGATGTTTTCCAGAATGCATGATCGCACACTTGTTGAGGGTAAAGTGTAACTACCATCTATCGCTCCAGATAATTAGGTTTTTAAGGTTACTTTGAATCTAGGATATACTTACGCTTAGAGCTTCTGGCTTTACCAGTTGTTTACGTTTTGTTAAGAATGAAGCAAAGCATGAGTATATTGGGTTGCTTATTCCGAAGTACTTTGGTTTGACAAGAAGCCTTTTGTTTGGGACCTTTTCAGAGACTTTCTTAAAGCATAAGAATAGGACTGATACAGGTAGTCCCTCGTCCCGTTTCGGAGTTATATCATTCAGGTAGTCTACTAGGCATGCATCTCATGATTTGGACCTAAGAAACCCATATAACCACCTTAATTACTTTTTCCATCACTCTAGGTACCTCTGAGGTCATGCTTATGGGCCGGTAATTTTCAACATTTGCTTCAGGTCCTGTCTTAATTTTGGGAATGATACGTGTAGTTTTTGAGGCAGTAGAGTAACGCGCTATAGAGAGTGACATCTCAAATAGTTTGAGAAGTAAAACGCACATATCATCACCGCCTTCTAGCATGCCAGCCAGAATACCATCTGATTCAGCTCTGTAGGAGTGTTTCAGTTTGTTAATTGCCATAGAAATGTTCTGTACATTGAAATCTACATTAGTGATTCCACAAGAAGGAACTGGGATTGGTTCTGATTCATTTATTAATTTTTTGTTAGTTAATGAGGAACAAAAGTGTTCACTAAATATTTCCATAACAAATTGAGAATCTTCGCATACTTGTTTGTTCATAATAAATATGTTTCCTCCTTTCAAATTAGTACGTTTAAGTTTATTTGGAAGGAATTTAGCAAGTGTGGAGGAATTATTATTAAGTTTGATAGCACGTTTTTCCCCTGCGACCGTTTTTGTGTACTTATTGCCTTTTCCTGGACGAATATTTCCGTCATCGCAACTGAAAAGGAAAAATCATTGGGATTGTGGATTTGAGCACAATATATTTGAAAATATCTTCGCGCAGAGACCGGTATATGCAAATCTTTAGAAAACTTAGTTTTCCGGTATTTTAAAGGTGCTATTTTGTTGTAGATATTTATGGTGTTGTGGTAGAATATATCAGTTAGTGTATCGGTATTGTTTAGAGTAAAGAAGGTTTCCCAGTCAGTACTTCTTAGGTAACTTTGGAAGCTCCTCTAGTTGACCTCGTGACCGTTTTTACGAAGTACTGCAATTTTGCCTCTACCGAGTGTGGTGTTTATATTAAGGCAACATATGACAGTGTTATGCTCGCTACCTGGAAACTTTTTTAATGTAGAGAGTGTTAGGAGTGAGGTCACTTGTAAAGACCGAGTTCAAGATATTTTGATGTCTGGTAGGACTATTGACATACTGAACCCACTATCGGAGCTCTAGACATTCAATAGACGATTAATTACGCTTTGGCGCTTCAACTGAAAACCAAGAAATTTCAGGCATTTTGAAGTCACCACAAATAAGCTTGTCCGTAAATGGAAGGGATGATGTTAGTATGAACACCTCTTATAATATTGCTATCTCATTTAATGATGAGTTAGGTAGACGGTAGACACAGCCGAACAGTAAGAGAACGGAAGTCGAATGCTCTGAAACAATTCATACTGAATCCTGCAGTTTGTTTAGTTCAGCTTACTCAAGACCCTACAAAATCTATCGAAATGCTCCAATAGCGTCGACAAGGAAAAAGGAGACAACCTTTTTGTATCATAATACTGTTTTTAG
Organism: Schistosoma spindalis; assembly: GCA_946903255.1. Lineage (NCBI taxonomy): Eukaryota > Metazoa > Platyhelminthes > Trematoda > Strigeidida > Schistosomatidae > Schistosoma > Schistosoma spindalis. The sequence continues at coordinate 9,107,821 of OX336421.1, read as the reverse complement.
CAATATATTTTATAATTACACTTATCCGCATACTCTACGTTTCTTTCTGAACCACCTCCATTTGTCAGTTATTCATCCACTCATACCTTGTCTACACTTATTTTCTGCAACCTGTTAGAATGCTCCTGCTTAATAAATACTTTGATAAAAAGAGACTTGCACTGAGTGGTCATACCTTAACTATTTATTTATGAACATTGTCTGCTCTGCTTCCCACCCTTTTTCGTCTTCTTTTTTCTTGCACCATTTTTTAGCTTCATTGAGATACGGATCTGGTGACCTCGTCCTGCATCAATATTAAAGCCCCAGATATTCCAAAGGAATATAAGGTCTCGATTTATAGAAGCCCCCAACTTCACATGAATCTATTATCGATCATTATTTGCACGTCGCAACGCAACATTCATGAAGCGCGCCAACTGTGATACTGGCTAAAATTATCAGCCCTGCTGAGTAATTCACTACAATCGAAAATGTATCATTTGTAACAATTTGATCTTGCCTTTAAACTGGCATGCCTCATGTAACAAACTGTTAATAATAATAATAATAATAATAATAATAATAATAATAATAATGCGTTTCTACATAAGCAGGTACACGCCATTTTTACAGGCATGATCTACAAATTACAACATTTGCTTCCCAACTTTTTAATTTTATAGTTGTTATAAAGTAGACATATAGAGCGCTTGCTACAAACTGTAGTGACCTACTTTTGTCAACAGAACGCGATTGGTTCAATGAAAACAATTATTATTATAACCAATTGTACCAGTGACTGTTTTACTGTGCTCGTTTGTTTAACTGTGCTAATGACAGCCATTATACTTACTTTCCCGTTGACTTTGAACTTGTACGAATTCGGTCACGCTCAGTAACCATGCTTGTACTCCTTTGGCACGATCTCGGTATTCTTTCGATACCACGAGATCGCCAACAAATACATCTCGACTACAGCCATCATCTGTCTTCTGATTTTTGGCCTACGGGGATCTTATTGGTTAATTGGCACGTAGTCTTGTAGCGGTGTTCATAGTCAAGCTCAACTCGACACCACGCTACAAAACCATGACCTTGGGTTGACGCATACGTCAAGTTTTGTTCCAGACGTCAGAAGTTCCATAACTGTGCTCTCAGAGCAAGATTCTGAAGAAAAATAAAAAAAAGAAACAGCAGAGAAGCAAGGCACTTGAATATGAACTCTAAACGTCTCAACCTCGGTCAAATCTTCCAAAGAAGGCAATTCGGTGTGTATGTTGTTTTATCTATCCACGTCTGTCGTATATTTTCATATTAATTTTTAATATATGATATACTCGACATGACGGATAACGATAAGAATAGTATTAATATAATAGACTCCGATGTACGCGTACCGAATCCTCGGCACTTTTTATTCGCGTGACAATAAATTTCATGCTTTATTCGAGAAATTCCCCAGATTAACTAAACCATTCGAGGAGATTTCATCGCTGACCAATCGTGTGGTACACCACAAAGTCACCCGCGGACCACCAGTCACGGCAAGACCACACCGACTGGCACCGGACAAATTAGCCTTCGCTAAACATGAGTTTGACAATTTACTATCTGCTGGTATTATTCGTCCTTCTCACAGTCCTTGGGTCTCTCCTTTACACATGGTGCGCAAAAAGGATTGGGTTAGTTGGAGACCTTGCGGCGACTACCTAGCACTTAACGTAGTTACGCGCTTTGATAGCTACCCCATCCCCCACATACACGACATCACGGCATCGCTCAAGGGCACGACTATCTTTTCTAAAATCGATCTGGTACGAGCATATCACCAGATCTCAGTCGCTCTTGAAGACATCGAAAAAACCGCTATCACGACTCCTTTCGGTCTGTTTGAGTTCCTACGAATGCCATTTGGATTACGGAATGCTGCTCAAACTTTCCAAAGGTTCATCGATAGCATAGTACGAGACTTGGATTTTGTTCACATCTATATTGATGACCTGCTGATCGCATCATCAAACGTAGATGAACATTATCAACATCTTACGCTATTATTCCAACGTCTCTCGGATAATGGAATAGTAGTCAACCCAGAGAAATGTGAGTTGGGTAAATCAGAAATAATATTTCTGGGTCATGTCATCAGACAAGAGGGTATTCTGCCTTTCGAGGACAAAATTCGAGCAATCAAGGAGTACAACGTGCCGTCCTCAATCAAGGAACTGAAGGCTTTTCTCGGTTTGGTTAACTTCTGCCGACGTTTTATCCCTCACGCGGCAGAACGGTTACGACCATTAACCGATTTACTACCCGGTAATCCACGCAAATTAGAACTGAACGATACCGCACGTACTGCATTCTCAGAGATCAAAACGGCTCTCGCTGAAGTTACACTCCTCGCTCATCCTGACCCATCAGCCACGCTTAGTATAGCGGTTGATGCATCAGATTTCGCTATAGGAGCCGTTATGCAACAGAATATCTCCGGTAGTTGGCAACCGCTTGAATTTTTCTCACGACGCCTTACTCCCACGGAGACGAGATATAGCGCTTTTGGTCGCGAGCTGCTTGCAGCCTACTGCGCCATCAAACATTTCCGGCACGCAGTAGAAGGACGTCAATTCATCTTATTCACCGACCATAAGCCCTTAACGTATGCCCTGCATACCAAGTCTGACCGCTACTCACCACGAGAGTGCAGACATTTGGACTATATCTCACAGTTCACGACAGACCTTCGTCACATTAGAGGCGAGTCGAACTATGTTGCCGATGCTCTTTCACGTATCCAGACGAATGCAGTTACCTTACCGGTGCTCGATCTTCCTGCTATGGCCGCCGCACAAGCGAACGATCCTGTCTGTACAGAAACACCACAATCTTCGTCCCTTCAGTGCCGGGAAGTACCCTAGCTACTAGCTCAGGTACTATCCTATGTGATACTTCTACCGGTCTTCCTCGACCCATCGTACACTCTACCTATCGCCGTCTCGTCTTCGATGCCCTTCATGGATTGTCTCATCCAGGTATCGCAGCCACATTAGGTCTCATCGCTGCACGATACGTCTGGCCGTCCATGAATAAAGATGCTCGTATGTGGGTAAAGCAATGCTTACAGTGTCAACGATCAAAAGTGCACAGGCACGTAGCTGCCCCCATTGGCACGTTCGCTACGCCTGATGCTCGCTTTGATCACGTTCATATAGACATTGTAGGACCATTGCCACCATCGCATGGGTATGATCACATACTCACGTGCATTGACCGTTTTACTAGATGGCCCGAAGCTATTCCCATCACGTCTATCACGGCGGAGACAGTTGCTCACCGCTTCGTAGAACGATGGATAGCATTGTACGGTTGTCCTTCGACTGTCACGACTGACCGAGGACAACAATTTGAGTCCGCATTATTCTCCTCACTGACCCGGCTGCTTGGTACGGAACGCATACGCACCACCGCCTACCATCCAGCATCGAATGGTTTAGTCGAAAGGTTTCATCGCCAACTTAAAAGTGCTCTTCGAGCACACGAAAACGATAATTGGTACGAAACCTTACCGCTCGTTCTCTTAGGCATCAGAACGAGTTTGAAGGCAGATATCCAATGTTCCGCCGCTGAACTTGTATACGGCACGACATTGCGTCTGCCTGGGGAATTCTTCACACCACGGAGCAGTAATGATTTCGGTAAATCAGACTACGTCCATCGACTGTCTGCATTTATGCGAACGCTGTCTCCGGTGTCAACTCGAATACAACATCGACAGGTCGCTTTCCCTCGAGAGTTATCTACCTGTTCACATGTTTTCATACGAGTAGATTCGGTACGCAAACCTTTGCAACAGCCTTACAAAGGCCCTTTTCACGTGATCTCTCGTCACGAAAAGACCTTCAAGGTTGATCGACACGGCCGCGTCGAGATCGTCAGCATTGATCGTCTCAAACCAGCACACGTCGATGACAGTGCCCTACCCGATAACTTGAGACTCAATGCTAGACCTATCAAACCTTCTAGCGGGATCTCTACGTATACCTCGGATCCCACGCTAGATACATCAGAGACCTCGTTCCCACGTCCCGGTCAACAGCACGCGTCATCTGAACCATCTACGGACGAGACTTCCGTCTCACGTCCAGATCGGCAGACCACGCCGCTCTTGACCTCGGATGAGATCCCAGGTTCCTGAAATACGAACGAGACTACCGTCTCACGTTCCGGTCGCCGAGTACGATTACCCGTACGCTTTCGCGACTAAACGCACAGTCAATAACGGATACGGTGTAGGATTATTCCTATACTACACGCATGCTACACTTTTCTTTTTTTGATTTTTTTTCTGTATCCTGAGCTCACGCCTCCGACCATCGTCCATTTGATAACGTCGACGTCAGTCAACTTTGGCGAAAGCTGGTTTGGCCACCCACGCTCTAGTCAACGCACTCAGTCGATTATCTGGTCTCGAATTCGCCTGGCATACGCTTGGTCGTTGTGATCGCGTCCGGTTTCTTGACTCAACGTGGTTTCGTCCTACGTCTGCAGCGTTTTCTGGTTCGCATCCCTACGAACGCAATCATCAGATCCTGGATACAAACCACTCTAGTGAAGTATGCTAATTCGACCAACAAATACGGCACACTTCTCCTGGTACCGTTCTGCGCAAAAGACTTCCGTTGGAAACTCGAGGATCAACGATCACTTCCTGTTCCGCCAATTTCCTCCGTCCTACAACCGCACATCTGCCGATCAGTCCCACGAATCAAACCGCTAACTATCGAAAGTGTAAACCCTTTCTAGCGGGGGGCTCCTGTAGTGACCTACTTTTGTCAACAGAACGCGATTGGTTCAATGAAAACAATTATTATTATAACCAATTGTACCAGTGACTGTTTTACTGTGCTCGTTTGTTTAACTGTGCTAATGACAGCCATTATACTTACTTTCCCGTTGACTTTGAACTTGTACGAATTCGGTTACGCTCAGTAACCATGCTTGTACTCCTTTGGCACGATCTCGGTATTCTTTCGATACCACGAGATCGCCAACAAATACATCTCGACTACAGCCATCATCTGTCTTCTGATTTTTGGCCTACGGGGATCTTATTGGTTAATTGGCACGTAGTCTTGTAGCGGTGTTCATAGTCAAGCTCAACTCGACACCACGCTACAAAACCATGACCTTGGGTTGACGCATACGTCAAGTTTTGTTCCAGACGTCAGAAGTTCCATAACTGTGCTCTCAGAGCAAGATTCTGAAGAAAAATAAAAAAAAGAAACAGCAGAGAAGCAAGGCACTTGAATATGAACTCTAAACGTTGCTTAACATTGTGTAGTAGAACAGACAGAGGTACAATATACTAAGTTTAATTCATATTATCTCTTGTTAGAGTGAAATAAAGTCAGAGGCTCCACTTAAGAGAATGTAGTAATAAAGAACAATGAATTGTGATGTTTAACAAGTTGGAGTGAGCTCATATGAAGGAAGTGAAGGTTGGTACAGCGGAAGTTGTTTATTAGAAGGGAGTGTGCATATAGAGGGTGAAGTGTTGAAAATATTAATAACTACATCTTTTGTTGTCTGATTTTTACTTTCTTTCTTTTTTTTCATCCGATGCTAGCCACACAATCCATGTGTAAAAGTCCGAGTTAGCATGTTATAGGTTGTCTTAGTAGAATAGCCGATCCAGTATAAAATTGGAAACATGAGTCTGAGTGGTGAGAGTAAGAAGACAACCTATATCACAGATTGATTGACTTGTGCTCAGCCATAAAGAGCCTGATACATACAAAATGTTCCGCCCCACAAACACGAGTGGACTGCAGTTATCGCCCTCACCATCAATGCTTGTTGGTCAGTAACTCCACCCTCCCTCCTTTTGTGATGTTAGGCTCATTTAAGCTTATTTTTGCATATATATCATACCTCACACAATCCTCTGTTTCAAAATTTGTTGAGAAACGCTATTTCTATAAGTACCATTTTACAAGCTTATCAGGCAGTTACAAATTATGGACTGTGGGTAAGGCATCGATGCAGTGCTTTAATTGACTATAGTATAAAGTATAGTTTGCCAATTAGAGTATCAGCATTAAGAAGGGTATAATGTAGGATGGTTGGTTATTAAAGCAGGAGGAAAAGTATAGAAGTATATGAGTTGTACATAAGGTAACGAGTGTAGAAATAATATTAATTGCTAGTCAACATAGTGTGCAGATGAGTAAAAATCTAATAAGCAATAAACAAGAAGAGACTCACACTAACTTGGTGCTGATGTTATTTTGTGTTGTCCTAACCAGTTGATGGGTAACAGACTCCATAGATGCAGTCCGATCGGTAGTAGGCAGTCGATTGCGCGGTTCTCTTGACTTTTTAGGGTGGTAGTGAGTGTCTCTTAGCGACCGAGTTTAGTTGAACACTATCAGTAGGTCCAGTGAGTTATCTGTCTACTTTAAGTGAAGAAATAGAGTGGGAAATGTAACTAAAACAACTGAAAAGTAGGAAAAATTAGGCAAACTGAACTTGGAGTCCATTTTGGTCTAGACATGTAGGGAGCCTATGATGTCTGAGTGGCGCGCAGATCTGTTCGTTCGTGCTATATCAGTGCAAATGAGGGCTTGGTCAAGCAGTCTTACAAACGTATGTAATTCATCTGCCGTGCGTATTTCGGAGGGAGGACTGTTCCAAATTATTGCATACTTGATAAGGAAGAAGTTTTCCCGAGTTTTTGATCTGTATTTCTCAACTTTGACCGTAGATTCTTTGTTCCGAAGTACATATTTATGTGAATTTCGGGCAAGAACTATATTACATGTTGAATAAGTAAGGTTTTTGAGTAGTTTGAAGTAGAGAATCAAATTAGACCTAAGCCTTCTCTTCCAAAGGGGTGCTATTCTTAGGATTTGGCATCGGGAACTGTAGTCAGCGACTGATTCAGCCCTAAGTATTATGCGGGTGAAGTCTCGTTGTATTCCTTCCACCTTTAGTATATTAGGTAGGCATAAGTTGGAAAAGAAGAAAGAGCAGTATTCAGCGATAGGTCTTACACAAACTTTATAAAGAAGGATTTTGGATTCATTTTGATAGAAATTATGGGGAATGAAGCCAAGCAATTTCCGCATTTTAGATACTTTGGCTGAGATGTGTTCAGAGAAATTAAGACGTTGTGAGTAGTGTACCCCTAAGTCAGTTACTGATGCCAGTCTGGACAGTGTGTTGTTGTTAAATGTTAGCTTTATTTTCAGAGACGTGTCTCCTATACATAACCAGCCGCATTTCTCTGTGTTGGGCTCTAACCTCCAGCGTTTGCATTGGTCGTCTACCATGTTGAGTTCATGTTGGATTGTTTGCATAGTAGTACGTACATCCCAAGTGTCGGTTTTATAGATGACTTTTAAGTCATCGGCATAGAGGTAGGTCTTACCTGTGCTAAAGCATTTGCATATACTGTTGATGTATATTATAAAGAGCAATGGACCCAAGACACTACCCTGCACAACACCACTGGATATTGATCGAGGTGTAGATGTTGTAGAGTCAATCTTGGTTATTTGGTATCTGTTCGTAAGAAAAGACTTGACCCATTGCAAAAGGGGATTTATAATTCCAACTGACTTAAGTCTGTTGATTAGAAGATTATGAGGTACTTTATCGAAAGCTTTCTTAATATCGAAATATAGTATAACCATCAGTTTCTTTTGATCACGTATGCGAGTAACCTCGTTAAAGAAGTCTATCAGACATGTACTGCACGACCTTGTTCTAATGAAGCCGTGTTGTGACGGGTCTATTAGATTTTCCTTAAGTAGGTGATCAGATAGTTGATTTTTTAGCACTTTTTCCATTATGCGTGATATAACTGGAGTGATATTTATAGGTCTGTAGTTTTTGACCAGGTTTCTCGATCCGGATTTGTGTTTTGGAAGAACATACGTTACCTTCCAGGTTTCCGGATATGTACCTGTCTCTACGGATAATGTGTATATTTTGAGTAATAGCGTCTGTATGTCCAAACCTGACATTTTATAAAGGATCAAAGGGATTTCATTGTCATGAGAACTCGCATTTGGCTTAAGGGTTTTAATGGCGGTATGTATACTCCCTATGTCGAAGTTTATGGTACTAAGATAATTTTTGCAGGTGCACTTTGTGTTGATATCTGTGACATGAGATGTATTCCCATTGTGGGAAAACCATTCACTTAATAGTTCACATATGATGGTTTGGTCATTATACGTCACTCCATCGTGCAGTAGTGAGTAAATGTTGTGATCTTCGTTCTTTCATATGCGTTTTGCGAGGAGACGGCATAAGGCATGGGTTTTAGATGCAGCAGTGAGCGCAGTATGTTCCTCTGCCTGTTTATGCTCGTCGTGTTGACTTTGTACTCCGTCGTGTACAGAATATATCTGGTGCAGGGCATTGAAGTCTTTTGATATATAGTACGTCCTTTTCAGTTTACGCAGTTTAGACCTAGTCTTTTGGTTTATGTAGGGAGTAGTTGTCTTAAAAGCAATTTTAAAGGGTATAGTAGTGTCTAGTGCACATTTCATGGTGGTATTGAATATTTCTAAGAGGTTATGACTGGTAAAGAAATTGCTCCAATCAGAGTGCTTCATTACAAATCGAAAGTTTTCTTAGTCAGCGTTTGCATAGTCTCTATATTGGAAACGCGTATTTAATGTCTTTAGTTTGTTGCACATGGCAAGAATCGGAAGGGTGCAGAGGACTATTTTATGGTCGCTGTTGTGAAACTTTTCGCCAACCACCATTAATGTTGGTGTGACATTATGACAGAATATCAAGTCAAGAATGTTGTGAATTCGTGTAGGCAGGTGTACATGTTGTTGCCAACCGTGTATGTCTAAGGACCTAAGTATGCCTTCAAAGCACAATGGGCCAGAGTGTGTCGTCCAGTTGATGGTGGGTAGGTTGAAATCACCACAAACAATTTTGTAAGTGAAGTCAAGCGAGGCAGCCTGAGCAAATGACTCACTTATAATAGTGTCAGTTGAGCTAGGAGTGTTAGGAGCTCGATATATGCATCCGATTAGTATTTTACATTCATGAGTGTGCACATTGAGCCATATCGAATCAGGAAGTTTGCTGAGAACGTGGTCGTTATAGATTTCCGCTTTTTTTAGATTTTTTGATACATAGACAAGACAACTATCACCCTTCTTGTTGACTCGATCACAGCGGAAGAGTTCATAGGTGTCTATGTGTAGATATGTGTCTGCGATATCGGAATACAGCCAACTTTCCGCTATCAAAACAAGTGAGGTGTTGTTTAAAAGTAGTAGGGTACGCAGGTGTGTCATCTTAATTTGTACGGATCCAGCGTTGATTAACAAATGTGTCAGGTACGGTGAGTGTTTGTCTAGTAGAAGGGTATGATGAAAACCCAGGGGATCGTCTGTTTCGCCATGTACTAAAAAAGAATTGAGAGTGTTGACTCCATATTGATGCGCATTAAGTTTATTACCAATAGGGTTAATGCGAGAAAGGTAGTTGGAGGTTAGTTTGATGAGAGAAGTATGTTTAGGAGTGAAAAGTAGAGTTGGATAGTTAGGTAGTGTGTTCGGGGAGTGATCACGAGGTTCAGTCAAGAGGCTTTTAAGACTAGAGTCAGCTATCGACGTTGAAAAAGGTGCGCCACTCCCCACTAGGTCGGAGTATATAGATGGTCTCAGAATAGTGGGATTTTCGCCCTCAACATTTGGAGACCCCAAAGCAGCACTGTTGAGGGGGAAAGAGATAAAAAAGGATGAGATGGTGTATTTGTCGAATTAGGGGGGATTAAAGAGTTGTATGGGATGGCTTGATTTAGATTGTATCTGGAGTCAGTAGGTGGGTTCCTAAGTAGGCCAACGTTATGGCTTCCTTGTGTGCGGTGGGCAATTTTAGTTCTATTATGGTTAGTTGGGCAGATAGCATGTTTCTGGTAAGGGATGAAGGATTGCCTGATACTGTTGCCAGTGTTTCTGTTGTGTGTAGTTGTGTGATGGTTCATGGATCTTGTAAGGTCCACACTATATGACTTACGGGTAACACATTTAGGTGTGGTTCTTTAGAAATACGGTCTATTATGATATTAGCACTGCTCTAATAGTAGACCTAATCCTAAAATTGTAGATTTATCTTGATGTAACTGCCTAATCTATAAGATCTTACGTGGAAGTTACAGCATCGTCTACACCTACTCCTTGCATTGTGACAATTACCAATACGTGATAGAGAACAAGCTTAGGCTAGAGATAGAATATATTTTATATGAATAGAAGATACAAGATAACATTCAGCTGGGACCACGCCTGCAAGGCCGAGCCATGCCATCCGATGAACTCGGACTAATTCAATTTATTATTCCCGCCTTCTCCATTCTTCTGTATTTCTCCGCGTTAAATGTTTAATGTCTATATCTCATATTGTCTCGTGGTAGGGCCCAATGCCACTACACTACTCTCCCACCAGAATCAACGTGACGTTGGTTCGATACCAAATTGTATGGAATTGTCTCGCGCCGGAGGTTAGAAAGAATTATAAGAATCATCCGGATATTGATAAACTGAAAGACAAATCAAAAAGAAGGCAGCAGCATCTGGTCGGGAAACACACGTAATTATTTTAAAGTTTTTGGTTTAATACTTAACACGCTTAAAATGAAAATTTGGGCGGAGATTATTTGAGCTAAACAAGGCGGGATTATAGTTATAATGTAATGACTCCGTATAGGGATATTTTAATAAGTCGCTGTAAGATAGTTAGTAATAGCCGTAGGTTAATAACATTTCCTGTTTAGAAATATTAAAAGCAATCAATATTGTAGAAATGTTAAAACTGGTATTATATTTGGTCGAAATTATGAAATCGAATAACGTATGTGCCGGTAAGTTGTCCATGCATTGATTTCCAATTGCATCTGTATTAGTAGGCTAACTGAAAGAACAAAAGTATAAACGCGGAGAAGAATTCCAACTAGTGTTCCAGTTAGTTTGATACGGTTTATTTAGATATGGGGAGATTTTCTCGACCTCGTTTGTACTTGACCGTGATAGAATTTAGTAATACAACTAATACATTAGAATTGTTATCAAAAATTTTTACGTGAAAAGTAATAATTATGTGGATTTTGGACATATAGCTAAGAGCGATTCGTTAAACATGAGTGAATCCGTTAGAGATATGCTCTAGACTCAATGTTCTGATTTGCCATAGACTATTTATTTATATTCATACCTATCGGCTGATGACACATACAAGTTAGTTGCAAGTGCCAGTTTAGTATAAGACGGAATGCTGTCTCATTAAGACATAGTGATTATAAGTAATTGAAATCAGTTTAGCCTATGTGCCACATTTCTAGGTGATGTGCTGCTGCAAGATGTATTCGTCTAAATAAGTTTTTACAAGATGATTAACAGTGAGTGATGCTCATGTGATTACCGGGGAGAACATAAGTTGTAACCAAGGGGAGTACACTCCCAACTCATGTCTATGATAATGGCCTGAACCTTAGTCAGTGTCGGGGTAAATTCGACATTGATGTTTTCAGTTTGCAGGAGATTTGCTTGACTGCTTATACTGATGATTTGCATGCATGATTGTGTCGCTTAACCTCCAATTAGACTGACAAGGTTTTGAGATATTTACTGACTGAGCAACTGATAAACATACTGTAATCATCCTTAGTGAATGAAAAGCAAAACAACACTACTTAATGATAATTATAAGTCAATTTGCTGACCGATTTGTTAATAGTTTCGTCAACTTTATCAATCAGATTACGTGATTGTCAAGTCATGGCAATGCTTTATGACGATGTCCTGAAATCATTATGTTTATCTAGCTAGTGTTGATTGAGGATTAGCCAGTGAAAAATAGATGCTATTGCTTTGTGTGATTCAAAATTATCAGAAATTCGTAGCGTGAACGAATCCGAGTTACCTGTTTACATTACTAATGGTAATTTAAATATATTCGTGTACATAATGTTAATTTTAATAATAGGCTTCGGAGATTTAATTTTAAATATTTGTTTGTCGAACAACATGAGAATTTAGTTATTAAATTAGTGCAGTATGATAATACCTACATTTGGTGACTTTATTATCCCCTATATGTTCGTCTTTTTAGGCTACTAATACACTAGACCAATTCGTAAACCCAAATACGTATAGCAGTAATGTCTATGACGGGTTTATTGAAAATGTTAAAGGCGATTCAGATGATTTTTAAATTTAAGAGGCATAGAGATATAATGCGATGCAAGTACGGGCCAGATTAACATGCAGCTTGTTGAGATATATGGCAAATTAAATATAATAAACGGGGATAAAATGAACAATATTTTTCTAAATCGAGACGACTTGGAATTTCAGTTAAGAATATGATGAGTTATAAACTTTACATAAGACGTCGCTGTAGTTAACCTAGCGACATTTATAAATGTGTGCAAAGGGAACTAAAAATAAGAAATTTCTTTAAACAGCACGTTTTCTTAGTAGAATGTTGTGGTATAAAAGCATCAAATATTTCTACTTAGTCCTGGGAGTGGCTCGTATGAAATATACAAAACCAGTCTAACAGAAAAAATTTAAGTTAAGAAGTACTTAAATCACAATAAATGAACCAGGAAAGGGAAAAAGTAAAACTCGCCTGGGTTGTTTTCGCTTCCAAGTAATGATGATTTGAATTGGACAGTAATTCGAATCTGGACTATACACGAGATACTGTCGACTAAATTCTTGGATTAATCCAGCATTGAAAACTGGATTTGTGTAAGTCCAAAATTAATTTAAGCCAAATATGTAGCATTGCCTGACGAACAGTCTAAACGAGACCTAAGATTGCAGGAAATCTATAGTTAAAACTCACCGTAAATTTCTGGCATTTGCATCCTGTTTGGCCATGGAACTCAGCAATTGGAAATTAGTCAGGCAGTGGTCGGAAGAAAAGATATTGCAGGATAGTGTATAGTTTAAAAATAGAATGTGTTAAGTGAAGGAACACGAAGAATCAGATCCAGATAACTATTTAGTCCTTGATTGCATTGTTAGCCAATGTATATTTAGGATATTTACAGGTCATATTTGCTAGAGCTTGATGTTAAAACAAGTTTGTTTCGCCAAAGCATGTTAATGCTATTAAAGCTTGTTAACTAACCATCAAAGTTACTTAGATAATGTAGATGATCAGTTTTTATTATTGATTAAGCTAGTCAGTTATGAATAATAATCAATATAGCGTTAAGATAATACATATGAGCATTAATCAGAGGACTATTAGAATAATGGATTTACATAAGTAAATATCGATCGAAAAAGTTAAAGTGGAAATATGGATGAAGAATTAGAGGTTGCGTTTGTTAAGTCGGGCTCACCAATTTAGAATTACGGTCTATTATGATATTAGCACTGCTCTAATAGTAGACCTAATCCTAAAATTGTAGATTTATCATGATGTAACTGCCTAATCTATAAGATCTTACGTGGAAGTTACAGCATCGTCTACACCAACTCCTTGCATTGTGACAATTACCAATACGTGATAGAGAACAAGCTTAGGCTAGAGATAGAATACATTTTATATGAATAGAAGATACAAGATAACATTCAGCTGGGACCACGCCTGCAAGGCCGAGCCATGCCATCCGATGAACTCGGACTAATTCAATTTATTATTCCCGCCTTCTCCATTCTTCTGTATTTCTCCGCGTTAAATGTTTAATGTCTATATCTCATATTGTCTCGTGGTAGGGCCCAATGCCACTACAGTTCTTGTCGAGTGTCGTTTCACCTCAGGATGAGTAAGTACTGCCAGTTCACTATGTTTTTGTAGGGCATTCTACTGTTATGAAAATATGCAGGTTTTGGACTAGGGGTGCTGCAGTACTTGTGGATTCTTGCAGGGAGTTTAGTATTATTTCGTACAGCGGTGTCGGAGCATCTGTAGCTGTTAGTGCAAGTCCTGGGAGGATTATTTTTAGGCTTCTTATCGAGGCAATACTGTAGCACTATTGAGGCATAAGTGGATTGGCATTTTGGGTAGTTGGGTGTTTGGGCTAAGGTTGAGTGCTTGCAGCTGTCTTATATGCTGTCTTGTTCCTAGGTCTAATAGCAGCATCCAACATGCCTTCGTTTTTGGGAGGGGTAGTGTATCGTTGTTTAGTATCTATACCGTGGCTAACGCTATAGCTGCAGCGGCTACGTGGTCTGGGTTGATTAGTTTGTGTTCCATTGAAGATTCGACGCTGGATAGCAGTCCTATCATGGATAATTCTAATCCTTTTTAAATGTCGGAATACGCCTTAGTAGTGACTGACTATTAAGGAGGTGATTAGCTTCAGTGGTACTACCAAACTGAAATAGAATGAGACAAGAGGCTTTAGTGTGTGTTTTACGTAATCATCTTGTTACACACCAAGATTGCGACAATCCACATTCTTGTAGTAGAGTATTTCTAACAATCTTTAAGTTCGCACCATCAGGTATATTATACACAATAACATTTTGCATACACTGAAGTCTTTTTAACACTTCAGATGATATATGGTCAATTATCTTTTTCAGTGTTTTTTATAATTTTGAGATCAGGATTTTCTGGGACATTGACTACATATTTGTACGGTAATAAATCTTGGATAGTTTGTGTGAAGCTGAGTTCTGTTTGGCTGCTACTAGTGATGAGATTATTGGAATATATATCTAAGTTTTTAAGGTCGATGTGGTTACACACAGACTTGTTGCAGGTGTCTACAGGATGGTCAACCTGTGCATACTTATTTGGGGGATGGAGTACATATCTGAGTGAGTAGTCAAGATCTACATCATCGGGCTGGCTATTGTAAGCAGGCTTACATGTACTCCGTGGACCGCTACTCAGGATGGCCGGTTGTAACATATATGAGTGTTTGGGGTCAGCCGGACTGTCCAAATACTGCTCACAACATGTGATGCTATTGTTTGGACTGACAAATGATGTCGACTCTAACGGCATATGACTGCTCTTATTTATATCTACAAGCGATATACAAGGTAGTGATGTGTCTTCCCAAGTAAACGGTGCACGTTTAGTGTAGCTGAGGGAAGGTCAGAGTAGGATGCAGACTGATCAGTGTGTTTATAGGTTTTCACATCATTCGCTTTAGTGACTGATTTCGAATTTTTGCAAGCGCTATAGGCATCAGGAGAGATTATATGTTTTTTAGATGGCCGGAACATTATTGTAAGTAATGTAAATATGAAGTTTAATTAAGTGAACAGCGACAGTTACAATTTCGCTTGATAGACGTGTAAAGTTTAATGGTAGGACCAGATCCAGTACTAGTTAAGAGCAAATATATTAACGTTAATTGGTGAAAATAGAAAGCGTGAAAACTAGCAAAATTGATGCATGACGTTGACAGAACCCTGTCAGTGGCGAGTTATTTATCGATAATAAATTATTATTATTATTTACGTGGATACTCTTATCTCTTAACCTGCGTAGATCGTTTCACTCGATGACCAGAAGCAATACATGACAAGGATATTGCTGCTGAAACAGTGGGCAGCAAACTTCGGACGACCTTCAACCACCACTACAGATCGCGGACGCCAGTTAGAATCTGGACTTTTCCGTGGCCCGACCACACTATTAGGAACCACTCTTCCATCACTTACAAGCAAACGAGTTGGTAGAACGCTTCCACGACAGCTAAAGGCTTCACTATCATCTGAAAACGTTTCACAGTGAACAGACACTCTTCCACTCATCTTACTTGGCACTCAAAATGCAGTGAAAGCTGACATTGGATACACTACAGTGCAGCTCGTTGATGAAGCTACACTACGAATCCCAGGAGAATTCGTGGATCTTTCGTCTTTTTCATGAATATGGATCTAAACTCCTACATGATCAGGCTTGCAAACGCAATGGGTTCAGTTAAATCAGTATCCACTAGACCGCAATCAACTAATGTTTTCGTTCAATCTGCCTTGCGATATAGTACACACGTCTTTACACGCCGCGATTCACTTTGATGACCTCTTAAAACAGCATGCAAAGGACCCTTCAAAGTTATTCGGCGTGAATCTAAGTACTATATAAGAACGGAACTAGCAATAGCATCAGCACTGATTGCATCAAAGTAGCGTATTCAGAATGAAACCATTTTGATGTCGATTTTCCTTCGGTACAATCAAAAGACACGAGTCCTGTATTCACAATACCTCAGCCGATAACCAACAATACTTTGGCCGTATCTGACAACATACTCAAAACAACGCGTTCCAGTAGAAGAACAAGGTTTCCAGAACAAGTAAACAATTACCGCATGTGAGACACTACATATTACTTTGTTTTGTCCATATTTTTCTTTGTGTTATGACAAAAAATGTTCTTAATATGCTCATATGTGCATGTATATTTGTTGCAAAAAACGACCGTTTTTGTTACCAATGTGCTCTCTTATATGTGTATATCTTCATTTTCTTCAAAAAACCATCGTGCGAAAATCATTTTCACGCTATGGCATGTTAAAGAAACGCATGTATATGAGTTGATTTTTCTTTTTTGCCTGCTTTTTGTCTTTACGCACGTACAAGTGTAATTTGGCATACACTTACATATCCTTTCTTTTTCTCTTACAGAACGGCTGCAAAAGACGGAAAAGAAACGAAGTTTACGATGAAGTGAAATTTTCATTGCACCTGTTTCTTCATTAGTATGTAGCGTGGTGTCGAGTTGAGCTTGACTATGAACACCGCTACCAGACTACTTGCCAATAGACCAATAAAATCCCGGTAGGCCAAAATATCAGAAGGCAGATGATTGTAGTAGTCGTATATATTTGTTGGCAATCTCGTGGTATCGAAAGAATACCGAGATCGTGCCAAAGGAGTACAAGTGTGGTTACTGAGCGTAACCGGATTCGTACAAGTTCGAAGTCAACGGGAAAGTAAGTATAATGGCTGTCATTAGCACAGTTAAACAAACGAGCACAATAAAACAATCACTGGTACAATTGGTTATAATAATAATTGTTTTCATCGAACCAATCGCGTTCTGTTGACAAAAGTAGGTCACTACAGGAGCCCCCCGCTAGAAAGGGTTTACACTTTCGATAGTTAGCGGTTTGATTCGTGGGACTGATCGGCAGATGTGCGGTTGTAGGACGAAGGAAATTGGCGGAACAGGAAGTGATCGTTGATCCTCGAGTTTCCAACGGAAGTCTTTTGCGCAGAACGGTACCAGGAGAAGTGTGCCGTATTTGTTGGTCGAGTTAGCATACCACACCAGAGTGGTTTGTATCCAGAATCTGATGATTGCGTTCGTAGGGATGTGGACTAGGAAACGCTGCAGACGTAGGACGAAACCACGTTGAGCCAAGAAACCGGACGCGACCATAACTACCAAGTATATGCCAGGCGAATTCGAGACCAGATAATCGACTGAGTGCGTTGACTAGAGCGTGGGTGGCCAAACCAGCTTTCGCCAAAGTTGACTGAAGTCGACGTTATCAAATGGACGATGGTCGGAGGCGTGAGCTCAGGATACAGAAAAAAAATCAAAAAAAGAAAAGTGTAGCATGCGTGTAGTATAGGAATAATCCTACACCGTATCCGTTATTGACTGTGCGTTTAGTCGCGAAAGCGTACGGGTAATCGTACTCGGCGACCGGAACGTGAGACAGTGGTCTCGTTCGTACTTCGTGAGCCTGCAATCTCATCCGAGGTCAAGGGCGGCGTGGTCTGCCGATCTGGACGTGAGACGGAAGTCTCGTCCGTAGATGGTGCAGATGACGCGTGCTGTTGACCGGGACGTGAGAACGAGGTCTCTGATGTATCTAGCGTGGGATCCGAGGTATACGTAGAGATCCCGCTAGAAGGTTTGATAGGTCTAGCATTGAGTCTCAAGTTATCGGGTAGGGCACTGTCATCGACGTGTGCTGGTTTGAGACGATCAATGCTGACGATCTCGACGCGGCCGTGTCGATCAACCTTGAAGGTCTTTTCGTGACGAGAGATCACGTGAAAAGGGCCTTTGTAAGGCTGTTGCAAAGGTTTGCGTACCGAATCTACTCGTATGAAAACATGTGAACAGGTAGATAACTCTCGAGGGAAAGCGACCTGTCGATGTTGTATTCGAGTTGACACCGGAGACAGCGTTCGCATAAATGCAGACAGTCGATGGACGTAGTCTGATTTACCGAAATCATTACTGCTCCGTGGTGTGAAGAATTCCCCAGGCAGACGCAATGTCGTGCCGTATACAAGTTCAGCGGCGGAACATTGGATATCTGCCTTCAAACTCGTTCTGATGCCTAAGAGAACGAGCGGTAAGGTTTCGTACCAATTATCGTTTTCGTGTGCTCGAAGAGCACTTTTAAGTTGGCGATGAAACCTTTCGACTAAACCATTCGATGCTGGATGGTAGGCGGTGGTGCGTATGCGTTCCGTACCAAGCAGCCGGGTCAGTGAGGAGAATAATGCGGACTCAAATTGTTGTCCTCGGTCAGTCGTGACAGTCGAAGGACAACCGTACAATGCTATCCATCGTTCTACGAAGCGGTGAGCAACTGTCTCCGCCGTGATAGACGTGATGGGAATAGCTTCGGGCCATCTAGTAAAACGGTCAATGCACGTGAGTATGTGATCATACCCATGCGATGGTGGCAATGGTCCTACAATGTCTATATGAACGTGATCAAAGCGAGCATCAGGCGTAGCGAACGTGCCAATGGGGGCAGCTACGTGCCTGTGCACTTTTGATCGTTGACACTGTAAGCATTGCTTTACCCACATACGAGCATCTTTATTCATGGACGGCCAGACGTATCGTGCAGCGATGAGACCTAATGTGGCTGCGATACCTGGATGAGACAATCCATGAAGGGCATCGAAGACGAGACGGCGATAGGTAGAGTGTACGATGGGTCGAGGAAGACCGGTAGAAGTATCACATAGGATAGTACCTGAGCTAGTAGCTAGGGGTACTTCCCGGCACTGAAGGGACGAAGATTGTGGTGTTTCTGTACAGACAGGATCGTTCGCTTGTGCGGCGGCCATAGCAGGAAGATCGAGCACCGGTAAGGTAACTGCATTCGTCTGGATACGTGAAAGAGCATCGGCAACATAGTTCGACTCGCCTCTAATGTGACGAAGGTCTGTCGTGAACTGTGAGATATAGTCCAAATGTCTGCACTCTCGTGGTGAGTAGCGGTCAGACTTGGTATGCAGGGCATACGTTAAGGGCTTATGGTCGGTGAATAAGATGAATTGACGTCCTTCTACTGCGTGCCGGAAATGTTTGATGGCGCAGTAGGCTGCAAGCAGCTCGCGACCAAAAGCGCTATATCTCGTCTCCGTGGGAGTAAGGCGTCGTGAGAAAAATTCAAGCGGTTGCCAACTACCGGAGATATTCTGTTGCATAACGGCTCCTATAGCGAAATCTGATGCATCAACCGCTATACTAAGCGTGGCTGATGGGTCAGGATGAGCGAGGAGTGTAACTTCAGCGAGAGCCGTTTTGATCTCTGAGAATGCAGTACGTGCGGTATCGTTCAGTTCTAATTTGCGTGGATTACCGGGTAGTAAATCGGTTAATGGTCGTAACCGTTCTGCCGCGTGAGGGATAAAACGTCGGTAGAAGTTAACCAAACCGAGAAAAGCCTTCAGTTCCTTGATTGAGGACGGCACGTTGTACTCCTTGATTGCTCGAATTTTGTCCTCGAAAGGCAGAATACCCTCTTGTCTGATGACATGACCCAGAAATATTATTTCTGATTTACCCAACTCACATTTCTCTGGGTTGACTACTATTCCATTATCCGAGAGACGTTGGAATAATAGCGTAAGATGTTGATAATGTTCATCTACGTTTGATGATGCGATCAGCAGGTCATCAATATAGATGTGAACAAAATCCAAGTCTCGTACTATGCTATCGATGAACCTTTGGAAAGTTTGAGCAGCATTTCGTAATCCAAATGGCATTCGTAGGAACTCAAACAGACCGAAAGGAGTCGTGATAGCGGTTTTCTCGATGTCTTCAAGAGCGACTGGGATCTGGTGATATGCTCGTACCAGATCGATTTTAGAAAAGATAGTCGTGCCCTTGAGCGATGCCGTGATGTCGTGTATGTGGGGGATGGGGTAGCTATCAAAGCGCGTAACTACGTTAAGTGCTAGGTAGTCGCCGCAAGGTCTCCAACTAACCCAATCCTTTTTGCGCACCATGTGTAAAGGAGAGACCCAAGGACTGTGAGAAGGACGAATGATACCAGCAGATAGTAAATTGTCAAACTCACGTTTAGCGAAGGCTAATTTGTCCGGTGCCAGTCGGTGTGGTCTTGCCGTGACTGGTGGTCCGCGGGTGACTATGTGGTGTACCACACGATTGGTCACCGATGAAATCTCCTCGAATGGTTTAGTTAATCTGGGGAATTTCTCGAATAAGGCGTGGAATTTATCGTCACGCGAATAAAAAGTGCCGAGGATTCGGTACGCGTTTGTGTGAGCTTTAAAGCCCATGAATTTGCTGTTCGACGAAGTATCGATTAGCTGCAGCCTACGTGAATCGACTAGCAATTCATAGTGCTGTAGGAAATCAATACCTAGTATGGCTGTGGGAACATCAGCAATGATGAACGTCCACAGATACTGTCGTCGGTTGCCCAGGTTGACCGCGAGTTGTCGTGTACCGTAGGTAGGAATGGCTGAGCCATTTGCAGCGCGTAGTCGAAGCATTGTAGCTTGTGACTTAATGCTACCTCGTGGTACGACAGAAACTTGGGCACCTGTATCCACTAGGTACCTAGCGTTTGTGCGATAATCGTGCACGTAAAATAAACGGCCAACCTGGGGGGCAGAGCCGGCGAGTACGGCCGCTTTTACTCGCCGGCTTTGGAGTTTCCCGCCTTGTATGAGCACGGGGCTCGACAACGGCGGGCACCAGATCCGAAGGATCGATGAAACCAGCACCAACCTGCACTCGCTTCCGAAGTCGCCTTTTGGCGTGGCTTGGAAGATGCCCTTGTTGGGCGAGTGTTGACGGCTTTTCGAGAGCGTGAGCGGACTCGAGGGACGTAGGGTTGGGGTACGTTACAACGGTCTCGAAAACTAAGACGTGTATGAATACACCCTTCCCTGTCACCTTGAGCCGAGGAGTGGCTGCCGTCGATATCGACTTTCGGACGCGACGTTGAGGCAACTACGTAGTTGTCTCGATTGCCAGTCCTAGCTAGAATTTTGTCTGCTGTGAGGGCTACCTGTTTCAGTGGTGCGTCCTCGAGCAGGGCCGTAACTGTAGGTTGGATAAATGCTGGTAGAGATTCGAGCCACAGTTCTTTAACAATTTCAGAATCGGCTGCCGTGGGTCCTGCAAGAGATTGCAGGCGCGTGAGGTGGTGGCTCAGTTTAGCATCACCCAGGGGGTGACGTGCTAATAACGTCCTCAATCGTTCCTCCCTCGATGGAAGGAAATGTCTGAGGACCGCCTCCTTGAGACGATCGTAAACATTGGGCACATTGGAATTGAGGACAACCTCACGGACAGCTACTAAATGGTCTCCCGGTAAACATTCGAGAGCGTAAGTGTACTTCTGCCGTTGGCTTGTAATATGACGGGTCTCAAATTGAGACTCTATAGCAGCAAACCAAACTTCGGGATCGTGAGGAATAAAAGATACAGGTCGAAAGTGTATAACCTGTACGTCAGAGTCTATTACGTTAATACTATTCTTATCGTTATCCGTCATGTCAAATATATATATTAAAAATTAATATGAAAATATATGACAGACGTGGATAGATAAGCGATAGACTCACCAAAATTGACTTCTTTGGAAGGTTTGGTTGCGATTGCCAAGTGGTCGTAGATGTAGGTTCACCAGTTGCAGAAGATTTGACCGAAGTTGAGGCGTGTTCCAAAATTTGGCTCACCAAATGTAGCGTGGTGTCGAGTTGAGCTTGACTATGAACACCGCTACCAGACTACTTGCCAATAGACCAATAAAATCCCGGTAGGCCAAAATATCAGAAGGCAGATGATTGTAGTAGTCGTATATATTTGTTGGCAATCTCGTGGTATCGAAAGAATACCGAGATCGTGCCAAAGGAGTACAAGTGTGGTTACTGAGCGTAACCGGATTCGTACAAGTTCGAAGTCAACGGGAAAGTAAGTATAATGGCTGTCATTAGCACAGTTAAACAAACGAGCACAATAAAACAATCACTGGTACAATTGGTTATAATAATAATTGTTTTCATCGAACCAATCGCGTTCTGTTGACAAAAGTAGGTCACTACAAGTATATCGTACTACATGGTCTCTCATGGCAAGGAGAGAAGAACAGACATTGCTGAATATATCAAACCGTCAAAAGAGCGTTTAACAACGACAAACCAGTTGGTCTTAAACTTCTGGCTGGCCACGTTTTAGGATCCTTGCTATCACACAAGGAGGGTGATCCATAGCGGTAAGTAAATCCCGGAAATCATTAGCTCCGTAAGTCATTGACATTGGATGCTGACCACATTAGTTTAAATAGACTCATTTAGCTCAAGGCGCTTGGTCATACATCCGCACCAGATCACGAGTGGGAACGCCCTGCTCAACTTCCTCTGTAGCCACTAGCCAGTTTAGATCAGTCGCTTCTCAATATACTGATATCTTCGAACCTCTTCGCTGCTGAATTCTGGTTTCACTGGATTGACACGTTTCTATTATACAAGGTTTTACTAGTTAGGGTGTTTTTAAACTCAAAATACTTGTGACATCTTCAGCTTCTTCAATAACTTTTCAGTCGATCTACGCAGTAGTCCCCTTCACATTTAGTAAATCTTGCAAGGCATGAAATTTATTATTTACTTACTTACTTACGCCTGTTACTCCTCGTGAAGGAGCATAGGCCGCTCACCAGCATTCTCCATCCAACCCTGTCCTGGGCAATCCTTTCAAGCTCTTTCCAGTTCTTATTCATCCTTTTCATATCTGCTTATATTTCCCGACGTAATGTGTTCTTTGGCCATCCTCTTTTCCTCTTCCCTTCAGGATTCCAAGTTAGCGCTTGTCTCGTAATGAAATTTATTGCTGAGATCTATCTTGAATAAGTTAAGATTGACAGTGTCTTAAAGAAAGGCTGTATTCAACCTTTGAAATGCTACTTGTTCAGTTGTTCAGTGCTTCCGTAGCTTCACATTTATATACGCCCACGTTGTGCGAGCGTTTCATATATTATGTTGATTGTCGCTCTGGCATTTAATAAGAGCACTGTTCTCGTGATCGTTGAAGAATCAAGAGTTTCAATATGAGGCATCATACTTACTTACTTACTTACGCCAGTTACTCCCAATGGAGCATAGGCCGCCTGGAGTCCCTTTCCGGAGGCTACTGTCGGTCCCAAGCCCGGATAAAGGAGGAGGGTTGAGCATGGGTTTAGCGACCCCATCCCATAGAAAACTAACTCGCTAAAAAAACGCTAACCAGAAAAAATTATTCAAACCATTTATGAGGCATCATAACTCTTCCAAATGAAGACCCTCCAACTCCCAGGACGGAGTTCGAAGGGTTCAAATGATATTTTCTGGTTGGCGTTTTTTTCAGCAAAGTTGTGTTTCTAAGAAATGAGATTGTTAACCACATGCTCAACCCTCCTTCTTCATCTGGGTGAAGAAGCCACAGGTATTCGGAGTTTGACAACGCTTTAACCAGTAACACCTACTAATATGAAGCGTACCCACCAAGTAAAATCAAAAGACAGAAGTGAGGAGATCGAAGATATATTTGATAAGCTACAAATATATAGAGGATCGTTTGAACTAATCTGGCTAGCGATTGCAGTAGATGTTGAGCACAGCGTTCCCACACGTGTTCTGGTGCGGATGCTTGACCGAGCGCCTTCAGCTAGATGAGTCCAATAAAACTGTGTTCAGCATCCAATGTCGAAAACTTACAGAGCTATTTATTTTGGGGATTTATTTACTGCTAAATGGGCTTCAGGCTAGTAGTAACCTTACAAGGCTAGGCAATTTGTCTTACGAATGTAGACTTTGAATCTTGGGATTGTACTCGCCTACCCTAATAATGATAAGACGTGATCTGTTATTGACATGCAACGTAATAAGTATCCTAATTCATCCCGAAAGAGCATTTTGGCAAAACATCATTACTAAGCTACTCGGAAAGAGCACAGATAGATTAATTACTTCATAGAAACCTTTTAGACAGATACTGATTATGCAGAATATTGGAAGAACTTTGAAGTGACAAAATTAATAATTCCTGAGAGGTGAAGCTACGAGATATTTAAATGCCAGCACATAAGACAAATCAGACGCTTTGTTAGCCAGTTTTAGTGTCTATGTCTAATTTAACAGAATGGCAAACACAACAGTACAAAAAGACCCCAAAAGTAAATAGTGATTAAAATTAGTCTGAACAGGCAATGTACATGGCACTAAACAAAATAGATAAACATGAACTCAGGCGCAAATATTACACTTGAAGCCAAATAGTTGTAGGACTGTTGAGTCTGAAGTTTTAAACACTTTTCTAAACCAAATTTTCTAGAAGTGAACATGCCATGGGCTGTCGGCTTTCGTAGTGTTTCCTGTAAAGTGTATCGGTGACCCCTTCAGATAAGTTCTAGTGAATAACTGGGGTACAAAAAATCCGAATAAACAGAATTCGACGTAAGCTTATGTGTTTCTTTTTTTTTTTAAATATTTAGGTGAGTATTCTCCAGAGTCATCGTGGGTTTGATTTTTCAGATTTTTGTCTTGAAAAATAGAGACCGACAATTGTCGACTACGATGTTTTTCCAAGATTAGTGTACTCTGAAAATATCAATAAAATTTCTCACAGTGTAAGAAGGCTCACATATTGTAAATTGATTCTGGACACATTTACAAAAGACTTCGTTGCAATCTATGTTTACCTTTGGGTTTTACCTTTATAATGTTATACATGTCTCAAAATGTTTGAAAATAATGTTAAATCGGATGTTGAGAATTTTGTAGATAAATATATCAACCCAAGGACTTCGAGTAATCGAATTAATATTTCTGATGACCTGGAAATTAATGATTCGGAAAACCGAGATTACTACGGCTTTTACCAGTAAGTGTTTCGTTTAGTCAGTCTGGATCGTGTTGTTAATGGTTTTTAGTCGCGTATCTCTCTTTTAAGTATAGCTTTCGTTAAATGTTTTGTGATATCTGTCCGCCGAAATTGCTTGTCTTGCAAGACAACATCATGATGTTGCTTAAAGTAGTATTGTTACACTTTTACGCGTATTAACCGTCAATTTACAACGATTTTTGCATTATTTACCCACAAGCTCTGATGTGACTGGGGTGACTTGTTCATAATCATAGATTCTTGCACCTCAAACATAGTTATTGTCTATACTATAGCTATTTGAAGTTTCACATTACAGATCGACTTTGGTAATATGAAAATACTAATTCAACAATCTCTAAAACACATTATTACCATTTTCCTAGCGATTAGGTGTTTCAATTTTCATCAGCAAGTAAGTCAACAAAGAATGAGCGACAATCTGAAATTTCACTTGCATAACATGCAATTTTCTTTAGATATTTATTATCTTCAGAAATCATAAGTTTAATTGATTCTCACCGATTGTTCTTGTTGCCTACATGTACATCCGCTTAACTAGGTCAGAGAACACTCACTATCTCCCGGAAAGTTTCCTGAATCCACTTTTTTGTTTATTTGGTGCTCAAATGAGATTTATGTGGCGCATATGTATTTGGTGCCTCCTTGTACCAATATCTATGTGTTAAAATAAATAAATAAAATAAATTATTTGGTGCTCAGTGGAAGCAACAAAGCTAGTGTCCAGAATCCAAAAAGTAGACTATCGAGCGACTAAAATTGCAATTACTAATTATAATATGTATCCAGCTTTCAGTTAACAACAGTTCAGATGTTATTTAGAGCTATTATCAATATAAATTTCGATCTCAAACGTAATTTTCACACGAATGTTAGTTTGAACATGATAGTTTTCGTACAGCAGATAAGGCTATGGGCTCAGTAAATGTAGTTAATGGAATTAAAACAAAAGGCTCTTATGGTAATCAGATATACATAAAATTGGCTGATATCCCCTAAGATTTTGAATTAGACGTAACATTATTCTGCGAAATATTGAACTAGAACTAAGTATTTGTGTCTACTGTGTGCCACTTATCCAGTACAACTAAGAAAGTAATTGACAAAAACTCTTAAAAGACGTTTATTGAAGAACGCAGTATATAAACTAGGTAGCCCGAATAACCGCATCTCATGATTTTGGACTTAAGCTTGTGTATATCTAGTGGCTCGAGTTTAAGCTGATGGGTACTTGTTTTTAAAATTCATTCTAAATGAAATGGAAATAGTTCACAAATAAACTTATCTAAATCTGACCATGAGGTTATTCATGCATTCGGACTGAGCTACAGAATCTTCAGTTTTTTGAACTGCAAATGAAAATGCCATAATTTACCCTGTAGTAAAAGTACTTATTCAGGTTATCTCCTTATTTTCCTTAGTAATAGGAGTTTGTGGTTTCTAGACGATCAGTGTGCAATTCGGTAATATGACTAGGAAGACGTTTTACATACTGTAAGCAAATTGTGAACGTTTACTGGTAACAGTAATCTTATAATGGTTCTGTAAACCTGTCGTTTATTTTTATAACAGATTATATAAATTCTGAAATAGTTCTATTCTGTGTGTTCAGTGTTGTATCAGTCATTTACGGACTCATCATTAGTTTGTAGTTTTAAAACCACATTTATTCTGTTTGGGTGGTTGGGTAGTATTTTTAGTACCTAGATAATGTGTGGCTAAAATTCTGCTGTACAAATACGTACTTAGCTAATGACGTTTTGTTCAACCGTGGGTTTTATTTGTTCACACGTAGTTAAGTGAGTATTCAATTGGTGTTGCCAGAATTACAAGCGAAAGAGCTATCGGTTTGTCTATTATCATTTTGAAATTTTAAAGTGGTTGGTGACGAATTTCCTTAAATTATTTTACATCTAATTTTTTCCATACAGTTATTATATGGCCGGGCAGACTAGAAGTAACCGGCAATTTACTTTTGGTTTATAAAATGCTAAATTTGATTGGAAAATATGAACTTCATGTTGTATCTTTGGGACACCCGACTGTATCATTCATTTTAGCACGATCAGTAAAAGTTGTTTAATTTATTATCGTACACTCTGTAAGTCGTGGTAAAATTGACACCGGGAAATTATTTTCATTTTCAGCCCGAATGGTCTGACAAAAAAAGAGCGAATAGTCGAAAGTAAAGTGAGTTATTTACAGGTTTTTTTACTTAAGCGCTTACGACTTGGCATAGGATAGTAGTTTTAATAATATGTTTTAGTAACATTTTTTTTATCCATATCTTTTGAATCTTGCCGTAGTTTAAAGGGGTGTGTAGGTAGTCAGTGAAAACTGGTCAATTCCAGATTGGAAATAGAAAATTATTGTTTGTGACCTTGCACTTAGCACCAATTTTTGCGAAAGTCATAATCAACGCATTGTCCGGTGTCTTCTACCTTTCACTCACTGCTAAACCCAATACATCAAGTTTCATAGACATGTATCTGTGGTGTAGGTATATGTAATCTCGTCACCCCTTCTAAGATATTTACATGCATTCTCAGTGTATTATTAGATTGTTCTACAATCGCTTTTTGCCTAGATATTCAATTAAATAGTCACTATATTTGGTTGATATTAGGAATCAAACTATCTAGTATTTTAATAAAGCGGATTCCTACCTAACTACCTGTTCATTGATCAATGTAAACGAAATTTAAAGAGTAGCGCACAAAATTCCTTGTAGCCTCGAGGAGCGTCCCGCTTATAAAGGCAACTTCCTATCAATTATTTTCCTAGTGTTCATTGATCTGTTTCGAAAGATGGAAAGTCCGTTAGTTCTAATAAATCTCTATGATACTTATGCAAATATAGTAGGTGCTGGTGGTAATAACTAGTAATGAAGATGAATCATTTCAATATGGTATTCTTGTCTTTAATTGTTTGCTGATTGTACTGCTTCAACCTTGGAGTGGTAATGCAAAATTTACCTGATTCCGATAATATTCAGTGTTCTCGTATACGTCAGCCAAATTACAGTTTGTTGAATTGAGTATGTATCATACAAAATAACTACTAAGTAGTAAACTGCCATCTATGGGATTTGATTCCATGTAAAGTTGTGTATATACCTTGTGTCAGGAATATTTCCAAACATATTTGAATTAATTCATACAAACTGTGTATTTCTGTGTTTAGTATCGGAAGAATGATATTCGTCGTGTTGATAAATGGCTGAAGATGATTAGTAAGTGGGAGGAAGTTGATTCTTTATGGCATCGTATGTACAAAAATGGCCGGGCTTCGGAAAAGGTAAGTATTTATATAATTTGCTCTCATATATTTCATCGTACTTCAGCGAACCAATCATTCAGGTGTGAGTCAGTGGTTTAGTGAGTTAATCACAGTTTCTGATCAGCTTTAAGTTCAAACCCTCCCTTCACTTCCTCGGTTTAAGTACCCGCTTAGAATCATTTATCTACATACAAATACTGTTTCAAAACCTGGTACGAAAATCTGCATATAGCTAAAAGATCTGTTGAAAATTCCTCCTTTTTACAACTATGCTACAATGATTATATTTTATATGGTTTCTTTTTTTATGATGTCATGGCCCAAAATCTTTCGCAGTGGTGCAAGTGCATTCACTCTTTGTTTTCACTGATTTACATTTTCCTGAACCATATTTTCGACGCCTAATCTTTCCTGTCATCAATAATATTATTACTCTGGGATTTGGCCTAACAGTTTAATCTCTTTGTGCTAACAGGGTATGGCATTTTTAACCTATGTACATACGTTACTGACTCTACTTTGCGCATTGCGATAGGCCAAAAGTTAGACGAGTAACAGTCATAGGGCCATCAATTTACTAATTCCCATCTCATCTAATCTGCAATCTAAGTTCAAACTCAAATAAAAGTGTTTTATTCATTATTATGTAACCGTGTTTCATCGGCACTCATCAGTAAATTAATAAGTTTAAGCACCTTATTCGTATTTTACTTTGATTTTTAGGTTGGTTCTGTGTTACGTCTTATAAGATAGGGGTGATTCATTACAAACGTTTACATAGACATGAAGTTGTTCTTACTTGATTGCTAGCTAAACTAATAAGGTACAGACTTTTTAAGCTTAGCCCTTGATATATGTGATATATTCAAAATTATTTTCATTCCCCCCTATTTATACATCCTCTCCTCCGAAGTTGAAATTTCCCATCCATTCGCACATTACATTATCTACTAATAGGTGACACAAAGGGATTCAGGCTCCCTGATTATCATTTTACCAAAACGAAACTGTCTAGTAAGTTCTTTACTATCGGTTTTTCATTCCAATTCACTTCATGAAAGGATGTTCTTCAGTTCAGGAACTTCCATCACTAAGCGAAGTTCAATTTATTCAAGCAGTATTTAGTTCTAACATATTTAATTGTTCATATACACTACTAGGCGCTAAATTTGATTATATATGCGATTAGAATGTATCTACTGCATTAACCCATGTTCATGAACAAATTATAATTGTGAACTGTTTTTGCTTGTATTGAGCATCAGCGTTTAAAGGTATCTAAATATACGAAAATATTACAATCTGATTATGTCCATTTTCCGTCGATATGCGTTGTGTTTTGGGAAAATCTCATCATAGACATCTCAGCTAATTGTCGAGACAGAAACATACTGATTGACTTGGCTGTAGAGAGTTGCACGGTTTAAATTGATATCAATGAATGTCACATTCAATTTTTTAAAATCTTCATTAACACATTTGTACTTAAATTATCGACTTGTGATATCTTTTATAAATTTATATAATAAGCTTAACTGGTACACTTGTACACTGGTTTCCATCTGTTTTTTCTTAAAATCTTAGACAATAGTGACACTAAAGAATGTAAACACAAAATTGTGCTGATAATCTTAAAATATCCTGCTTCTTTATTTCATTCATTTGTACTTTTTTCCCTTCACACACTGTGAATTCTCGTATAAATATATATGCATGTATATTTTTTTCTACTATCAGTTAACCCGAAGAATTTTTAAAGGAATTCCTGATCGATTTCGTATGACTGTTTGGCCTCTTCTTCTCTGTGTGACCGATATAAAAAATAAAAATAAAGATATTTATGCGGTAAGTATCCTCGCTTATTTAAGTTAAATGCATATACATGTGTGTGCATATTCTAGCTGTAGTCGAATGTGAAATTTACGGTTCTTGAAAATTCGCTAACATTCGACTTTCAAACAAAAGGTCACAACTTCTAGCCTTCTTTCATTCATTGAGGTTTGAATGGTTAGATAGTAGGGTGGGTTTTTGGCTTCGAAATACTAACTAGTAAGTGATTGTACACTTAAAATAATCGAGATTGGAATGTTTGTATTTCATTTTCCTGACAACTCATTACGTTTACATATTCATACCTAGTGTCATTCATTACCTAGTCTTGAATAAACCTCAAATAGGCTTAAAGACGTCAGGTTTTAGAACACAGGCATGCTTCTTGGCGTCTGACAATGATCATTTTTCTTGACTTGAAAGCAGCATTTGACTCTGTAGATCGAGAGGTTCTGTGGTAGTGTCTGTCATTGAAAGGCGTACCTCAGAAGTACATAAACCTTGTGAAGGCTCTTTACTAGAACATTACCAGTCGAGTGAGAGCTTATGGCGAACTGTCATCTGATTTCGTAACCTCAAGTGGCGTACTGCAAGGCTGTCCACTGTCTCCATTTTTGTTCAATTTCATCATAGACATACTGATGGAAATAAATCACTCAACGCCTGAATTTTCGGGAATCGATCCCCTACCAGGAGGTCTACTTGTCGACTTAGAAGACGCAGTCTTTTGCTAGGAATGTGCAACAATGCCAGGATGTTTGGGATGTGTTTCTTCCCCTCAGAAAGCAAATTATTACTTCAGAACTGACCTGTGTCAACACCTGAACTGAGGATAGGGATTGAAGTAGTCGAACGCGTCGACAACTTTACTTATCTTGGAAGTCTGATCAGCTTTAATTGGTTGGTGTCTGACGAAATCTGTACACGGATTCAAAAAGCTCGTTTAGCTCGTCACCTATAGCGAAGGCGAGATATAGTCTACCAATTAAAGGACAACTATACGGCGCGGCAGTTCATTTTGTTCTATTTTACTGCTGCGAAACGTGGTCATCAAGAGTAGAAGGTACTCGTAAGCTACCAGTATTTGACCATAGATTTCTCAGAAACATTGCTCGCATCTGCTGAGATCACTGGGTAAGTGATAGTGAGGTTAGACACAGGGTATTAGGGAATGATAGTAGATCAGTTAATGAGGTTGTGAATCTTCATCGACTGAGATGGTTGGACCACGTAGTGCGTATGCCTGAACACCGATTACCACGACGTGCAATGGTGTCTAGTGTTGGTGATAGTTTGAAGAAAGTTAGGAGTGGTCAAACCAAAACGTGGCATCAGTCCTTGAAGACACTAACTTCTGGTTTGAGCTTGGTTGGTAGATGCAGACTACTTGGTTGGGGTCCGTGTGACTATCGTAAGTAATGGTTGAAGACTCTGAGTGCAATGGCTCAGAATCGATCCCGATGGCGTCGGTGTATACACTGTTTGTCTTCCCTTAAACTGTGAGGTTAAAATCGGTTTATATCTTTCTTTTTAGGAACTAATTCTCTCTTCATGTACTATGTCCTTATATGCAATCATTTTTTATGTTACCACCACTTAATTAAGTGGTGTTCATCTTGTTGTACTAATGAGGTATGGCAACTTGGACTGATGCATACATGTTTCTGGTCCTACGTTATAGATGACTGACTTGTTCATTTATTTATTTCTAAATGTATATTCTCGAGGGGATTAACCATAGTCTATCGACTTTTGCTCAAATGCATATAGAATTGGTCGTGTCCCAGTTTGAAACTTCTCTTTACCTATTTCATTTTGGAGAGCTTGATGATGTCACTGCCCTTCATGAACTAAAAGTCGGCTACACGAACTTGTGCTTGGGAATTAACAGTAATTTTGTACTAAAATCTAGTGAGGAAACTTACCGTTATTCGCCTTCTACTGTTAAAATAATCCCTGAGCAAATTACTCAATATTCTATTCGACTGGATCCATATGTATAGTACTCTAACTCATTGACCACTTTTCCAATTTGGAAAAATCTATATTTGTTGACATTTTTTCGAGATAACCCACTTCTAGGTATTTTTTATTCCACGGTTTTGATAAAATAGTGACTTTTAGATAATTAAAGATTTTGTCTTGGGTGAGGTACGCTCGACAATCTTTGCTTTTTAGTTGAAAGTTTTATGTAACATATAACGTGAAATTGGTCTTATCGATACGAATGTATTCATCCTTTACCTTTGCATAAATGTTGTATTTTAATACATATATGCCGATTCTTCTCATTTATTGTCTTTATCTATCCTTTCTTTGAGCTTCATTCTTTATATTCAATTTTTTACAGAAACTGATACCTTTGTCTCATTGTGCTGGTGTTAAATGGGTGCTGAATTGGACCGATTTAAGCTTGTGCTAGTTCCTACATAGTATTGAACTGTCTGTATTAGATAATAAATATTCTATCAATGTAAAGTAATTGTTTAGATATGCATCTTATCGGTAAGGCTAAATACTTACAGAAGCCGGTCGATTAAGCTCTTCTGTCCAATATACATTAAATAAGGGGTTAACATTCTAGCCCACTATTCTGGTATCTGCATAAACGTGCTCTGCGTTCGAATCTTGTAGATAGTAATACTCACTAGAATGTAGGTACCTCTAATTACAAAATCTTACACAGGACAAAACTAGTGACTTGGATTCCACTTTTATCCACTTACAAACGTACTGTCGTTTTTATTATCAATGACCGATTGATTCATTTTGTTTACCTAACCCAATATATTAGTGTACAATTTCATCAGACTCAACCCTTAAAAATTGTATATACATAACATTCTCAGTTTAATAAACTTTGAAACTAAAATCTTATGTGTGATATAATGTCTGTAGCTAACTTTCCTACTAATTTTGGCCAATTTAAATGAGAATGCAAAACGATGGTATCTGTAGCTTCTATTTATTATTTGATTACAATTCAGAAATAATTTGGTTAGACTGGATTGTGAACTGATGAGAATTCTTAGAAAGGTTGGAATTTTAGTCTAAATTTAGGTGATGTACAAAGTAAATTATGACGGCTTGGAAATGTGGATCGTCAGGTTTCCGACTCAGTCGTGATCGCGTGCTTCCACCCGACCACAAAGGTTTTGAGTTTGATCCCTTGTAGGGTCGTGTGTGGACGCTATCATTGAAAAGTCTCAAACTAAGACGAAACAATTGCGCGATACATCTTGGTTTCCAGTGATTTTTCATACAGGAAACTGTCTTCAGATCATCTGTCTGTAAAGTTTACGGAAAGTATTCCTGCCAACCAATGCTATGTTCATACTTCTTCGTACTTCTTTCATGTCGTTTCGGATGCTCGAGGGTGATAGTTTTTCTTTAATTACCGATTTTATATTTTCGTTGCTGCATTAACTCCAGAATGTAGTAAGATTTTCGATGCAGTAGTTCATGGGTTGTTGTTCCACTAAGTATACCTCGTTTAACTTGTCTTATGTGCTCAGTACATCAACTGAAGATTACTTACCTCAAAATCACTCCTTTATCATAGATAACGTTTTTCAAGTACCGTCTTAGTCGATGATATTAGCGATTATTTAGAGTAAAAGCCGTACAAACATTTGGCTCTTCATACACTTAAGTTATAAAACTGTCATTTTCGAGATCCATGCAAACTACTTTTTATATTTTCAAAAGGTAATTTCCATCAAATGAGGTCGATCGATAAACTAGAGCCACTAGACCAATATTTTATCATAGTTTTGGGACTCAGTGGTTTTACACACCCAATGATCCTACAGGATGGATGATGTCTAGTACACCTAAAAAATAACACAACTTGTAGTATTGTGTATTGTAGTAATATCAATCGGTTTTATTTATTTGAATGTAATAATAATAATAATAATAATAATAATAATAATAATAATGTAATTCTCTAATAATATTCACCTCAATGAAATTAAAGTGGGTTTGTCGGTTATATTCATGACATGATCATTTGTCTGCATGCATATAACAATTGCGAGGTCAAATTTCCGCTTTCTCTCCTTACATTTATCCGTTAATAAGAAAAAATATATGTAAAGAGAGGAAAAAAGAGAGTTACACAGTTTGACTTTGTGCAGCGGGCAAATGAAGTTTGTGCATTCTGTAGAGACAATGGTGAATGTCAACTACGGTCCATGTTGTCATTATCTATTTTGATTACTGTCTTAAGACTACAGATAAGTTAGTGTTATTATTCTAACCAGATAAATCGAACTCATTTTTATAGATGTCAAGATTAAAATATATTTACTGACATTTACACTTGTATCATGGAGCATCGTAAATGCTCAATTTATTATGTCAGACCTTTGGATTAGTGTCTTTCTGTACATCTGTCTGCATGAGTGTCTTTCTGTCAATCTTTAATTCCAAGAAGTTTACTTTTCTGTGTTTTCATATATTCACCAAGTCATTAAAAATGACTTTGTGTGTGTATTTTATCATTAATTTCCGCTGTTGTGTTTTTCTCAGGAATTTGATGAATTTATATATAATTAACTTTCATGACAATGTGATATTACTTATTGAAGTGAGTTTGTGGAAATATTTTATGCCTAGAATCTGAGGAAATAGATTTTTAACTAGTGACTTATGTGTACACCATTATGATGTTATTCCACAAATCTATTGGACTTAAAAATGTGAAACATTGGGTTCTGACTGAATGGTATCATGGTCACTGTAAGACTTGTTAGTAAATCACAGATTGAACAATGTATGCAACTAACTCAATACAACCGTCCAGTATTTTCTTGTTCTTAGAGGTTTTGCAGCTGATGTCAGTTCATAATAAAAATCACCTTCAAATCGTACAAGATCTACAAAAAGCTACCCAAAGTTTAGGAGCTTAGTTGCACTTATTCCATATTTTCTCCCAAATCTTGAGCTTAGTGTCCTTCCAGAATTTTTAGTACTTGATCCCATTTACTCGTGATTTATATTTTTTTAATGTTTAATTTCCCTCTAGAATGAGTGTTAATTTTTCATTCTCTTATATCTTCTATTTTGTTTACTCATAAGTATTTATCCTATCATCTCAATGTACGTATTTTTTTTGTCTTTTAATTATATAGAAAATGCTCAAACAAGCTCTATCTTCTTCAGGTTCACTCAACCAAATCGATTTAGATGTAAATCGAACATTTCGTAATACAGTCTACTTTCGTGATCGTTACGGTCCACGACAATGTGCATTATTTCGTGTTTTAGCTGCTTATTCAGTGTATAACTCTGAAGTTGGATACTGTCAGGTTAGTCATACATACATACATTCCAACGACTGGTTGAAATATGTATTTAAAACCTTTCAAGTTTTATTTGAACCACATTTGTACTCTCTGGATCCTTCGTATCACATACTTTTCACGACATTGAAAGTTAGTTTTTATGACGAATTGTTATCAACTGAAAAATTAGCGTATTATACATAATTTTCTACAATAAGATGTAATCAACAATGACTCGAGATTTGTTTTCCAGTAAAATAAAATCAGCGTTCTTCCCTTTGTGCTTAGTTTGGGAGATATGATTTTTAATCTTCAATAAATTCCACTGAAAGTAGATGTGAGAAGTAACTATTTTCAATGTTTTGCTTAAATGAAAATCAAACTCTCCATCAATTTAATCGGTCCTCAATTTCCTAAAATATGATCAACATCTGGTAATTACTACTGAAACGATTCTGTGACCACTTTTTAGTTTTTTTTTGAACTAATTATTTCTAACGATTAAATTTGTTAATACTGTGATGTTGTCTGTCAAAATGTCTATTATTATTATTATTATTATTATTATTATTCACTTTAAGCTCCGAACTGACGAATTCTGTAACTTTGCAAAATACTATTGATATTTTTTTCAGGGAATGAGTGAATTGGCCGGGTTATTTCTTATATACATTGAAGATGAAGAAGATGCATTTTGGGCATTGAATCAACTGATGACCAGTTATCGATATAATATGCATAGTGTATATGTCGCTGACTTTCCCGGATTAAAACGTTTATTTACTCATCATGAACGTATTGTTCGTAAATTGTTACCCATATTGGATAAACATTTTACTAAACATGATATGTTAACTAGTACATATGCTTTGAAGTGGTACATGCAATGTTTTTTAGATAGAGTGAGTTTTCTATTAGGTAAACGTTTATTTCCTTTCTAATAAATAATAACAGTCCATAATATTATTTTATATATACAATCACTGAACCACAGTTGAGTACTTGAAGCTCGTCTTATCCTGAATCGGGATTGCTCAGTAGTCCACACTCATCGCTCCACATTTAATGGAACTCAGTTAATTCGCACTATAATACCACCGTCATTCAAAAAGTGATGAAGCAATAATTAAAATATATCAACCTTTGTCCTACCATTTCTAAATGGTTTCTTATTAGAATCCCCCTTTAACATAGCTCGAATAGTATGCTGAAGCGATAAAATAAATGATGAGTTGGCAGTTATCGAAAGTACCTTATTGAAATGACATACCCAAAGAAATTCATTAAAACGTGTGAAAAAGGGTATCCTAAAAATCACAAAATTGACTATTTAAGAAAGCTTATCTTCATCTGTCTCCCGTTAAATGGCGATAAGATTTCAGAAGGAATCGACAAAAGAATGAGGGTGGTATCAAAAAAACTTTTTACAGCTTAGCTGATTTCATTATACAGTACCAAATGCTCGTTAAACCATCCAAAGTTGGTCATTAAACTTCCGACGTCACATCCGTTTGGATTTATACTTCCTGAAGCAAGTATATATGTTTCCACTTGGTTTCCCGGACATTCTCGTAGAAACATATATCTAAAAAACACTTTAATCGATAGGCATGTGATGGATAATGGACTTAAAAAGAATATCTCTAAGTTTCCAGAATCATTAATAAATAATCAACATTAGTTCCACTGTTTTGTACGGGCAATCACTATCAAACATTTCCGACCTGACCTATGTGTACAAAAGAAAAGCGTTATAATTCAGTCTTTGCCATGGTTGATGTGATTTCAGTCAAGTAATTTTTTATCTCTTGCATAATCTTATCGATGAGCATTTATTAATTTGATTTTGGTTCTAATTATGTTGACTAATTATGTAGTCATCTATACTTTTCTGTTGTGATTATGTAATGCGTTATTTTCATCATGACTATTAATAACTATAACATTTCTACTCTGCATAAATATTTTTTCAACAATTAAATACGCATCAATCTTAAATACTGTTTAATCACATATTTTGTACTCTATTCCTTTTATTAGGAATTTCGGTTACGTTTCAAACATTTATCTGAACTTCACTAACTAAAGTACTGTAAACATTTGTTCATAATTGTATTACTTGTGGTTTTAGGCTATTTCTAACTAACAACATATCCTAAGTGTATACCATAGTCCTCAACCGTTTTACATTACAACGTTGACATTTGTTTATAAGTGAAAAATTTTACTAAATCGCGGAGCTGGATAAACTAAAATGACTGGAGGGGCTAAAACTCTAGTCTTTCAACAACTGGGTTGCATGTTTAACCCCCTTCCATCTATTTCATTTTAGGGAGCCAGGTAGTATTGTGGCGTATGCTACTTATGTCTGTCGACATAAATGGTATATGACACCAATCAGAAGTGGAATACCTGGCAGCAGAAGGTTGGGAAAATCGAATCGAAGTGAACGGGAACAGAGAGTAATTATTATGACAACGAAGAAACAATGAAGTTTGAGACAATTGTTGCAGGATTTGAAAATAAAGTATTGAACATATGGTTTTCACATTTGACCAAAGAACTTTGTATTTTGTATGAAAATACCCACCTGTGTTCTCGTTCATTACAGTATCACTGACCCTCAAACAGAATTAATGTGACTCAAAGCTGAACAAGCCTATTTCTACCTACTATACAGGTTAAAATTATATTGCTAGAGATAATCAGGCAGGTGTTTTACTGGCCTAGTCACTAGGCCGTTTAAGGTAGCGTGCCTTTTCCACGACATAGTAGCGCTGATGATCATTAAAATTAACTTTAAGCTCTATCATAACCATATGAAACATTTATATTTCAAGTCGCAACCATGTTTCGTATATTATAATCTTGTTAACCGGACAGTGCTGTTCTCTTGCACATCACAGATGTAAATCGCAATCTAGTACCTGGAGCTATACATAGTCTTTTGTTTTGGTTATTTAACTACTTTATCTATATGGAACGGTAACTTAGTGGCTGTAACACTCAAACTACAACCATTAATTTGTATCACTGACCCTCACACTCACAAAATGTGTGGTTATAAGTAGAGTAAATAAACTTCTACCATATCAATGAGTCACATACATGAATTGTTCAAGTGTGTTGAGTCAGGTTTTATTATTTGGAACTGTTACATTCATTCTGTCAACATTGTGATTTTGTAAAACTTCTCAAAAAATCGTGTTTACTGATTTTGTATGAATGTCTTGATATATTCGCCGAATTGACAATTTTAATTTATGTATGTGTATGTTGGTTTTTCAGTTACCTGTTACCCTAGTACTTCGATTATGGGATATTTACTTATTGGAAGGTGAAAAGCTACTCTTGGCTATGGCATACAACATACTGAAAATGCACAGTAGTATGTTTTTTTAGTAACTAGTATTATTTTCGTGAATTTAATTGTTTATGCATATTATTTTTGTCGTTATGTAATACTAATTATCACTAAATTTGTTATTTCGGTAATATGTATATTTTAATTAAATTTCGTTCGTTATTCCGATTGTTCATTTCTCATAAATCAATTCGAGACCTGTTTTGAATTATTATTGATCTTGGTTGTCACACCTTACATATCAGCATAACGAGAGGGGAAGTTTACAAGATGGGAAGCAGAGCGGGGCAAATACCAGTTACAGTTAAATGAAATACAGTTCAAAGTAAATGAACGACGCCGAAGGGTTAAGAGCGTTCGATTATACTTTTATCAAGGTCCTGAGAAAAACAGAAAACGAATGCAGTAGCACCACGGTGATCTATACCAGTCAATGTATCTCATAAGTCTCAGTCGAGTCCCAAACAACGCACCTTAATACCAATGGTGTGGCTTAATCTGACTGTTATTAATTTCCTATTAATTTTTCCCTACACTAGTCATGATTGCATATCGGACTAGGCGGTGGCCAATCACGTGTAATAAACATTCTTTATTCGATAGAGGCTTAAAGCCTTATCAAATGGCTTACTACTCCTACCCAAAACTCTGCGTCTAACCTCAGCATTACTTGGTGATTTTATCATATGCCATCAATTGTTTGAAGACAACGTTGAACAAACACTTAAAGTTTACAAACGAAGTAGAGCTAACACACAATACGGTTGAGTAGATTCAACTATCCTGTTGGACTCCTTCTGGAATGCTTTTAAAAGCTATTTTAGTAACCTAACTCACTCTAGTATTTAGTCATTTATCTCTATCGAGTGTTTATTTTTATTACGTAGAATAAATTTATTCCTAATAATAATAATAATAATAATAACAGAAATGATAATTTATATTCTGTAAATCAGCATAGAATAGCAATAATGTTTTCTTTCATTCCTTCTCTTCATCTTAACACTGTTTTCAGTGCTAATTTACATTACTATCGGAATCTGTGAATTCTTTTTATTAGAGCATTTACACTTCATTGTCAGAGTATTTAACTTCTAAGAACCGTGTTACAAGCTGGAAATTGTTTAACCTACATTAGCTTGAACAGTTAAGTTGGCATTACAAACCGTTGAAATGAGAAATCTTTTAACCCCAAATTCCGGTATACACATCTTTAGTTGGTTAATGAGTCCCATTGGGCGATAACTCGTACTATTGTTTGATGGGTTTTTTTAGTTCAATGAATGACTGTTGTTTCCCAAGATTGGATCTTGAGATTTTCAACTA
The DNA here is from genome assembly GCA_946903255.1 of Schistosoma spindalis. NCBI lineage: Eukaryota > Metazoa > Platyhelminthes > Trematoda > Strigeidida > Schistosomatidae > Schistosoma > Schistosoma spindalis. The sequence goes on along the minus strand of OX336421.1, from coordinate 9,067,630 downwards.
CTGTGTTACTTCACTGTGACATCTAAAATTTTTGGTTTTGATAATGAAAATAGTTACTTTGATGTACTTAAAACGCGATTATCAGGAATTCAGGAGTTGATATACGTAAATTGATCAATACTTCGAATCCATGATCTTAGAAATATTTCGTTGTTCCTTTAAGTAGGCGCGTCTCAAATCTGATAATTTAAACTAGTTGGTAAAATTGTAGTTGGTTTTTCCTCTTAATAAATTATTAACTTATACATTTCTTTCTCTAGCATACAAATCTCCCCAATGTACATTATAGTACTATGTTTATTTGGTTTTAATGTATTAATACGAATTTAGAAATATATTCTGATTTATAGATTCCCACGTAATTCTACCACATTTGTTTATTTTCATGGGATATTTGCGATTTGTATAATCTGTGGTCTATTATTTGTTCTGTAGTAAAATTCATTTCACCAGTTGATGATACGATTGCAATTCTCTGCTGAACTATTTTTCTTCATCTCTTTATCTAACATCTGTGTCTTAGTCTACTAATCACCCTAACAGCTCTGAATTTCCAGTAAATAGTCATAAAGAAAAATTATAGAAAATTTATTTCAGTGGATTTTCAACGTTTCCTATGCAACTGTATATCATCGTAATGACTTTTGGGGATATTTTAACTAAAACTGTTGTGAACTGTATTTAATTTATTTCGGCCCCCAAATTCCCTGGTATGGTCGAGAGTAGGGAGAGTTCGCTCTCCCTCTCTAAATGTTCTCACATGATCATGTGTACACAGCCACTGCCAGGGAAGTTCTACTCACTGCCTTCTCGCAGCATTACTGTTGTTTACGAAGTTGAGAGGACGAAAAGCGAATGTCCGGTACTTTAACCAGGTTGGTAGACACGGAGGGTCCACCTAGGGGAGTGGGAAAACCCTGATTCCAAACCAATGGTGCACATGAGCTGTCGTACCCTGAAGGAACAAATTGCATATGAACCAATTGTTGGTCACTGGCTATCATCAGACTGTATCTCATTATGTTGCTCCACTTCCTTGTGGATCAGACCCTTAGGTAAAAGGCTCCGAATGTGGCCTCCTAAGAAAACCATCTGCTTTGGTCTGGGCACCTGGGAAGTATCACAGCCCACAAACAAATCAAGCGGCTCATGTGGTGCATATATGTTCGGTGCCCCTTTTGACCAACATTTGTGTTCAAATAAATAGATATTTCGGTAAAAAATTCAAGGAGACAGAAAAAAATATATTTGGATCATTTTTTCACACATGGGTAGAATCTGTCAGAAGATGTATCCAATTTGACTGGGGATTATTTAATATCAGTGTAATGAAATCAACTAAATGAAGGTAATGATATTCACATCAATATCAACATGGAATTAAAACTGAAATGCTAAAAGAACTAAATCACTTAGGAGTTTTGAGGTGATAGTGAGCTGGAGATGCCCCTATTCTTGTTAGTTTTTCATGTGTCACTTAAAATATGCAAGAAGGGATTGTCGTTGTCGTGTGGTTTCCAACTTAAACGTGTATAATTCCAGAAACGTTTCATATTCTCTAATAGTTCATTTAATGATGTCTTGTTAAATTAAAAAAAAGCGTTATCAGTTTATATACAGTGGATTACTTATAGATTCACCTTTAATTTTACTAATTTTAAGTTGAAAGCCAATATTTGATGTTTCAATATGTTCTAAGCATGTTGAACCTTTTCAATTTCGAACTTGATTCGTGGTTAGAACCATTTGTAACTAAACAATATCTAAATGTATTGTATACTAGTTAACATTACTGAAAATTCAAACTCGCTCATTTGAGCCTAGTGTACGTGTAATGTGTTTGAAATTTTTATCAGCGGCCGTTTTTGTATGGAATAGTACTTCTCTCAGTAAACCCACTTATTAAGGACGGATTTTTCTGAATGGATTTATCCTACGTATCAGTCTTCAATCTTATTTCCTTCAGTGGCTGATAAACCTTTATTATATGATCAAAAATAGATTTAAATAGTTCAAATAACAACTTTTTAAATCCAAATCAGGAACCTATTACAATTCTGAATATTATGTTTCAATCTACTTGTTTTGTATTGAGGCTAGTGATTAATCATTAATCGCTCATATCAAAGCACTTTGTATTGACTCCTACCCTTCTACTACAGTTATTTTGAACTGAAACAACTTAAGATAATTTGCTATCGTATCAGAGTATCGAACAATGATTTCCAACACCGTACCATCGGTGTCATTTCTGGATAGAGTTTGTAGACATGATAGCAAGAAATTCTCTACTTCCTATAAAGTTAAATTCTGGTAACTACCCAAATATTTACTATCTTTATGAGTCTAATTAGATTGTTTTTGATAACTTCAAAACTCTTTCCAACTATCAAGTCATACGTTCAAGTTCGTTCATTTTAACGAATTCTTCAACATTTGTGTAAAATTGTGAGACCTAATAAGCATTCTAATATACCTGTCGAATTAGAATATAAGACATAAATCGGCTGTACGATACCTGATTTTTTTTGTCATAAACTTTGCAAACTCTCACTTAAAACACTAATTACTGTCACTATCCTTTTCGATAAGTGTGATTATACTTCAAAATAATTATCTGATTTCATCCAGATTCTCGAATTTTTTTATTTTGTAGTCCATATGTCGAAATGTTTAAGTCTTACACAATCTAAGTGGTCATTGTTGATTTTTAATATGATGAAGATTTATCCGAAGTTGGTGTTTACTCTAGTTATTTATTCGATTGCATATTTCTGTCGAGTCTGTGACTTAGTGACTCAAACACTTCATTTTCCAGTTATTAACCTTCTGCTTCTACCTACTCCAATATGAGGAGCTGGGGCACTCTAACAAGTCCTCTCTCTCTCTCTCTCATCCATCCAAAGACTTAAATTCAAACGCATGAGTTTGTATTTGTCTTTAAAATATAATCATATACATATTATAAATGAACTGTTTTTACAAGATAGTCCATGAGGGACATATACATACAACATATGTATGCACAAATATGTACATATGTCTACATCGTCATTCTGATTGGGCAATTACTATTCAACCAATACGTGCACTTTTCGTTGTTTTCTTTCATTCTGTTTTATTCAATCCTTTTACTTCTATGATCTAATGTCTTACTCGTGTTTTGGTTTTCCTTCTGTTTATAAACTGTTGACCTAGTTAGTTCTCAAAAATACAATACCAATGATCGTGAATATTCTTTTCCTGTTAATATAGTATGGAAAAGTAATTTACTTGTACTTAATGTATATATATATATATATATATATATATATATATATATATATATATATATATATATATATATATATATATATATATATATAGTAGTTTCAGTAGTCATCGGCCAGTGTATAACGTTTTCTTGTATTCCAATATAAGCGAATCAATTCATAGTACAAATCCACTTTTCAGCTGCGTAATTAGATCGAAAGTAATCGGATTTCCCCATTTTGAATGTACCTAGCAATAAAATATCAACGTACATTATACCATGTATACTACAATCTACACTTTGATATCTCAAGTGCTCTCAAATACCACTCAAAACTTGATATCAATTTTCTCCGTACTTGGTGTTAAATCTCAAGAAAAAATATCTTTCAGTAGATCACCATACAGTAATAAGAGATGTTCTCTAAAGGTGGATTATATCCTAGGTTTATATATATTCAATCATGGATATTTAAGCCTATTCAAGAAGTGAAGCATTTTTAAATTAAACTTTTGTGTTCCAACCGTGTTACACCTTAGTTTGTGTGATCAATTGGTTAATATCGCATAAAATCCATCACTCAAAGTTAAGTACATAAACATGTAATCGTTAAGTAAATTAGATTAGAAACCGTCGAGAAAAACAAACCAGTTGATTACATTGTTAGTGTACATTAGATGAAGTGATCGGGTAATTTGTTATGTTTTTCAAATCATCGCGTACTCTAGCGTTCAGCAGTTAGTAAAATCGTAATTGTAACTAGATAAAACTGAAACATATTCCCAGTTCATGGTTTATGTGGCTAACACTTTCGATCAGATAAATAGCCTATTTATTACTCGATCAGTTCAATAAATCTTGAAGATACTTCTACAAAATTATCATATCCCGTATCCCTTCCTACGTAATTAGTATATTCAGTTTGGTCAATGGACTGGAGTACTAAAAAACGCATTCTGTACAACAGAATATTAACAATATGATTCACAAATAATGACTTTTTTCTTTATAATAATAACCGGTCACCGAGATTTAATTAGTTCTAGTTAATGTTTCTGATTCTCCCCTTGATGTTTTATATTTCTTGAATCTTTCCGTATTAAACATAAATAATTAAAATATGATACGTAATTCTACTTTTTACCAAGAAATTATCTTACTTGCCTAGAAGTCAACATAATTTAAGCAAGAAACAGTGAATTATCAAGTATCATCGATCAAAGATTATCAATGTGTCTTGTCTTATAAATGTCGCACTGTAGACAATGGTGCTGATGATAACGTACCTTGGTTGTCAATTTGTCAATTTGAATTTCAGAAACACTAGACGTAATACCGACCAATGAACCTACGACTATTATTCAGTTAATTTGGTGATTTATAGAAATATCTTCAATTCGATCATTTTCATTATTCATAGATAGTGGCTAGCAAATTGCTGGAAATTAGAAAAACACTGAACAGTTGTTTTTGTCCCTATTTGAGACAGGTTACCAGAACAAACCATCTGTTCAATGTTCCACGATTCTCACCGTTCCAATGAATGATTTCAGCGCATCCCAACAAAGTACAAAACTTAACAAATTTCTACAAACCAACTTGATCATATATGTATATTGTTTGTCGTTTTAATATGACTAATTCGTTTAAACATAAAATCTGTCTTAAATAGCTATTATTACTATTCAATGAGTATTCAATCAATACGGAATTTTTGTATCGTAACTAAGTATAAAACCCGCATTAGAAAGTACTTTGTTATTTTATTTTATGAATAGATACTGTTTAGTATTCTTTCTTCTATTTGTTATTACATCAAACATTTGAAAATATGTCTTAACTACTTTGGTTGACTTCATTAGCATATTACGTATATATATCCACGCATCATATGACTACCATACTAACGTTTAGAATGACATTATATAGATTGGTGATAATATGAAATGTATTCTGTAATTATTATGTATCATCTCTCATGTTTTAACAGATAGAAGATTAGTAAAAATACATTTATGTGTGACTGTTAGTGACACAATGTGGTTGTGCAAATTGTAGTAGGTGATATAGGTTTCAGACTTGTCACCTATGGGTAAAAATTTGAATTCCTTACTAGTTAATCCACCGTTCCGCTTGAGTTAATAAAAAATGTTTCAATTAGTAAAATGTCAGTTAGTAAATGTGTCATCCTGCTTACTTTTCAGTGCTTTGTGTGTATAGGGTTTTTTGTCGTGATTCCGTCACTATTTGAGTAATTCAGTAACAAAGGCATATGCTTTAGACTTGTAAGCACATTGTCAATGAAATTACACGTTTGGTATTATATATGCAAACCAAATTTCTTCCACCCTTAGTCTCTAATTATCATAAAATTTGTAAATAAAGCACCAGTCAACCTGAAGTACATCATACGCATTTGTGTTTTTGACAAATTAAGCACATTACTTGTAATGTTAACATGCTTCATGGCTTACATCTCCAACTGGCGCATCAGCTAGACTATTTCTACTTTGTTTTCCGTCTCCTAGATCAACTCTTTCTAACGATAGTAATATAAGAGCATTAAATAATGTTTCCGATCTGTTTCACTCAGTCTCATAGCGTCTTAGGTATTTGGTAATGAATTCCCTGAGAAGCTAACAAATATTAGCCACCTGTTGCATAAACCCTAGTTCTGCAGGATGTCAGTGAAAGGTTTCCTGTAGATGATCTCCAACCACGTAAATATCAAAGGAAAGTGGTTCAGTTTGAAGAAACCAAAGGCTCATTGTCATTGTTACATATCAAATCTACTAACTTAAAAGTTATCTTCATTAAAAAACGGATTTCATACGTATTGGGTCGTCGAAAACTGATGTATATAGAAACAAAACTGAAAATGTGTAAATGATTATAGTCGCATATTTCTGAACTTTTTTTATGTTCAGTTGACGAGAATAATGATTAGCATAATAATATGGTGTTCACCTTTGGTAATAAGGCCGAATCTAGACTTAATGATGTTCATTTTCTTCTTGCTTGTCAAGAAGCAACGCCTATTAATGAAGTGTTTCTTATGTTTGGTTCATACTTCTTTTTGATTCAGTAAAAATAGAATATTGTTGACCTTGTTCAACTTTTTATCTAGAATAAATCCCTTGATCATCAATCCTGATAAAATAGTAATAGAATGAATCTAAACAAATGTTTGACTAATTTGTAAGGATTCACTTGCAAGTTATTGTACTAGTTTTCATTGTTGATATTATTACTTGGCAGCAGTAGTGGTAGTAGTTCTATGACATTCTTATATAGTATTGAAATGCACAAGTGAAAACCAGCATTGTCCTTCGAATACCTACTAAAAACCACCTAAGTTCTGCATACAACTCATTTCATTTGTTTAAAATCGCTACAGACCAAGGGCAGTAAAAGGGAAAGAATACAAATTTTTTGATTCGCCTTTGTTTCTTAAGGCTTTAATCAAATTAAAAATAATGAGTTAATAGTCCTTTCACGGCAGCACAGTCGATTTGGGACAATATTGGTAATGATTGACGTGAGTAGTCTAATCATTTGTTCATACGACATCTCCAAATCTCAGTTGTATAAATTTCAATCCACCAGTCAACTTAAAAAGCTTATGTGAATATAGATTCGGAAATTAAAGCTACTAGTTGTCTGCAGTGTACATTCAACCTAAGTAATATGAACTATAAATTGCTTATCTGTTAACAAATGAACGAACCAGAATTATTTTAAATAAAATATAAAACAGCTGGTGATTATTCTTTCATTTGTAATAAATTAACACATTTACTTGGCTTATGGCCGTATACCCTATTTACAGCGAGACATTTTTTGTATGCTGACTAATGGTACGATTCAGTACCTAAACTTAAGCAGATGGAGCTAGTTTGAACCTATAACCTGGTGGTTTAAAACCGATTATAGTATCAGCTAGGCCACCATAGTAGTACGAATCACATTCATATTTTTTCCAGTTACTCCTAACCACTCATCAATTCATTTCGTTCGAATCATTTAATAAGTTTCTTAGTTTAGCAATATTGATCAAGTGTAATATTTAGTCTTTGGTAGGTTTGAGTTTAACTTGAAGATACTTTGTGTGTTGTAAGGAACAATATGTCAGAGAGTTTGAGAAAGAAAAGGTTAGCGGATGACTCAGTGAGCACATAGAATGGGTTTACAATTGATTGTGTAAGTGATTTACAACAATCAGAAATAACACAAGCGTGAGATTAAGACAATCTGATAATCGAAACTAGTTGACAGAATAAGGTTTCAAATGAGTTACACAAGCTCACGTTTTATTTGTCCTGATGTGTATTTATTTGCTTCCATTCTAGAAAGATTATTACGAATGGATCAGATGCAAATGACATCATTTTTCCAAGATGAATTGGTCAAGGACTTTTTATTCGATGATGATGATGTAATTGATTCACTAAAAGATTGTTTAGAGTTATTACATAAGAATAAATTAGATACGCCTCCGCCACTGGGTAAGTTATTCTGTTTGCATTTGGTTTTTTTCTGTGAGACTATGTTCGACTAAAGTTGTCAACTCTCGTACATGTTTGGTACCAAGCACTCAACGAAATCAGAAGATTTTGAACTCAAATATATGTCATTTTATAGCCACACTGTCACTAAGGAAAAGTTATAGACATCGATCATCTTTCTCACATAAGTATTATATTAATACCTTCTAACTGGATAGATTCAGTAACCAAATGGAAATCTTTTAATTCTCTCTACTAGAAACACATGATTTTCTTTTTTTTGTGTGTATAATTTTTTCTAAAAATCAGTAGTACACTGATTTTGGAATTCTCTAAGTGTTTTTTTCTATGTACCATCGAATGTAAAGAAAATATCTCACTCAATTTTAATGACTGACAGCATGATCGACATCAATGTTTCGGAGTTCACGTTCAGTTCTTCACAAAAGATCCGTCATGAACTGCTGTCATATACAGCCTTCCATCACAAATACTACTATTACCTCTCCTTTACATATTATCATGTTAATTTTCTATATTTCTCTACCGATGTAACTTTTATCACTATGAATCGTTACCGATTATTGGTTCCGGATCCTATATTGTCTATGACTGACTGAAATTTCTGTAGACTAAAACAATATTATTGTATTTGTACGTGTTTGTGCTTACTTTCAATTACTTTCGATCATTTAAAATAAAACTTTATTCTCTTCTTTTTTCTTAAATCTGCAATGGTCAAAATTTTAACGGTTTTATTTTAGTGATCATTATTATTATAGCTATCCAATCTTCGTACATTCCTCTCTCTCTGTCTTCTTGTCATTCAAACTGGTTAGAGCGAAGTTGAGTATTAGCGTGAGAATAATAAAACCAAAAGATCACTTGCACCAAGTGCAACCATTCATGTGCTTAATTATTTGATAAACTCAACATAATTCGTTCAGATTAATATGTAATATATATTGATTGTTTGATCACTTCATTCATTTATATCATCAAGTCTCAAGTGATGGTGCCGATAGTGACAGGGATGGTTATATATATATATATATATATATACGATTGTAATAATCATGTCTAGGACTTTTATCAATTATTTTTAAAAAAACACGTTTATTTGCACATATTCTTAACGGCACCAAAATTCCAATGAAGGAATTGTGGAGTAATTTACTCCTATGAATATAATGACAGAATTAACTATTTAGTGGGATTGTTTAGGCCATTTCATCAGGACTAATATTAGTTCAATGTCGAGAACTTTCTATGCTAAACATTAACAGCTTAGAATGTCAATTTCTGATTTAGCATTTTCTTAATCTAGTAATAAATTACACGTTTTCGTTTTCGCATTGGAAGCTAACAGTTCTGTACTCTTCTTTAACCAAAAATAGATTGATATTTCTTAGCAGGCCCAAATATGTATAAAGTAAACTTCCAGTCTTTACTAGGGTTTCTACTAATCGTTCGTTTTGTTCTAATTATTTAATGAAAATCATCTAATGGCTGCGATGTAGTGCGGAAATCATTTGCCAAAGTTTTGATTTGAAAGGTTTTTTAATGATCTGACTTATGCGTTTATCAGAACAATCAATGAAACCATGAACGATATTTTTGTTCTGATGTAACGTACAAATAATGCTAAAAATTCTTAGATATTGGTAGTTTATTTTAGTTTTAAATCATGCATTTCTGAGTGGTTAAATGGGAACTTCTCGCTCGATGATATGAATTCAAATCATTTGATGAGACAAAGTTCTCTACAAATCGGTAATTCCTCTTATTAACGGTTCCTATAATCTTCCAGAAATGTACGTTGGGAAATTTCTAGCAAACTCCTACACTCGTCTAAGACCACTGTGTTGTCAAGTCACTAAACCTTTTGAGCTTATTGAAAAAATGACTAATAAAATTTTGTTTAGACCACGGACTAAACAATATATGATATCGCTTACTACCACTACTACTCAGAGGCAATTAATTTTAGTCGTATATCCTTTCTAGACGCTGCTAAAAGATTTTCGTATTGTCAAAAAATACAATTAAAAATGTTCAACCTACATACATACCATGTTAATCGACAAATGACTACTATGGAAATAATAAACATTCATTTTCTCTGTTTCCCCAGTTAATGTCAATTTGTGACATAAACCAATAGATTTGTACGCAATGTACATATTATTTTTAGTTTTAACTACTATTATCAACTGGCAATTTATATATGATTTGACACTAAAATACCAAACAAAATATTAGTTGATTGGAAGTTCAATAATTAGGTATAATATCAAAAGCAACCTGTTATTTTTAAATTCTTACATAAAAGACTTATCATGTAATTTATATGGACACATTGGCTCTTCATTGTAACTTTTGATATAACAGGAAATGACTACTAATCTCTCAAGTAAAAACAATCAACAAATTAGGCAGAATGTTGTAGAGAAAATGATTGACTCACATTGTGACACCATTCATGAAAATTCAATTGTTTCTCAGGTAAATTTAAAGTCTTACATAGATGTTAACCACTTTCTAGTTGGTAAATTACCCAGTTAGTAGCTGTAAGAGTGCTGTTATGCTTAGATTGTTCTGTTTATTTCAGACATTGTTCTCATCTACCAAATTGTCAATATAAATAAAGAATTGACAAGTGATAAATTTGCCATAAGTATTAGGGAAATTTGTTTCATTCTTCATGTGACCAAACAGTCATGCTTATACCCTGCTACAATGATTGTGATTATTTTTAGTATTAATCTAAACATTGATTCTCATCTAATTCAATTTGTAATATTTGTAAACATTTCTCATACTTACAATTTTGATTATTTTGATTTCCAGAAGTTATTAAGTCTGTTTCTCATTTTACGTTACTTCAATGTCAGTTAACTTCTGAATACAATTTATATTGATGTAACTTTGTGTTACATTAAAAATTATAATTTATTTTCACTGTAAAGTTATTGCATTATAAATGAAGATGAAAAAAACTACTATACAAATTCGCATACCGCTGTACAGATTTTAACTCACGACGTTATCACTAAGTAGTTTTAAAGATTCTACTAAAAGTCATCATCTCGATCATAAGCAAACATTTTTCTCCTGAAATTAGCTTTGGAAGTATAATTTTTTTCCCTTAAATTTTATTATTTGTTAATGAGCAGCTTCCGATATGCTACCCAAACGACTTGGTCAGTTCAATTCAGATCCAGTTTGGCGCAATCGCAATGGTACATTAATGCCGAGAACAAAAACTGGAACCCTTAAATCCTCCATAGAAAGTCCTTCATATATAAAACCACAATTAATAGATCAATCCAGTTTCAATGGGAAATTAGTAAGTGGATAAGAAACATCATTGATATTCCATTTCTTTTTTTTCTACTTTCCAACCTGAATTCACAATTTCCTCTTTGGATTTCGTTTAACAAGATGATTATAGTTTACTTTCCGCTGTATTATTTTGAAAATGAGTATTAAACTCTTAATTTTGTTTGTCGAAGCACATAACTGTAAGTTATAAGTGTATACAAGAAATATCTAAGGTAACTAAGTAACTATTCACTGTAGGCTTGAAAAAAGAAACAATATTCAAGATAAAAATTGTTTTGTGGTGGGTTTCGTTGGGCTTGGATTTTCTTAGTATGTTTCCAGAAAAAAAAGCAATTATGACCTTATGTTGACTATTATCTTGTATTTGTGCAATATCCTATATTCAATTGTCCAGCTGTAGTAGGGATTTATTGTCAAGTCCATAATTAACTGTATATGTTTTCCTCTTGATGGTTAAAGCAAACAATTACTACCTGAATTAAGTCATCATTAATAATAGTTTTTTTACTTCTGTTAATCGAGGATTTGATTAGTGGTAAACACAGTTAACTTTCAACTGTGAAGCTCCAGGTTCGAAATCAACTCGATCTACTTCGTCTTAGAAATCTGAGTGTCACCACTAATATATGCTTACACTGTTGTTTAGAGCTATACACTCAAAGTTATACTTAGTAAAGAATTATCATGAATTATATACTCCTAAAATGGAATAATTGGTACAAATTTTTACTAGTTTAAATTTCAACAAACTACGTCAGCGCAGCAAGAAAAAGAACCTATCGGAGGAAAAGTAAAACGACGGAAATAATAACCTTAACAACAGCAATCGACAAACGACAGGTATGAACTAATAAATAGTAAGGTTGTGCTAAGAAATGAATATTGTTGTCCGCTCGATTTTAATGATGAGTCGTGTTAACCAGCATTTTCAGCAGCTGTGGGTTGTCGTTATTTTGATGGATTTTACCTCTCGATGCATTTCAGGTGTGAGGCAATTACCCACCGAAGACAATGAAAGATGGTTGCGCAATATCGTGTATCGATTGATGTTAGATATCGACACCGTTAGATGCCTGCCGAGTGGTCTATGGGGTTAGGCGTTCGCGCGAGTCTTGCGTGCGGGACCGTGGATGCGAACTGCTGAGGAGGTCCCATAATAAAGCGGAAAGAACTTCCAATGCTTCCAGGTCTCAGTAGTGGTTTAGCACTAATCGGTTCATGATCTCGATGAAACTCAACAACCTCCATATCAAACCATCAGTCAGTGGCTTTATAAACTGGTCTCATGTGTTTCAAACAAATCGAGCCAATGCTCAATTAGGTAGAAAGTTCATAATAAACATATTCTTATGATATCTCAATGGGTTGAAAATTGTGTTTCTGACGTTAAATAACTTACATTAAGTCACGTAACGTCTGAAACACTATTTTCAAGTCATTGGGATACCACAAGAATATATTTATGATTGGTATTATGTGTTGTTAATCTAGCCTTCTTTCAACCTACTTTGTGCCGAGTAACATAAAATGCTCAAATAGATTCCGGTTTGGCATGGAACCACAAAATGTCTGAATCATAATGGTACCAACCAACCTTACTTTCATATAATCCATTGTCATTTGATTGAAATGCATACATTATATATAATATTCAATATTATTAGCTAGTATCTCTGTCAGCCATCACTCTAGAGATTCAAATTTACCCTTAAGCCCAATTCGACATTTGTTATTTCGTTCATATTTACTAAACATCATAATTTTCAGTTTCATGAAGAATATTTTAGCAATAAAGAAATATTGTTTAGTTGGTAGGTCATAAAGATGTTCTTTTTCGCAAACTAACTTAAGCTGGAGACCCATTGAACATAAAGGACCACCAGACATCTTTTTCGTCCCATGTTGAGACTCATCAGCAGTGTGAGTTCATAACCCAATCAAACTTAGGACCTTGAAGGTACTGAGTGGGAACTCAAATGTACACATATCCACCTTAGTCACTAACATGAGACCTCTGAGTTGTGAGTTTTTCGATTGATTTCAGTCTATGACACAAATTATATAGTAATGATTATTTTCTTTTGGTTTCTGATCGACTGTTACATTAATACATTTTTTTATCAATTCTATTGGTTGGTTTTATTAAAAACTTAAAAGTTTTAGCATTATTATTGGCTGTTAGTCAGTACTAAAAACAATACTTAGCTGTAAACGTATTAATTTTCTACTTAAAATAATAATACCTAAATAATAAGTTCTACTTATAATATTAGTGATTCTGACTTACGTGCAGACAATTTATAACAGTTCACACTTTTTGGGCTAAACTTACAATAGTATTTCAAGAAAGTGTTCGTCACGTGTTGGTGTTTTGAGAAACAATACACTAAAAGTGATAACTTGGCATGTTTACTAATTACATTCGCTGATCAGTGACAAGGCGATTAAGGCATTCAACTTATAACTGTTTAATCAATGATTCAAACTCTTCTAGCTGCATTTCAATTTGAGCTGCTCGATAATATTACCAGCTATCGTACAGAAACGTGTGGATCAAAGTTGAGCATATAGATATAGACTGGAAGTTGTTGATAAGTATAGAATAATATGCAACTACTTTTCTTTTAGCAATGCTAATTATACAAATTTTCATAGCGGCTCTTCACTTTAACCTCTTTCTATCAATTTGTTCTTAAGGGCTTGTGTTTTAACGTTGTTGATATTCAGGACTAAATTTTTATTGATCTCTGTTGCCATTTGTGCATCTCGAGTGGGTACCTTAACATTGGCTGTGTGAGCATTAACATGGAGATGTAGGTACATTAAGCTGACAAGTCTCAACTATTCAAAACGAAGATAGAACACAACTTGAACCTACGTCCTAATGTTTAATAGTTAGATTCTCCAGTCACTTGAGTCCTTGTTTTATATTTAATGAGATCATTATAACAAATTGCCATTAGTTTTGTAACAACTGCTGACCTGTTTTCTGTGTTCCGATTTCTATGTGGTGAGATTGACTATTTGTATACGTTCATTCGCCCATCAATTAATTCCAACACACTATCCATATTTAGTTATAATTGTTTTACTCAAATAAACTAAAATGTAGCAGAGACGTCGATGCATTTATTCTTTGGAACCCAATTAAATGTTTTTTCTCAACTGATTTAAAAGCTTGAAACATGGTTAAAATCCCAGTGAAATGATAATATAGTGTTTGATGTAAAATACAATTAAACTGTTCATTTTTTAACGAACGCAATTTTTGATTGTTTATTTAATTGCTTGATTGACGTGTAGGTTGCTAAGTATGTCATTTTATTCTCCATCTTATATTTATTTTCTCCCTGGTTTAACCGCTTTTTACCGGTCGCCATCTTCCTTGCTACATATTCACATTTTAGCGTGCTCGATTTTCTCCGACCTATTTACCTAAAACTCTGTCAGTCAATCCAATTACTTTAAGCTCTGCCAGTGTATCGCCCATAGTTTCAAAGTCATCAGGTTATTCTCCTGGTCTCGCTACATCTGCATCAATATTAACTGTTGCTGCAATGAAAAATAGTGGCCGACTCTATGTTCCAGCAGTCCGTTCTTCGCAAACATACGTAACTGGTTCTAATTACACATTCATAAGTAATCAAAAGATGAAGTTGGATCATATTCCATCGTCAATGTCCGAAACTCCTTATTCACCTTCTTTTAGTGTTGATGAGAGCATCTCTAGCAGTGTTCTAAGTAATAATGTTCTGAGTATTCAACACCAATCACCGGTAATATTATTGGATTTTTTACGTAATTTTATACTCTCAATGTTGTTTACAATGTTCAAATAAAATAAACCTTTGTTAGGAAAAATGTTCTAGGTAATTCTAGTGTTTGTTACTCAATATTGTTCAAGTATTTTGAATAATCCAACTAACCTAAACCAACTTTTATGTCATTTTTGAGGTTTGTACTCGTGAGTGAAAGCGAAAGCAAATAGTTATAGGTTTATATTTCAAGTCATATCACTAGTGGTTGTATGATACTGAAGAGAAATAACAGTTTAAAGTTTTATTTTTCACCCTATAGCTATATCCAGTTAAGATTCACTAAATGCAAGACAGGACACATGATGGCTCATGTAATCGGATAGTAGATCTCCTAGTCTTATGATAAACACTTGTCTTTGGATCTGTGTGGTGTGCTGTAGTTGTATTCATATGTGAAACATTTCGAATCCTTCCAAAATCCATGTGCCGTTTACACAGTATGCGTATCCTACTACTCTGAAATTCGCTTAATAGTACACACTTATGAAAATTTCATTACTGTCGAACTCGAGGTTATATAACTTTTTATACTATTGACTCATATTTCTAGTTTCAATAAAGTAATGTTCTGCATTTTATCATTCATTTCCAACTGTCCTGTTTCATACCGTAATTCACTGTTTGCATAAATAAGCTCATTTAATATATGCAAGTTTATTTACTCACATATGAACCACAAAATTCATATATAAGGAGACTAATAATACTGATAACACTGTAGCACGTGCAATGAAATTCGATTCTGAGACCTGACAATTATAGATCTGATGCATCGACCATCAAACTACTTTTCTTTTAGTTTGTATTAGATGTTACAGCTTTACAATTAATCGATTACTGAGTAGTGGCCAATTTCATGCATTTCAGGTCCTTCCTAGAGTAGATAGAACTCTAGTGATCAAAGTGCAATATGGCCACTAGTCTAGATGACTCGAAATCGCGTGCACTATGTAACGTCTCTTACTGCGAAGCTGGGTAACACAGGATCGGATTAGCCAAGCAGCATCAGTTTCTTCGAGATGACAGGTTTATTTATTTATTTATTTTAACACATAAATATTGATATGAGAGGGAACCATATATATATGCGCCACACACAACAATGAGAATTTGAAGAAAAGAGAAAGACAACAAAGAAAAGAAGAGAGTAAGGAGCGTAAAAGAAAAAAAGAACAATAACGAGCAGATTAGTGTAAGGTAGTGTAATAATAATAATAATAATAATAATAATGGGGGAAACGGAAACGTACAATCAGAAGAAATTTTTCAGTTAAGGAAGAGGCAATCCTTCGGAGACAGCGATGATCAAACACAGAGAGTCGTCTAACATCCTCAACCCGGAGAGGCCAGGCTTCACAAGCATAGAGCAAAACTGCTCTCACCGACGCGCTGAAGACCCGACCTTTTACAGCCAGACTAACATCACGAAGGCGCCAAAGATGGCCCAAATTAGCATAACCCGCTCTGGCTTTCACTATATGTGCATCGATCTCATCACTCACGCCACCACCAGCACTTATGCAGCTACCTAGATACACGAACTTCTTGACGAGTTCTATCTACTCACCATCCAAAGTGAGTACAGGATTAGAATCCTGCCAGTCTTGTAGAAGTACTTTGCACTTCGAAGGTGCAAAGCACATACACTCATTGCCAACTGATTAAGTGCGGATTGCATGGCTTGAACATTATCGCACAGTAAGACAATATCATTCGCATACCCAAGGTCGAAAAGTCTTTCTCCAGGCAACAGATCTATACCGCCATTACTTACATCCATCAGAGCTGTTTCCAGAATGTCATCGATGGCAAAGTTGAAGAGGAATGGTGAGATTGGGCAAACCTGTCTAATGCTGTTGTTTGAATGGAACAATGGAGAAAGGTGGTTGTATGCCCTCACTCTACCTGAGGTACTTGTATATAGGGCCTTAAAGAAGTTAATAAACTTCTCAGGTACACCCTTCTTCAATAGACAATCCCAGAGAACAGTTCAGTCTAACGAATCGAAGGCAGCCTTGATGTCAAGAAACACTACGATTGTTGGCCTTTGATAAGTATGGCGGTGTTCTAACATTTGGCGGAGGGTGAAGATATGATCAATACATCCTCGACCGGAACGAAAACCAGCTTGCTCCTCTCGAATCAACCTTTCACGGTTTTTGAACAACCTACGAAGTATGACGGAAGCCAATAGCTTGGACGCAATCGGAAGTAGACTTGTCCCACGATAGTTGTTACAGGAACTACGTGAACCCATTTCGAAGAAAGGATAACTATCGAATCATTTCATGACGTTGGTACACTCTAGTTCCCAGACCATTGTAAACAACGTCGTCAGTCCCTTAGTCAGAAAGTCACCACCATCTTTAAAAAGAGCCGGAGGTAAGTCATCTGGGTCTGGTGATTTGTAGCGCTTCAAGAGTTGGAGTTCCTTGTGGACTTCCGCCCCATTTGGTAGATCACTCGTCACTGGCCATGGAGGGCAGGACAGTCTGACCGATGTTGCCAGAGCAGCAGGCCAGTTGAACTGCCCTTCGAAGAATTCTGCCCATCGTCCAAGACGTCGATGGACGTTAGTGATTAACGTTCCACCATCCTCGCAGATTGTTTCGCTCACACCAGACTTCTTGCTGCCAATGGCTCGGATGAGTTGGAAGAACTTCCGGTAATTACCAGATGCAGCTGCTGCTTCCAGCTCATTGACACGCTCCGACAACCAGGCTTCTCGGTACTCACGCAAACATTTTCCAATTTCACTACGTTATATCCTTCGTTTTTGGTCAAACTCACGGTCACCCGGAGTAAACTGACCTGTTTTAATGAGTTGTAAGGAACCAGAAGAAACCCAGTGCTCATAAGTGGGACGTTTCGCGAAGCCTCAAGCGGCTTTATTCGCCATTTTGATGGCGTCATGCAACTGCAACCAATGCTCACCTATACTTTTCGATGGGATGGTAGCTAGCCTTGAAACTAGCTCGGTTTGATATTTAGTTGCAATAGAAGCTACTACCAATTCACTGATATCGCTCCGTCCAGGACAATGAATTCATTGGCCACTGAAACGTAGGATTAGTGCAAAAAAGAGCATGATCAAAGTCCAGATAGGTACTCCAAAAGGAGCGTCGGTTTTGTACATAACCACATCAGCGGTAGCTAATCGCTATGCGATCAATCTGAGTCCATGTTTGAGATGAAGAGGGAGGACACCAGGTGGCACATCGACGATTACTGTGCCAGTAGTTAGTGCTAACCAGAAACAGGTTGTGGTCTGTGCACAGCTGCAGTAGACGTTCTCCGTTATCTGTCCTGCGACTAACAAGTCCCCATCGGCTACCTAAACGACTCTCTTCTGTACCTAGACGCCCGACCTGAGCATTCAAGTCTTCGGCTAGCACTACAATATCTGTTGAACGCACTTTCTGGAGAAGAACAGTTAACTGGTGGTAAAATTTATCCTTGATCTCATGCGGGCTGCAGTCTGTCAGGGCATAGGCGGAGATGATGAAAACACATCGTTTCTCAAACTGATTTCTTCATACTTTGATGGAACTTTATAATCTAGCAGCATATAACCAACTGTTAATAGGAAACCAATCGATTAGTGTTGCCTCAGCTCTAGCGCTTAGTGTGACACCAACGCCAGAAAAACCAGATGAAGATGCCACAGGGTCCCCGGATAAACGCACGTAAAACAAGCTTTTTGAAGCGACAGATGAAGATCGAATTTGTAGTACTTCACCAGAGTCTTGAATACGGGTCTCGGATAGACATCAAACGTCGATATTAAGACTTTCCAAAGACATAGCCAGCCCTATCTGTTGTCCAATCTGCATTAGTGTGTGAACGTTGAAGAAGGCCAGTTTGAATGGTATACGTGGTTTCAGAAAAAACTGATTCAGTATTCGTATTTGGCGGTAGCATACAATCTTCAATCAGGCAGTGACTCGAGATCGTTTAGACAGGACAGGGTTTCCACCATAGGCGAACTGCTGTATAAGTCGAAAAATAAGGATACATAAAGTGGGAGTAAAATAGAGTGAATAAATGACGTGGTAAATAATAATAATAGTAATGATAATGATAATATGAATCGTTCGATTGTTAATTGGAGCAAGAAGAGTATCTTCCATAAATGTCAACATTTCATCATGTTTGTATGTGGGCTGTGATACTGCCCGGGTGCCCAAACCGAAGCAGATGGTTTTCTTAGGGAACCACACCTCGAGCCTTTGACCTGAACGTCTGACCCACAAGGCAGTGGAGCATCGTGAGGAGATGCAGTCCCATGGTAGCCGGTGACCAAAGATTGGTTCATACGCCATTTGTTCCTTCAGGATACTTGAGCCTGCCCATGTGCGCCATTGGTTTGGGATCCGATTAAAGCCGGTGCCGGAAATTCGCTTTTCGTCCTCTCATTTTCGTAAACAACACCCCGGCCACGAGAAGGCAGTGAGTAGGACTTCCCTGGCAGAGGCTATATACGCGTGGCCGTATGAGAGCATTTCGAGGAGGGAGGGCGAACCCACCCCGCTCTCGGCCATACCAGGGCATTTGGGGGTGAGATAACAGTTACACTTTCATGTGTACCAAATAGCACGAAACCTATGCCAACCAAGGTTCCTTGTTGACTACTTTCAACTACCACCTTAGATGTTACAACTTAATGAAACTTAAAGTAGTTTCTCATATACTTCTAGTGAGTGATTACATTTGTCAATCTGGAAACTGAGTTTATGTGTATACCATAATAGTGTCTTCAAGCATTAAGTTTATCCTAACTTAGTCTATCTAAATTGTCAAAATATTGTTTTGAGGTGTAGTTTCGTGTTGTAGGTTACTTATATCCACACAAGTAGTGTATGACTGTGGTCAGACATAGAATGTATTTCAGTAGAAGGTCGATGAGGAAAGAACGGGAACGAAACGCATTTGGTATGAAAACACATGAAAAATGAAATCGGAGACAATGCATTGATGTTTGCAACAGGAACAGTCAAGTTTGATATGATGGATCGATATTTTGCAAATTAACGATTTAATATATAGTTCTCAGATTTCATTGAGATGCTCTGTAATTATGTGCCTAAATACATTCGATTGTCCCCACTGATGTTCTTGTTCACTACAGTTTTATAAGTATTTTTTTTTATTTCTATCATCATCATTTCAACGGTTTCATTTTAATATTGTTTAATTTAACCCTAAATCACTAAGAAATGAAATGTCTTTGAGTATTCTAACAAACAGAGTGTGCAAAGATGGCCTACTCCATAGAATCGCATGAGGGTTCAAAACATTGGGACAATAAAGAGCAACTGTTTCATCATCCTAATTTAGTGCGCAGTCGTGACTGGGTGGGATTCAACCATGTCAATCTGATCGACCAATAGTTGTACTTTACTTTAAAATTAACGGAGTTCAAAAATGTGAGCCATCGGGTTAAAATTCAGTATTATAAGCGACTATGATCACTGTAAAACCTGAATATCTTATGTTTTATTCTCGGTTGAGTTGTCGGTGCATATTTCTTTTACCGCGTAAGTTAAACCTAGTACAATAACGTTAAATCACTTAAATCAGTGATTTCATATCAACATAGTCAATTGAATTCGGCAAGCACTTCAAAATGAGCATTGACATTGAGTAGATACAAATTAGCGATCAACTAGTTGTGTTTAACTATTAATCATAAGTTGATACAAAAATCATTCAATCAATATTTATTAAATGTTGACTCCAATTTTCGTATATTTTCTTGATTTCCGTAATTCATTACACTTTCGTATTTACATCAACATACATCAATATAAGTCAACATCAAGTCAGTCTCTCATCAACTCTCCTGATGAAAGTTATGCTACTACAGGTGGTCGTCATTATCGTATTCCGACAAAATTATCTCCCAGTTCAAATCGTTCTAAAGTACTACATCGATATGAATTGGATTACGATAAAAATAATGATAGTTTATCTGTTGAATCAAATCCTACAATACAAAAATCCTCACAACGACCTTTATCAAGATTTACACAGAATAAAGAAATTATTATTAACCGACCAAATGTTGGTAAGATTTTTTTCTTAAGTAATATTCCACAATTATGTACAATCCATGATAACTGTGGCTGAATTATCAGTAATAAGAATATACAACTGTTTATTTGAGAGCCTTAATGGGAATTTCAGCTGAACGACGATTACTTATGAAAATTAAATTACCGTTCGAAGTCACCCTCCTCCTTCATCCCATGTGGGCAAACTTCAAAAACTTGCTGACAACTGAGTTCTACTCAAAGCAAAGATGAGGTATCTGAAAGCCATTGAATATTTAACCATTTCGATAAAAGTTCACTAGCACATAAATATATTCATGGACTTGATGAAAACTAAGTAATTCGACTAGTTCATTATCAAAACTATTTAATAGTTTGCTATTCGATCACGTATTTCATGATTATAGAAATTTATTATTGATCCATATATTTCTATTGGAATAACTAAAGAACACGGATACCCTAAACAGAAATCCACATCAATTCTTACTTACTATTCGATATATAAACATACCTATGCGAACTAAGTTTCATTCTAAAGTAAGACGATGGCTCAATTTTTAAAACTTTGGCTATTAATTATTGGGTAACAATTCAAGCTATTTGCATATACTTCAGTTCGGATGGCTGCTACGTGATATGAATACATCACACATACAAATGTGATTGAAAGCCGAGTGCACCGAACTTTTATTGATTTTGGCGTAGGACTACTTCATAATTTTGAATTGTTCTGTATTTGCTTACTTTTTAAACTTTATAGGGTATAGTAGCGGTATAACACAAAAACCGAATATCCCCATCATTTTAACAACTTCATCAATGACACCGTCGTCACGAATAAATCGGTGGACAAGTGAACAAATTTTATCAGTCAATGTAAATCGTCGCTCATCAACAACTAGTTCTGAGATAAGTCTTGAACAACCATGGCAGAAACGTGAAAAGTCTCCGTTAAAAATTGAGCATAAAACAGTTAACAAAGGTGATTATTCTAGCACTGGTATAAATTCTTCCGTTGATGGTGTAATAACCAGATTAGACGAAACATTAGTGCCTCCTCCATTGTCAACAACAGCCAACATATGGAATATAGCTAATCATTCCAATTATCCAACTGTTGTCAACTCTAATTTTCCCATGAATTCATCAATCTATTCTCCAACTAGTCCAAATTTATCAACTGAATCACGAGATACAAAATGTTCACAAACTGTACTTACCTCATCATCAACATCATTGTCGCCAGTAACCAAATCAATTCAAATTATTCGCTCGCAATATGATAAAAATGATGAGAACGGTGTAGATGGTTACTATCGTTTTAATGTTTCCATGAAGAAACCATATCTGGAATCAGTACAAGTAAGTATGCTTTCTATTTGTTTCATCATATTATACTTATAAATATTTATGTGATTCTGTGTAGTAATTTAATCATTACAAACGCATAATACCTTAAACAACTTCAGTCAATCGGAAAACTACAATTAGGAATCTCTTAACTGGTATAACGTGATTTGTCTGACAGCTTAATAACCTATCCAATAAGGGAATACCTAGACTGCGTAACAGCTTAGAAAACTTATACCTACTTGGCATATAAGGTAAAATGGTAATATCTAAAAAAGCTATCCCCAACATATATGTGTATGTAATTGCCAATTTTCTACAGTAAAATGTTTTTCCTAATACAAAATATTCTAGTTCAACTATGAATCAACCAATCATGTTGATGTATTTAGTTTCTTCAAATTAACATAGAATATCGGACTATTCTTCTTAGACTACAACTACAAAGTGAATGAATCATGTATAGGGGAGAATAATAATGATGTTTAACCAATAATACAAATAATAATACAAATAATAATGATAATAATAATACAAAGATTTATGGATAAAGATAACAGAGAAAATTACAATTGACTACGAAAGGTCATAGTCAAATTACGTCATTCAATAGTTAAGATTATGATTGATGCATTCTTCCCTCCTTATTACGTCTTACTTATTTGATCGAATGGTAATTGCACTATTATTTTTCTCACCCTACTTGACCCATATTTATTCTTATCATGGATCTTAAAATCTGACTTAACATATACTCAGATTCAAGTTAACATTCTCTATGAGTCATGTCAACATTCACAATTTTATTTATCACAATCCTAAATTCACATGCTTTAAACGATGTACTTTACCCTTAACCTGGCCATTTTTCGGATTATTAATTTGGATATATAATTGTAGAACATGAAGAGAATTTATCGAAAAGAATATTCTTCGTTCAAATACTAGTCCTTTAATATGACGGGGATCTTTAAACTATTTATTAGTCACAACTATAATATTATATCATTTAGCAGTGTTGTTATAAAACGCTGGGAATGACCTAACCAATGCGCACCATCAGTCCATGAATACATTGATTGTTGGTATGAACCTTGTAGGTAGATGAAAACTAACTAGTTGTAATCCGCATGGTAACTGAAATCAGTGGTTGCAGATGTTGAATGACATTGGTCACAGTGGCACAAATGCACTCACCCTTTATGTTTTTCATTTCTTCTCGAACGAGATCGTCTCAATTTTTTGTTTTTCTCGCTACCATTACTACCACTAAAATTGTTTATTATGTTAATTTCATTTATTTGTGTTAATATGGTGTGACAACTTGTACTAAGGTACATTTTTCCAAAGCTGTGCGTTGATCCATCACTGACTTACAAAATGTGCTTGTCATACACTTTTTGAGATATATGAAAATTTTTTTGTGACCATCCATCATTGGTATTGTAATTGATGATTTTGGTAAATGGGGATTTGTGTGCAGTACTTGTTGAAACTGACAAATTCTTTGTTATTGGCGTTAGAAGACAACACATTTCACATCGTTTCGTTTTGTCAATATGGAGCCTCGATACCATTCAATTTCATGTTCTTTAGGATATTTTTGATAAGTCAACTTGTGATATTATGTGCACATTTCATAATGTTTTAATTTTAACTAATCTATAACTTTCTCCCTATTTTGTTTATTTAGCCAATAAATGATTATGTACGTCGTATACCATCAGTACCAAGGTCAAAAATAATCATAAAACCAACTGAGATTATTATGCCTGATCCAAAACCAGTTTCTAAAGATGGTAATAAAAAATTAATTACAATTCAGTCATCGAATTAATGTGTACCTTTCTTTAATGGTAAATGGACACATAATTAATTTAACAACACTGTAATGTAGGTTATTATCCTGAAAATATTAAATTTAACGTTTTATAAATTACACTACTATACAACATTCCTTATATATGTATACTCCAATAAAAACATGTTTATTTTGTCATCTATTTATTTTTCTGTATAAACTCTACTGAAAATTATGCTCATTTATTGTTTCTACACAAGCATATTGTGATTTCTTGTGGATTACAACATTTCTAATTAAATTTGGTGTCAATGACATGCAATATCTGTAAATTATTTTATTCCCTCTTGAATAACATACATAAATTCGTATGTGGAACTCACTCACAGAAGACAAAGCTGGGCAGAAAGATAAAGAGAGAAGTATAATATTTCAACGATAGAGAGAAAAGAATTCTTTGATCCAATTATATTGTCTCTCTTCCCACACTATTTTGATATGGTATTTACTTAGAATATTAAATGGTTATAGTGTTATTGAGAGGTGCATGGAGCAATTTCTTCCTAATGAATTTACTTTCAACTATTATTTGTAGTAAATAAGTGCTCAGTCAAAAAACAATCCGCTTAATAATAGTGAAATGAATCTTATTCATCGATATTTTTTATTAGTCTTTGTTGTTGATGATGAAGTTTTTATGTTCTATTTCCTGTCATTTATTTTCCTCCTCTTTTCAATATGTTTCTTACCACTCTCATCTACCAGTAGTATTCACGTAATTCTCTTAATATTTTGTCTTTTCACTCATTGATTTCTATTTCGTAAGTTATTTTTCATTTTAAACGTGTTATCTTGTATTTGCATTATAACAACAGTAGTATAAATGTTGATCTTCTACTCATTGTGTATACTACATCAATTTGCTGTGATTCTTTTATTTGTCGAACTAAATGAAACGATAACATTCATTATTGGCGTTTTCTGTCATTTCGTCAATGTTTCTCCGTATCCATGTGATATAAATAATGGTGAATTTGTTCGAAATATTGGAGTTGACAATAATTACCTTAGATCGTATGTTTGAAACTCTTTTCCTTATGTACTTTGGTTTGGGCAAATCTCATGTACAATAGTATAACTCAATGTCATTTATTTAAAACTTTACTTCGTTACCGACTCGAACACTTGCTATCTTTCCATATTTTGTTATCGTTATTTATATACTGATCGGTAACCACAATGATTGAATTCCTCACCAACACATATTGTGCATACATGTTTACATATGTTTTCATGCACTCGGTTTTTGTACATTTAGAACTATTCGAACTCAACTGAAATGAAAATAATTATACTATTTTTATGGTTTAGTATTCATTGTTATCTATGCAATTTATATCCTTATTTATTCTATTCATCATGTCAAACAGTATGATTTAATATAATGTCCCTTAGTCTTTTAAGAAATTTTATGTATTTATCTGCTTATCGTGTGTTTCAATACTACCTATTACTCAGTAGATGCATTAAAATAATGAACACACATACACACACATGTTAGCTTATTTTTGTGTTAGTAAAATTTCACTTTTATTGTAACCCTGACAACTACAATCATTCATTAACATAAATAAAACTGTTGGGGATTATTTATTGATTTGTTTGTTGATGACTGAAAAGAAAAGTATCATTATTTTTATTTTCTTAATTTTTGTTCTTTTTTTCAAAAATACAGTAAAATAATAATTTCTCTTTTATGCTATTCTACTAGACTTAATAAATAGATAAATGATCCAATGGTTCAAATAATCAATCCTTAATTATTAATTGATAATACTGGGAATTATTAAAATCAGATAAGTGTAATTTATTTTTTACGGAAGAAAAAAAAAGTAAATCTATTTATTCTTCTTGTTAAATATTTGTTTATTTATAAAGAGAGAGAGAGAGAGAGACAAAAAGAGAATGAATATCTAATTCACGATTACGATGAAAAGTCAATAATGCATAGTTGATCATAGACTGTGTAATTTTCATCTTTATGATTAATGAATTGGAATGTGAGACAACTATACAACTGACTTCTTTATATTATTATATGATTGTTTGAACAACGTAAATTTTGTTAGAAAATTGATTTACGCGTTCATAAGATTGATTAAAGAATACTCTTTCGTAAATATAGGATATAGAGAGGATACTATAGCAAAGATCCAAAAGAAAAATATTAGGAAGAAACGTTCTATTTTACTCATCTTTTAAACATAGGCCGAGTGAAAAAAGCAATATGAGGTTATGTCAAGAAGAAACTCTGAATTTTTGGATCCCACGCAGTGAACTCATCTTCAAACACTACTTTGTTTGGCTGTCAAAATCTAGATCAATCCACAGCTCAATTTTGAGGCGCCTCATTGTTAATATTCACTTTACCTCATTGTACTTCCTCTTTAAAACCATTCATGATAATATAGATAAACTACTATGAAGTATGTATATAAAATGTATGCACCTCAAGGACTAGCAATTCACCTATTTAAGCATGAACTATGTGCAATCACAGAATGCTTAATCTCTCATTTAATCCCCCTAATATTCGACATTTAAAAATTTCCTTTTACTATAGTTTGATGTTTCCCATCTCTTGAGCAATTGTTATTAGCACTTTCAAACTTTGTTTTATCAATTTCGTGATTACTTCATTATTTTTATGTTCGTCAAGTCGACACTTGCATACGTCTCATTTACAATTGTTTCCGAATAATGTGCTACATATAATAAATAATTAAACACAATTATGTACCGTTAAGAAAGGCTATTGCTGGAGAAAAAGCTTTCCTTGCCAAGTAGTCGGAATTTTTTTATCGATGACAACAAATTTCTTTAGTTCTATAAATTTTACCTTACTAATATATACCATCGGTAATCAATAGGTTAAATTTGATGCGGTTATACGAGAAATGCATTTGTTTGAAACTAGTTGAATTACGATATTAAAATTACATTGAAAAAAGCCCTTTAAGTAAACCTATTTTGTATGCTAAAAATCATCAAAATGACTTCGTATAAACACTAATAATAAACATGAAATGTTGAAACTAATGCTGATGTTTTCTGAGCCGATTTATTCCAACAAATTGTAAAGAAGTTTGCTTCGAAGAAAACTGTTGTGACAATAAAATAATAAAGAATTTGAGCTTAGTTGATAATCGACACGGTGATACAGTACGATTTATACATCTGTTCTAGATTAGATGATAAAACTGGAGGCACTAAGTCACGATGCGAGATAATTAGGCCACTATAATGCCACATGGTAATTCGATACAGTTTCTGACTTACAATTGAGAACCACTTATTAGATCAGAACCCCAGTTTACTAACTCAAAATGTAGAACAGTTACCTCATGTGAGGTCTGAATAGAAATTTAGTAAAATCAACCTTTAGCCTATATAATTAGTATTTGTCTGTCTTTGCTCAGTGGACAATCACATCTTCAATTAGCCAAAAGTCAATAATATATGTTGTCCATAATTTGAACAAAATCTAAGAAGAGATTTAAAATGATGAGTTACGTTACAACTGATGCTTAATATCTTCATGCTGCTTCTTACTAATTGAACTGCGAATCTTGTACTGTTTACCCGAATGCACCCATGCAAAGTCGGATAGAATAAAAGAATTCTCTTGTTTTCTCAAAAGATGACTGACCGGCCCAGGAACTCAGAGGCCTCTGCTCTTAAATCCTATTTTTATCCAACTTTCCTATTCATCCTTATGTGAACAAGGCAATTTGTCACAGATCTTACTACAGATGGGATAATCTGTAATATTGATTTTTTAGATTTATCATCACAGGTCAAAGAGGGAAACGAAAGTGAATAGTGACAACAGTTTATAATTAACAGTAATTATGGCCTCTGACATTTATTCCAACCTCACTTAGTAAAGTTCAACCTGAATTCACTGATTAATGATTATTTTGATGAACTGACTAAAGTTATATGACCTGTTCTAATAATATCCTGAGGAACAAACAATATGGAAGTATTTTCAGAATGATTTTTATTTATAATTCTTTCATGTTATTATTTGACAGTCGGGTAGGTATATGGCAAAATTTAATGAAAGGACATTTTGCTGGCAGTTCTCAAAAGTATTATTCATATTTTCGTGATAATTATCCGACCTTATAAATAACTTCATAGAACTGAAAGGTTTAATTAATAATTACTAGAATTTATAAACATTTTTCTATATGAAGTATTAAATAGTGGATTAAGTTAGTTTTTATTGGCTCAGATGAAATCGACAGTCCAAATAACATTGTAGAAACTGATCGGTGAACAAACAGACCACCTAGCTGATATATCGACCAAATACTTCTAATTTATGAAAAACTTTTAAAACTCTAAACATCTGAAAGGCTTCGCATTATATTTTCCCTTTCATCGTACAGCTTTAGTAGTTTCCGAAATAACTATCTATAAATCAGTTATAGAACAAGTTATTTATGGAATACGTTTATTTGTACTCGACTGTAAAACAGATAAGGAATGAAGATTTTTCAAATCCTCTACATGATTATAAAATGAGTGCATGTTAGTGATGTACTATAAAATGACCAATTCTTATTTTAAATTATTTATTATTATCGTACCAATCTACTCGATCAAATCAGCATGTTACAAACAAAAAGAATCGTGAAGTCTTAATAAGAAGCCATGATTTATGAAGAGTAACCATATCGAGATTGAAACAGATATCGCAGATGGTATTTCATTGACGACCACCCTATATCGCAAGTTGATATTAATCGGAATATGTTATTCTACACTTTCAACTTTAATTGATTTGTGATAATAATCTGTCCATTATCCAGCCCCATCACCTGTAATTTTCGGGTTATTCAAAAGCTCATGTTTTAGTGGTTTTCCAACTGATGCCTAACGTCTTAAGTTTTTTTTCTACGTAGAATTGGGATCCTATTAGACATGTAGGTAGCTCGAAACAACAGGAATTCTCAACCAACAATCAATTATTAAATCTCTTAGCTGCGCAGATTATTTCATTTTAAATGAAAAGTACACGCTCAATACCGATTGATTTCCGCGAACATGGAAATCTATCTTATACGCATTTCTAGTACACTAATATTATAATTACTGGCTATTTAAGTCCTGATTTTTTTAATTGGATATAAAGCCTGATTCCAAATATTTTCTTTTCCACTCTGCTTTGTTTATACTAGAAAATGAAAGATAGTTGACAAGGGAGTTCTGAGCCTTAGTTTCGCGCTGACAGACGTCCATCTTCAAGAGAAATATGTGCTTTCGAACTTATTATCATCAAGCCACCAAGTGGTATTATGTCGAATCGCTTTACCAGTGGCCAAGCTACATAGAAACAACAATAAAATCTGATTAAGAAAAAAATTATGACATAGATGACGAAATATTATGCAGACTTGTCTACCAAATCACCGAAATTTCATTTGTGATCCCAGTCCATAAAACTCGATTCTAATGAGTCTCGAATATGTGTATGTATTTCAACAGGTCAGTTGTTTTGAATTCTGACAACTATTCCGTTGTGATTTAAACAGACCATGTTTTTAAACAACTAAATTACTACAGCCTTTAACCAATTATTATATTATTATGTTAATATAACTCAGGCTTATTTATATGCTTAATTTCGAGTTATACACTTTATATGGGTTAGTGATATCCATCGTTCATTCAAACCGAAGTATGTGGGGTGGAGTAATAGTATGCAGCCTAGTGATTAAAAGCCATATGCACAGTAAATACCAAAACCTAAAGCAATCACCTCACTTTCATTACATTTCTTAACAATTAGGTCAATTTTTGATATAGTGGGAATGTTTTAATGATGTAGTGTTCACTGGTCAGAATGACCTCAACTTGAATATCTATGTCGTAAATACATGTTCAATAACCATAAGACAATTAAATAATATTAACTTAGCTTGATCTCAGTATTCCTTTACATCTTGTGAAAATACTGAATAAAAATACCACTAAATTCTTTGGTAACTCTTGAAACAGTTAAAACTAGAATTCTAGTATATCTTTAGTATTGTATTTAAACGGAGACTACTTAAATGCTCAGTTTAAAAGGAAGAAATATTATGGGCAAAAGACACACAAATCCACAATTTCACGAGATTTCCGAAAATAATGACTTTCTGGGTTTACATATACAGAAAAAAGATTTATATTTTTATTCAAATGGGGAGTTTATGAAATTTCGTACCTCACATCACTAGTCAACTGTATCTAGACGACTAGTAAAATCCAAAAAGCATTGGACATCTATTCCGTCCTGTTATGGGACGACTCAGTAGTATGTATTAGGGACCCTTAGGCCTTGGAGTGAGCACTTAACTTTCAGAACTGACAGAGCGACAAACTAGAACGAGATAACTGTCTAGTGCTTTCTGATTTTCAATGATTAACCAACTATAGTGAACCCGCACTGTAAACTACAAGAATTCTACATAACTATGAGCTTCTTTTTATTGAGAATGCATAATTTTATTTATTATTTATTTGAACACATAAATATTGCTACAAAGAGGCACCAAATACATATGCGCCACACAACAACAATGAAGATGTGAAAAGAGAGAATCTAAAGCGTTTATAATAAAAAGGAGAACAAAGAATAGAAATTAATGTATGAAAGTGAAATAATGAATAATAATAATATTTATAGGAGAAATAGTTCAATTAGCAAAAATATAACTAGAAAGAATTCTTCCAGTTAAAGAAGTTACGTTCACTTTTATGAAGAAAGTAAAAGAAGATCATAACAGAATAGCCACTAGCTTCTATTCTGAGTCAACTCCGCCTGTAGCTCTCCTAGAGTTACTGCCGGTCCCAAGCCCGGATAAAGGAGGAGGGTTGGGCATGGGGTTAGCATCCCCATCCCGTAGAAAACTAACTCGCTAAAAAACGCTAAGTCTATTCTGAGTCACGTCCCTAGTCACTGTGCTGCACCATCTCTAGGACCCCAATCAGGGGTCCCGGTCAGTCCTGCCCCCAAATGCCCTGGTACGGCCGAGAGTGGGGAGAGTCCGCTCTCCCTCTCGAAATGCTCTCATATGGCCACGCGTACATAGCCCCTGCTAGGGAAGTCTTACTCACTGCCTTCACGTGGCGAGGGTGTTGTTTACGAAAATGAGAGGACGAAAAGCGAATGTCCGGCGCTTTAACCGGATCCCAAATCAATGGTGCACATGGGCTCCAGTATCCTGTGGGAACAAATGGCGTATGAACCAATCGTTGGTCATCGGCTACCATGGGACTGCATCTCCTCACGATGCTCCACTGCCTTGTGGGTCAGACGTTCAGGTCAAAGGCTCGGGGTTTGGTCCCCTAAGACAACCACCTGCTTCGGTTTGGGCACCCGGGCAGTATCACAGCCCTCACACAAATCAATTGAGATTCGTGTGGCGCATGTGTATTTGGTGCCTCCTTGTACCAATACCTATGTGTTAAAATAAATAAATAATAAATAGTACAGCTTTCTTTCATACCACGATACCATGTCAGACACTGACCACTTCTCTGCTTTTCCAACCCTTCCCAGTGTCGGTAGATAATGCACAACGTAGAATTCTCTGAAACGACATTCGCAAGACATATTTAAGTCGCCGTTTCAAGATAGTGACACTAATTGAATTATCATCGCTGTGTCGGAACACACGATGCCGAACTAACATGGTGTTGCCAGTGGATGTCGGCAATTCTTCGGAAACAACAACGATTTAACACAAAGTGGTCCAACATCCTCATCTCAAATAGGTCAGGTCACATAAGCATAGACCGAAACTGTTCTCGACATATTGTAGATCCGACATTTTACAGACAGACTAACATCACAAACCCGCCAACGATGTGCCGGATTAGCTTGAGTTGCTCTGGCTTTCACTATACGTGAACTGATCTCATCACTCACGCCACCACCAGCACTTATGCAGCTACCTAGATACACAAACGTCTGGACTACTTTTATCTGCTCACTACCAATTTCAAGAACAGTAACTTTTCCCTACCTTCTGTCCTCCCAACACATTTAGGGGATGATTGTCTTTCTTCCATGGTTGTCGCTTTTTGACAGGTATCACCTGATACGACAATGTCAATATATGCTCCCCTCACCAATCAAATATATATCGTCATACATGCATGCCACGGCCTGATTATAGCTTCTTTACACTTACCTCTAAGCGAAACTGATTGTATGAGGTCTTTTATTGCTAGCAGCCAGCCCGAAACCTCAAGTAATTAATGAGTAGGGAGTTGGAACCTTCAAACGATTTCGAGCATTCTAACCAGCAAGCTACCGCTTCATATATGCATATAGGATATAAAACGACATCTGAACACACTTTATGTAGAAAATGATGTTTCACATTAATTTTGTCATCATCGTCAGCAACAATAATAGAAATTAAAATAGACGTATCTTTTTCTAAAGAATAAGAAATCGAAGTGAATGAATAAAGTAGGAAATTATCAGTGTATTACAATAACAGAAATATTTGTAAAAGAAAATCAAGATTAAACAACAAAATATTGAAACATTTAGTATACAACAAATAATTAGTATATTATATACGTACATTCTTCGTAATACATACATAAATTACAAAGAAAATAAACTTGCTTCTTCCTTGTCAAGTGGGAAGAAAACAACCATGTGGTAAAAAAAAAGACAAAAATAATCAATGAAGTACAAATATACCTCCAAAAGATACCAGTGAATTCAATTAAATTGACACACATACATAAAGAAGAAAACACACTAACTGCAAATCAATTCGTCAGACGGAATAACAAAACTACATACAAGAGAGTATAAGAAATTGCAATGAATGAAACAAGAATAGAGATGAGGACTAGACAAGGATATCGAGCTAGTGTGGTAGTGAAAGTAGATTTTCACAAAAAATCTGTCAGAAAAGAAAACAAAAACTCTTTAAAGGAAAGAATTAATTAAAAACCAGACTAAAACCAACTAGAAAGGTTCCTGACTGTATAAGTTGTAATCAACGAAAAGAAAGTTCACTCAGATTGGCAAAAGTGTTGCAGAATGTCATGAAGAAAAAGAACAATTAGATTGATTATCTTGTTTCTAGATCCAGAGTAGTACCAAAATAGCGATCGCCAAAATTTCCAACACCTGGAACAATGTGATAACTATCATTCAAACCTGAATCTACAGCAGTAGTTACAATGTGAGCCTAATATGAACAAAGAAGCAATGAATAAAATGGATTATAACGATGAAACAAGACAATGAAAAAGACACACAAGATTAATAACTCAGCATTTGTAGAACAAAAACAAAATTTATTTGAACGAAGAATATTCTTTACGATAAATTCTCTTCAGGTTCTACAATTCATATATCCAAATTAATAATCTGAAAACTGGCCAGGTTAAGGGCAAAGAACATCGTTTAAAGTATGTGAATTTAGGATTTTTGAACAAAATACGCACCCAATGATGACACCGAGGCTAAAAGACGAATTACCTAGAATGACCACCTCATTTTTTATTTATCAGTTCGACTGCTCCTGTGGAGCGAGTTATATTGGTCGAAGTTCTAGGAATTTACATTTTCGTACAATTGTGTTTTAATATACTTTGCCCTTAACCTGGCCATTTTTCGAATTATTAATTTGGATATATGAATTGTAGAACATAAAGAGAATTTATCGAAAAGAATATTCTTCATTCAAATATTAGTCTTTTAACATGATGGGAATCTTTTAACGAACAAAATTTATATTATCTAACATCCAACTGGTTTACGTACTAACTGATCAGCTAGTAAGAATCAGTATTGATTTGATTGAACTCTATCAGTCAGATTACAATGCAGCCAACAATTCATGTCGTTAAACATTTCACTTTAGTCTAGAGTAAAATAATTCTCCAAACTTGGATTATTCCGCGTTAAATACAGAGACGTGAAGAATGATATGTGAAAATAAACACAACATACACTACTACTTAATGGCACTTTGATTAAAATATATGCCTCATGAGAGGTCGATATTGCCCCAAAACATTCGGTAGTAATGTCTTTCGGTAGAATAAATAAATGACACAGATTCAGATAACATGGTAAGCACGAGATTTCTAAAGACTGCTGATATATCATGCTAACGACTGCTAATTAAAATGAAACCTAGATTCCAGATATCGATGTTGTTTTCTCACCAGTACATAGCAATAAACTAACAAATTTTGACGATTTTATTCATATCGAATCTGTTTTCTAATTAGTGCAGAAATATGGACCAAATGTATTTACATTACTCAGATTAGAGAGGCTACTTTAGGGATCGAATTGTTTGTTGGAACACACTAGTGCACTTAGCTATGAATCACAGGTTTTATATGAATACTAGTAGTGTTACCACAGTTCGAACCGACTGCTCCGGACATACTGTAATTACGTCAGAACATCATTGGGAAATAAGTTAATAAACGTCATGAGTAACATCTTAATAATATGAAATCTAGTTGAAACGAGTCAAATGAAACAAGACTTGAATAAAAATAAGGAGAATCCACTGAAGAGAACTTTCTTTTCGAGGAAATCATTTTCTTAGGCTGTAGATTCGTATTTATAGAACACGTATAGAGAAGGATAGGAAAGATTGCATCATAAAGTGATTCGCTCTGAAGGAGTTTTCCTTTAGACTAATCTGCACAATCAAAGGAACTGGGTAGAAGAAAGGTCGAATAAAAAACTTTTAGTGGCCCGTAATGACTGCAATTTGATCGTTTACTGCTTATTATCGAAATATACATGTCACCAATCCTCGTATATTATCGACTTAAATCGCGTTGGTGAACAACGGAATTAAATAAGTCGAATACGAGAACGAATTACGAATACGTAAATTACGTACAATCAGAGAAACGAAGAGAAGAGAGTGAAGCGAAATGACGCGCAGTGGAGAAAGCGTGTGAACCAATTCAGTTCAACTAAGCGTAATCGATATTTATAGTTACACAAAAAAGGTTATAAACATGTGATGAGTGTGATAAGAAGTGCACACACATACGCTCATATAAAAACAGTCAAAGTTGATAAGTGAATAATTAACATGGTCAAAATGTGACTCAAGAAGAATGAATAAATTGGCTTGTCCGGAAGCGAGAATAAGCTACGTGGGCTTCACATATCAACCGACACTACAAGCTTATGCATGGCTGATGCGTTGGCGATCCACCCATTCAAGCCGGAACTTTGCGTACAAAAACGATACGTCCAACCTCTTATCTTTCTTTGACCCTAATTCCCTTATTTAAATTAGTGTTTTGTAATTTTAAACTGCAATCAGTTATTACTATCCGTTAAGAATTTTTCATGATGATTATTCAGTTGTTATTATGACGTCTATGTTTTTCGCTTTTCTTCACATCTGTCAAGTGGACAATTATTTTTCATAATTCTGACCCGTAAATTATTTTTATCCTACTATTCTTTTTTAACGTGGCCCATACTCCTCCATGAGGGGTAACAGATGTAAATAAGTAATTTCCCTTTAGCACCCCTGATTAATACGTAACCTCATTTGATATTTAGACTATCCAATAACTTTATGACACAATCTTTCCTACCCTTCTGTATACATATATTTACGATACAACTACAAACACGAATATACAACTAAGTGATTTCGTAGAAAATAAAACTTCCTTTAGTGAATTCTCTTTATTTTCATTCAATGACACAATGAGTTATTTTAATTATCCGAAACAAGACTTGATTTGAATTTGTAGACAAATTTTTAAAGACAAAAGTATTGAAATACTTTGTGTAAATTATTATATAGATGGCATACATGGCGATCCGACAAAAACAATTTAATGTTCAACACGTTTGTTGATGAGCAATCAGTAACAACATGCTACATATATATTACATTAAAAACACCAATAATGCTATCTTATATATTGATTTTTTACGTTAAAACAAGGTTGCTAAGTTAACTAAGGCAAAAATAAGCGAGCAAACGTGTTCGAGATTTTCCGTACATACTAGTTTTTTGCGACACGATAACTATGTACAGCTTACTGTACTTGGTCCAGATGGATTGGTTCCAGAGGTCTGTAAGGATGGTGGTCCAATTCTAGAGACTAGGTTGACTAATATTTTAGCTAAAATCTGGGAGTTAGACGTTATCCCACCCAACTGGTAACAATCACTTATCGTCCCAATATTTAAAAAAGGGTCACAATCATCCTGTGACAACCACAGAGGGATTAGTTTAACTAATAAAGTATCTAAAATACTAGCCTCGATAATTATCGGACGCCTAACTAAGACTTGTGAACTTCAAACACGAGAGAATCAAGCTGGCTTCAGACCTGGTTGTGGATAGATAGACCACACATTCACCATTCGTCAGGTTCTGGAACACAAGCAAACTTATCGGCGTCCAATAATGGTGGTCTTCCTCAACTTAAAAGCAGCATTTGACTCTGTAGATCGAGAGGTTCTGTGGTAGTGTCTGTCATTGAAAGACGTACCTCAGAAGTACATAAACCTTGTGAAGGCTGTTTACTAGAACACTACTGTTCGGGTCAGAGCTTATGGCGAACTGTCATCCGCTTTTGCAACCACAAGTGGTGTCCGTCAAGGCAGTCCACTTTCACCATTTTTATTAACTCCATCATAGATCTACTGATGGAAATAACGCCATCATCAACTGAATTCTCAGGCATTGATCTCCTACAAGGAGGTCCACTTATCGACTTAGAATACGCAGATGACATAGTTCTGTTTGGTGAAGAAGCTAATAAAATGCAGAGTCTTTTGGTAGTACTGTGCAACAA
Source organism: Schistosoma spindalis (assembly GCA_946903255.1). Lineage (NCBI taxonomy): Eukaryota > Metazoa > Platyhelminthes > Trematoda > Strigeidida > Schistosomatidae > Schistosoma > Schistosoma spindalis. Next base: position 9,030,614 of record OX336421.1, on the reverse strand, counting down.
ACCCAGGATGTTTGGGATGTGTTTCTTCCCCTCAGAAAGCAAATTATTACTTCAGAACTGACCTGTGTCAACACCTGAACTGAGGATAGGGATTGAAGTAGTCGAACGCGTCGACAACTTTACTTATCTTGGAAGTCTGATCAGCCTTAATTGGTTGGTAGATGCAGACTACTTGGTTGGGGTCCATGTGACTACCGCAAGTAATGGTTGAAGACTCTGAGTGCAATGGCTCAGAATCGATCCCGATGGCGTCGGTGTATACACTGTTTGTCTTCCCTTAAACTGTGAGGTTAAAATCGGTTTATATCTTTCTTTTTAGGAACTAATTCTCTCTTCATGTACTATGTCCTTATATGCAATCATTTTTTATGTTACCACCACTTAATTAAGTGGTGTTCATCTTGTTGTGCTAATGAGGTGTGGCAACTTGGACCGATGCATATATGTGCCTGGTCCTACGTTGCAGCTGACTGACTGACTAACTGTTTTATATGCTGATGATACCACATCTGAAACTGAGTAAAATGACCAGTAAGCTACCATTTTACGAAATATTTATTGAATTCTAGTTACCTTTTTATTACTGTGTGCTAACTAAACAAAAGTGAAAGATAAATTTGAATTTTAATAGGGATTGTTTGGAGCTCATTTTCAAAAAAAATTTGATTATTACCAGCTTTGTAATTGTTTTGATATAAGTATTTTTAAATTTGAAACTACAACCTAAGAACAATCATTATGGCAGAGGCAGCTAATGAAACGATAAGACAGTGCTAAGTTCAATCAATTATCACATCTATCAGTTAAAAATCAGGGTCACTATCAAATTTCCTCCCCATACAAAACGTGTGACTTGAAGTTTAACGTAAAATTTGTGCTTCTATTTATAGATAAATAACTGTAGACTGATATCCAATAAATTAATAGTTTAAGTCTCACACAACAGTAGTAAGTGATGATGTTAAGCTGAATGAAATTAAACCCTATTAAGTGAGTATAAAATGCTATGATGCCTAGATCTAGAGCCTATTGATAAACCTATAAACAAATATAAATTTTGATAAATATTTAATAAAATATGTACAATATAAAGAGTTAACAATTAACCTTTGGATATGTATAAGCAACAGAATGTACACCTTGACTAGCCATTATTAAGGAGATAAGAATAATTTTATCTTCTGGCACATCATGTTCCACTAATATACGCATAGCCATTATAGCAGCCGCTCCAGTAGCCACAGTGGCATCCATAAGTATAACAAAACAATCCTTTATAAAAAAAGAACAATGAACCGCGAATTCACTGGTGAATTTTACCAAATACAAAGTGAATGACAAGAATGAGATTAATTTTATAATGCACATGCCAATTCAATTTATTAAAAAATTGAATGACGACAAAAAATAATACACACATTAAGACGATTTTCACTTTCAGCATTCTATACATACACGTATATAGGTCATTATATTTATAACTAGAATAAATTTTAGAAAAAATGCACAGGGTTATTTCATTTACTTGACTGGTATTTATCAATACAAAATGTTTTAGTTTCTAGACAATGTTGTTGTTTTTCGTTTGAATAAAGAGACGATGACGATCAATAATTTATTTATTTATTTATTTATGGCTTGAACATCTTTTTTCATACACTAACTTTTTTCGTTAGATAATAAATGAATTATCTTTACGAATGAAAGTCAGACTGAATTGAATGACATTGGTTTAAAATCACAATTTGATGGTTGGAACATGGTTGCTATAATCACTCAGCCATTGTTTCAAACTACTGTGAATTCTGAAAATGTCTATATCATTAGTATTGGAACAACGAATTAATCACAGGCAATTCCGATTATAAACTCTAAGGAATAATACTGATTCATATTGCTGTAAATATTCAGAAATATTTATCTAAGAGAGAGGTTTATAAACGTATCTACAGTACATTTCTTATATACAAATACAACACTAGCAGACCATGAAACTTGTTTTTGTCCCTTAATTTTGTGACAGAAGACTTGACTGCTTCTGGTATGGAAAAACTACAGTCAATTCCGCAAAAGTAGGCTCAAGTCAGTTTACCAATCTTTAAAAAAATTATTCCTATGTGAAATAATACTTTGTAAGAACTACAATGCGTTTGAGAGAGACAATTTGAATAAAATTTTCAAATATATAAAATTATTTAAAGTGATGCAGTTTTTATAACAGATTAAAATTAGCTGAAGAACCAACAGGAGCCAAGAAAAGATCAGAAAGTTTCGTTTCTTGTTACTATAAGAATGATTCTTCAACGATACATGATGAAATTATCATCGAGGTACTCGGAATCTTTAGATGACTCGTGTTTAAACAAAATAAATCGTATTACAAGTAGCCAAAAACAGGTAATCTTATTTTACTGAATACACAGGTTAGTTAACTCCGCCTGTAGCTCTTCCAGAGTTACTGCCGGACCCAAGCCCGGATAAAGGAGGAGGGTTGAGCATGGGGTTAGCGTCCCCGTCCCGTAGAAAACTAACTCGCTAAAAAAACGCTAACCAGAAAAAATAGCTCAAACCATTTAAACTCTGCCCTGAGAGTTAGAAGGTCTTCATTTAGAAGAAATATGACGCCTCAGGGTGAAAGCCGAGTACCTTCGGTAGCCGTGAGGCCGATGCCCCTCCTAACAACCAGAGCAACAATTTTTATAGGTACATGGAACGTCCGGACAATGCGGGAGACCGGGAAGACCAGTCAACTAGCAACGGAAATGTGGAGATACAACTTGGCAGTACTGGGAATCAGCGAAATCCATTGGACCAAAGCTGGACAACAAAGGCTAAATACGGGAGAGATTCTTCTATACTCCGGTCACGAAGAGGAAAATGCTCCACACACTCAGGGAGTTGCTCTAATGCTGTCCAAAGCAGCACGAAATGCACTTATAGGATGGGAATCTTACGGATCCAGAATCATCAAAGCATCATTCAAAACAAAGAAGGAGGGGATCACAATGAATATTATCCAATGTTATGCACCCACCAATGATAGCAACGACGAATTTAAAGATCAATTCTATGAGAGGCTGCAATCAATCCGAGAGAAGTGCCTAAGAAAGGACCACACCATTCTGATGGGAGATCTAAACGCCAAAGTCGGAATAGACAACACCGGATATGAAGATGTCATGGGACTACATGGACTGGGAGAGAGAAACGAAAACGGGGAAAGATTTGTAAATCTGTGTGCATTCAACAAATTGGTCATAGGCGGCACAATATTTCCACACAAACGTATACACAAAGCTACATTGATCTCACCGGACCACAACACAGAGAACCAGATAGATCATATTTTCATCAATAAAAAGTTCCGAAGGACAATGGAAGATGTGAGAACCAGGAGAGGAGTGGACATAGCTTCAGATCACCACCTGGTTGTGGCCAATTTAAAACTGAAGCTAAAGAAGAACTGGACAAACAGCACTACAAAGGTTCAATACAGCCTTCCTTCGAGATACTGACAAACTCAATGAATTCAAGATAGCTCTCAACGACAGGCTACATGCCCTACAGGATCTGCTGAAGAAAGAAGAAACTATTATGAAGAACAACTGGAAAGGTGTCAAAGAAGCATTAACTTCAACGTGTCAAGAGGTTCTGGGCTTCAAGAAGCATCATCATAAGGAATGGATCTCTATAGAAACACTGGACAGGATCAAAGAAAGGAAGAACAAGAAGACAGCAATTAACAATAGTTGAACACGAACAGAGAAAGTCCAAGCACAAACTGGGTACATAAGAGCAAACAAGAAAGTGAAGAAGAGCATTAGAGCCGACAAAAACAGAAATACATGGAAGAACTCGCAACTACGACGGAAAAAGCTGCAAGAGAAAGAAATATGAAACAGCTTTATGATACAACGAAGAAACTAGCAGGGAAATATAGTAAACCAGAGAGACCGGTCAAAGACAAAGAAGGCAGGCCAATCACTAAAATTCAACAACAGCGGAACAGATGGGCAGAGTACTTCGAGGAACTCCTGAATAGGCTGGCTCCATTGAATCCACCGGACATCGAAGCAGCACACACAGATCTTCCTATGGATGTCAATCCATCAACGACGGAAGGAACCAGAATGGCCATCAGACAAATCAAGAGCGGGAAAGCAGCAGGACCCGGCAATATACCACCTGAAGCACTGAAGTTAGACATCGAAGTAACTGCAAACAAACTCCACCTTCTATTCAAGCTTTGGGAGGAGGAACAAGTGCCGATGGACTGGAAAGAAAGACACCTCATCAAGATCCCAAAGAAAGGAGATCTGAGCAAGTGTGAAAACTACAGAGGCATTACACTACTGTCAGTACCAGGGAAAGTCTTTAACAGAGTGTTGCTGAACCGGATGAAAGACGCAATAGATGCCCAACTTAGAGATCAACAAGCTGGATTCCGTAAGGATCGGTCGTGCACAGACCAAATTGCGACACTACGGGTCATCGTCGAACAACCAATTGAGTGGAATTCGTCACTGTACATCAACTTCATTGATTATGAAAAGGCGTTTGACAGTGTATATAGGAGAACGTTATGGAAACTTCTTCGACACTATGGAGTTCATGAGAAGATTGTCAACATTATCCAGAACTCATACGATGGACTACAGTGCAAAGCCGTGCATGGAGGACAGTTGACAGACGCATTCCAAGTAAGGACCGGAGTAAGACAAGGCTGTCTACTCTCTCCCTTCCTGTTTCTTCTGGTGGTCGACTGGATTATGAAGACCTCGACATCTGAGGGAAACTACGGCATACAATGGACAGCTCAGAATCAATTAGACGACTTGGACTTCGCAGATAAAGACAGCCAGCATAGCAGCAGTCTCTGCATCAGTAGGCCTCAACATACACAAAGGGAAAACCAAGGTCCTCAAACACAATACGGAGAACAGCAATCCAATCACTCTTGATGGCGAAACTCTGGAAGATGTGGATTCCTTCACATACCTGGGAAGCATCGTCTACAAACAAGGAGGTTCAGATGCAGACGTAAAGGCGAGGATTGGCAAAGCAAGGACAGCATTCATTTAAATGAAGAACACATTACGTCGGGAAATAGAGGCGGATATGAGAAGGATGAATAACAACAGGAAAGAGCTGGAAAGGATTGTGCAGGACAGGGTTGGATGGAGAATGCTGGTAAGCGGCCTATGCTGCTTCACGAGCAGTAACAGGCGAAAGTAAGTAAGTAACACAGGTCAGCTAGTTCAATTCATTCAATAGAGGGGTAGTAGTAGTGGTGGTGATGGTGGTAGTCCCAAATTTAATGTATATGATATAGAACTCCATAACTAACCATGATTACATAGATATTATACTTCCCTAGATTATATATTGATGAACCGAATTTCTACTTCAAACAAAATATCTTCCATAATAAACGTTTTAAGTTAGCATTAAATATTTAAAAACAGCCACAAGATACATTCACAATCAATTAGTTAAGTGTTTCACTCTATTGAGCAGTTATTAATATTAATAATAAATATTAAAAAACCCGACGAAAAAAATAGTGAACTGCATCTTACATAACTGAAATTAAGATAATTATGTTTTAGTGCACAAACAAAAAAAGAATGAAGCACTCACTTTAATATCTCGAGGTAAACGAATATAGTGTAATTCAGGTTCAGATGTGACTGGATTGGTTTGTATCAAAATTTTGCCCAAACGGATATCTTTACACACAGCGCATAAAGCCGGTTCAAGTACTTCACCTGCTCTTAGAATAGATACACCACATACTTGAGTGCCAGTAGCTAATTTCCGACCACGATAAGTGATACCCTGAGGAGTCTCGATATCTATATCCTTGTGGAAAAAAAGTAGATAAATTTCGCAATATACATATGACTTGAAAATGAGATTATTTAGAAGAGTGAACTAGGGGAATATAATTCAGTAGGTGAATAGTAAACTGCTTAGTAGAATATCGTTCGATATAAGACAAGAGGTGTACAAAATAATACTGAGCTGTTCAGTGCACTTTATTTTTGAATAATTCTCTAGATAATGCTTGTGACGTTTTTCAAATTTATTTCCTAATCCATCGATTCCTCATATATCTAATTCCAAATAATAGGCATTACTAACTTCTTTCGTGAATGATGACGACGCAGCAATGCAATATTTAATTTCAATTTCATGAGACAACAAATACACTATCAGTATTATAAGACTACAAGTAATTAACTAGGCACTTTGACGATACACAAAATACGATGGAGACATAATTATAAATGCACACCGATCTAATTTGATACTCTGCATATTATATGAGAAAGGAAAGGTTAAAATGAGAAAATCTAAAAAATAGTGACTCCATAAAGCGATTAAAGAATACGGTGAGGAAGGGAAATTAAAAACAAAAAATAATACAGTTCTTAACATTGGAAGAACAATTAATGCTGGATATATTTCTACGATCTACTCTTCAATTATTGATTACTGTTGCTTAGAGCAGTATTCTGAGATAGGCAGTAGGTATACAGATGTCGTAAACGTAACAATTACTTCAGTATAAACTAGTTCACAACAAAATTCATTGGATTATCATCATTACCCTATACTTTCTACCTAACATGATTATTGCTCTCCCACCTTAATGGTTTCATTCTACACGAGGAATGCTTTAAAAACACGTATGAGCAAATATATATGATGTACACCCTCCTAAGTGGTTATGATATGAACACATGAAGTTATACAGAATGAAGTAATGCATTCTTTATTAAGTAATCAAATATTTTATCGATACTACTAGTTGTATAAGATAAGGAAAAAGCCACGCAAAAAAGCTCCAACTTGGCATGATGATGAATCATAGAAATTAACTAAAGTGTGAAACGTGCTAGAACAGTCAGCTTTCTATCATTCGGATTGATATCGATGCGAACAAGCATTCCAAAATTGGAAAGCATGATATCCACAAAAGAATTCCCATACATCCATTTACGCTGATCAGAAGCAGTTTTCGTCTAAGGTTTATACTTTCATGGAACTCTGAACACTGTTCGTTATAACTGAATACATGAGAATAAAAACATCCAACATGAAAGTAATCCATAATTATTGATCCCAGTAGCCATCAATCACTGATCACAATTTTATGATTAAAAATATCTGGTCTCTAGGAACAAGCACACCAAATATCAGCTCAAAAGTGCCTACTTAACAAATGGTATGGATATCTAAATATAGCTGTAAAACTTTATTAGAAATAAAGACAAATATGTTATTTATCTATGAGCATTACTTACCATATGAGGAAGCAGATTCATTGCAGCTTCACATAAAGGACGCATCAAACGTTCGGCATAGAAAACAAATGCATCTTGATTGGTGCTCCGATCACGAATTAATGTATGCAGACCAAGTCTTTGAGGTGTGGAAGGTAATACATAAACCTGAGGTGGGAGACATAATCTATCAGATGTACCATTAGTAATATATTGCTTGTTATGATACAGATGGTTGTTCATTGTAAAAACATCATCTAATGTATTATTTATACCAGTTGAATTATTGTCCTCCCAAGTTGTATCATTGGAATCTGTTGGTAACGCACCATTAGAAAGTATGAATGGGAATTTAGCAAATTCATGTCTGGTTCGTAGTCCACACTTGATATGAAAGATAAACAATGCCAAATTAATAATACAAAGTAAAAAGAGTTAATGCTACATTCATTTGAAAAACATATCTCATGTGAGGGTTAATAATATTATCAAACAGAACAAAACAAAAAAAAATTGAACATGTGACTCTGGAATTAAAGGTCGACTGATTTAACGATTAGAGCCAATAAGAAACAAACAAACATTAAACGTTTTACTTAAACATGGTAAACACGAATTGAAATGAATATTTGAGTTGAAATTAAGAGATTGCTGAAAATTAATGAAATTCATGTGAAATTCCAAAAGAAAATGACAAAATCAGAATAAAACACAAAGTACTATATATTGACACTATCAGAAACTGATGCTTATATATATATAATTCAACCTTATTAAGCAACTAGCATAAATTTATAGGAGTTGGCCTAAAGAAATATCAATATTACAGGGTGATAGAGGAAGTGAAATTTTGTGTAATTCATAATGATGTATGGTCTCGGTCAGTCAGTAATTCGTTCACAGCGTAGAACCTTGTACTTGTGTACATCAGTCCAAGTTGTCATATCACTTTTTTAGACGACCGCCATTCTGTTCGCTGAGCCTCAACATCGCAATATTTGTTTGAGTGCCTTTCGATTTGGTTTAGTCTACATACTTGAACAGTAAAATCACCTGCCAATATTACTGAGTCAGAGCGTTTAACTTTTCGAAGAAGGTTAAACAGCTTCCCATAAAATCTATCTTTAACTTCATTCAAACTGCAATCAGTGAGAGCATAGGTAGAGACAACGTAGTGTGCTCCAACCTTTCTGAGTTCTGAATGTCCTGTTTAGTCGGACAGTGCACAAGCGACTATATATTGGAATAAAGTCTAACAGAACCTGTTCTGCTTTAAAAATTAATGCTGCACCTACACCGCCGAGGCCACAGGACGTTGTAGTGATGTCTCTAAATACTCGAAGGGGTAAATTGTGCCGGTTCTTTATATTGACAAGGTGAGGTCAAATAAATCACCGTACTCACATCCTGTACGTACGTTTCGGAGAAAAAGATGTTGGAAAGATCAAAAAAATTCCTCAAAAAAAGCCAAAAAGGCTCCGAAAACACTGATAAGCATCTTATCCAATCAGCGTTTAATAGAAGTTTTGCCAAAAACACCAAGGAAGTCAAAAGTCATATGTCGCGTTTCTGATTTGATGATTACCTATACTGCTACTATGTTTAGTAGCGTTCGAGAATTTCCCGGAAGCCCAAGGTCATCTAAAATGCTATAAATACCCTAGATTTTCTGAACATGAAGGAACCATTGGAGTACAGCGTTTTATTTCATATTTCGTGCCTTTCCTCTCGTATTTAAATTGCTGTGTATATTCAGCCCGAGGGTTAATAGAGAGCTTAGGAAACCGAATCTAGCTTTTAATAAGACTTATCAGCAACATACATTGATAGCGTAAGATTCTAACGTCCTAGCAAAGATGCCTGTTGCCCCTATCTGACACAAGGTTTGAACATTAAAAGCTCTAACATGTAGTTTAGAGAGTGGTCTCAGGAGACCAGGAATAATTTTCTTTGAACTCAAATCATTAGAATTAGTAGCGCGTGGTGATAAATATATGCCGGAAAGGTTAGTCGCAGGGATATGAGAATTATTAAGGTGATGAAGGGAGTTGATGGCCAACAAGATAAGATTGGGTGCTGACAGAGGCGAAAGAGCGGCTGTAACTTCCCAGTTGCTTACACTGTGGAAGGATATTTCCTCTTGAGAGAACTGAAAAACAAGCTGAATTAGTGGTGGCCTTGGAGCATGACTGCAGAGACCAATGGACAACTAATTGGGGCGAGTTGCGCACGGCCTTTTTATGGGAAGTTTTCGATGTATACACTTCGCACTTCAAAAAGCCTTACCGACGGAGACAGAAATCTGTAGGTAAGGTGAGGTGTGGTATTTTCTAGGATCAACCTTTTCTAACCACTTCCGTCTGTTATGAGAAGACAGCATCACCTTACTGCTGTCATACTCCTCTACACTCAGCAGCACGAACTCGGGCCTTAAGTTGCTGCTTTTATTCTTACCGTTCTCCAAAAGACCTGGTTGGCATGGTGGTATTGTAAACGACAATATAGACGAGGACAACCGAATGTATTTAAACACAAAATTGCAGTTTTTTTGGTCAAATGTGAAAACCATACGTTCAATACTTCATTTTCAAATCCTCCATCAATTGTTTCAAGCTTCATCGTTCCTTCATTGCTATAATAATTACTCTCTGTTCCCGTTCTCTTCAATTCGATCTCCCCAAACTTCTGATGCCAGGCATTCTATTTCTGACTGGTGTTATACACTACTTATGTCGACATAAGCAGTATACACTACAGTAGGACTTAACCAGATTGAGTCATCAAAATATGCAAGTCCGACAACCACGTCAAGGCACTACCTAAGGTTGGGTATATGTTCTAGATCCTATCGAGTAATTTATTCTTTTGTTGGACTAATCAGCATAAATATATTAACTTTTCGACAATTAAAATCCTAAGTACATATGAACAGTTGTGTTTGTGTTAGACAATAATTGTTCGTAGTCATATGTCAGGTGGTAATTTTTCGATATTGCTTCGATCCGGTAAAACAACCAGTTACTGGCAGGGGATAATAGCATGCGTCGTGAATCTGTTCAATGCAAGCCATCCCCAATTATTGTATCGATATACTTGTCTCCGAAGAATATACCTCAAATCGATTACAATCTTGCAAATAGATCCATCTTTTGTTTCTTAAATCCTGAAGATTGTTACGTTTTTTGTTTAGTAAAATAATAATTTGAATAAGTCAAAACGTTTTAGAATACTGGATTACTTCAGACTACACAGCTTGAGTCAAGAGTTACGATATATTTTACGCGAACCTAAAATTAAGTAGGTAGGAGTCACTAAAAGACAAGTAAAGTCATGATATTATCAACTACTCATATGAGCGCTGAATCATATTTTTCGACTTCTACAAATCTAAAAAAATCATCTGTCTTTGTTAAAATATTGAAGAGACAATGAAAATTTGAATTGTACAGGAAATTATAGTTAATATTTTCGCTGGATTACGGTATTTTCTAATAAACTCGCATTCGTTAACTTCCATTTAATTCATAAACTGCCTTTTGTCTGAGTCCCAATTACTCCCTTTTTGTAAAACTTATAACTGTTTTTTATACCTTGTAATTTCCTATTTTTGTTGTTATATGGCCAGGTTATTCTGATTAGTGTTTTCTAGCAAGGTTGTTTTCTACGGGATGGGGTTGCTAGCCCCATGCACAACCCTCCTCTTTTAACCGAGCTTGGGACCGGAAGTAACCCTAGAAGAGCTAAAGGCGGAGTTTATTTGATGCTATCCAAATAAGCACGTAAAGCGCTTGTACGATGGGAATCTCATAGAATCAGGATTATCAAAGCATAATTCAAAACAAAGGATGAAATTACAGTGAATGCGATGTACAAATCAATAATAGTAACGACGACGATAAAGATCAGTCCTACTCGGGACTGCAATCGATAATAGCGAAGTGTCCAGAAAAGGTCGCGAACGTCCTGATGGCAGACCTAAAAGCCAAAGTCGGAACGGACAACACCGGATATCAAGATATCGTAGGACGACATGGACTAGGAGAAAGGAACGAGAATGGTAAGAAAGTTGCAAATCTGTGTGTCTTCAGTAGCTCAATATTCCCCCACAAATGCATAAACAAAGTTAAATAGGTCTCACTGAAGCACACTTTAGAGAACCAGGTTGATCAAAATTGCATCAACAAAAGGTTTGGAAGGACAATGGGAGACGTGAGAACAAGGAGGGGAGTTGACATAGTTACAAATTATCACCTGATAGTGGCGTATATCAAAGGGAAACTAAAGAAAACCTGACAAATTGGGGAAGCAGCATTACAAAGGTTAAACACAGCCTTTCTTCGAGATACTGAGAAACTAAAGGAATTTAAAGTGACTCTCAACAAGTTCCAACCCTAAATGATTTACTCAAAGAATAAGAAACTACTGTAGAGGACAACTGGAAAGAGATCAAAAAAGCACTAACTTCAACGTGTCTGGAGGTTTTGGGACGCAACAAACGTCATCATAAGGAATGAATTTTAATCGCAACCCTTGACAGGATTCAAGAAAGAATGGACAAGAAGACAGCAATAAACAACAGTCGAACAAGAACAGAAAAAGTCAAGACACATACAAAATACACTGAAATAAGCAAGCAAGTGAATAAGAATACTAGAGCTGACAAGCAGAAATATGTGGAAAACTTAACGACGATAGTGGAAAGAGCTGCAAGATAAAGAAATCTAAGACAACTATATGATTGAATGAAGAAACTGGTAAGAAAGTATGGGAAAACAGAATGACCAGCCAAGAAAATAGGAGGCAAACCAATCACTAACATTCAAGTATAGAGAAACAGGTGGGTAGAGCACTTTGAAGAACTTTTGAATGGACCAGCCACGCTGAATCTGCCGGACATCAAAACGGCACACACCATCAAGAATCGAAGAGATCCGCGTGGCCGTCAGACAGCTGAAAATTGGGAGAGTGGCAAGACCAGACAATATGCCAGCCGAAGCACTGAAGTCAGACAGAAGTAACTGTAAACATGCCCAACGTTCTACTCAAAAGATTTGGGAGGAAGAACAAGTGACGATTGGCTGGAAAGAAGCCATCTCATCAATATACCAAAGAAAGGAGACCTGGGCAAATGTGAGAAATTAAGAGGAAAACCTTCTAACTGTGTTGTTGAACCAAATGAAAGATTCAGTGGACAACCAACTTCAGGATCAAAGGGCTGAATTCCGTAAGGATCGATCGTGCACAGACCAAATCGCAACATTACGGATTATCGTTGAACAATCACTTAAATAGAACTAATCACCGTTCATCAACTTCCTTGATTATGAGAAAGCATTTCACAGTGTGGACAGGAGAACATTATAGAAACTTCTTCAACAATATAGAGCACCTGAGAAGATCGTAGACACCATCCGGAATTCATACGACGGACTACAGTGCAAAGTCGTGCATGGAGGACAGCTGACAGATGCATTCCATGTGAGGACCGGAGTCAGACAAGGCCGCATACTCTCGTGCTTCCTCTTTCTCCTGGTGGTTGACTGGATTATGAAGACCTCAACATCTGAGGGCAAGCACGTAGTACAATTGACAGGTTGTATGTGGCTAGATGATTTCGACTTCGCAGATGACCTGGCCCTTCTATCTCATAAGCACGAAAAAATGCATGTAAAGACAGCTAGTGTAGCAGCAGCCTATGCATCCGTATGCCTCAACATACACAAGGGAAAAACCAAGATTCTCAAATACAACACAGAGAACACTAACCCAGTCACTCTTGATGGCGAAACTCTGGAAACTGTAGAAACATTCTCGTACCTGGATAGCATCATCGATGAACGTGGATCGGATGCAGATATAAAGGCGAGGATTGACAAAGCAAGGACAACATTCTGATAGTTGAAAAACATATGGAACTCAAAACAAATGTCAACCAATATCAAAGTCACACCTTTCAATATGAGCGTTAAGACAGTTCTACTGTACGGAGCTGAAACGTGCAGAACTACTACAACCATCACCAAAAAGATACAACTATTTATAAACAGTTGTCAACGCAAGATACTCAACATCCATTGGCCGGATACCATCAGCTGAGGAGGAAATTAGGAAAAGACGTTGGAGGTGGATAGGACATACGTTGCGGAAATCACCAAACTGCATCACGAGGCAAGCCCTAACCTGGAATCCTGAAGAGAAAAGGAAGACCATAGAACACACTGTGCCGGGAAATGGAAGCAGACATTAAAAGGATGAATAGGAACTGGAAAGGAATGCTCAGGGCAGTGTTGGACAGAGAATGCTGGTAGGCGGCCTGTGCTCCTCCACGAGGAGCGACAGGCGTAAGCAAGTAATGGTTAGGTATTTCAAATATATTAATTCATGAATTTTGAGTCATCACTGGATAGACTACAATAGATAATTAGTCTGCCTCCTACCCTCGTTTTCTGATTGGATACTGGATTGGAAGGATCTCAAGACTAATAGGTGTTACGTTCTTGGTTGTTGTTCGTTGGTCACTGTGTCATTTAGTAAATAGGTAGTTGGTCGTGCAAAGAATATAGACCAACTAGTCGGCAACTGAGCTAGATATTACAACTACTCCCAAAGCAACGCACTGAACACGCGAATCTCAGTACAATTTAAGAATCTGTTATTTTTAGAGGGGCATAACAGTTTTTACCTGAACCTTTCTATATATCCAAAATGAAATTCATGTGATAATAAAGACAGATGATGATGCACGACTGAGAGCCACTAACGTAACTGGGCACCCTTTTTGACAGTAGAATTGTTTTGCTCAACTTATTCAACCCACTGTTCTCCTTTACATCTTTTCATTCAACTTATCCCGACAGCGTGAATCTACGTATTACTGCTATGTGGTGAAACATTACCGTGTCAAAAATAAAAAACATCAACCATAAATGAGAAATGTACATATTTTCCAATAATAGAAACTACCTGTTTTAAACGTTTATTGATGTGTTGAACAATAAGTTGCAGAGCGACAACATTTTGTCCACCTAAATGTAGAAAAAATGATATGTAATGAATAAAAGTGATTTACTCAAAATGCTTTGTCATTAATTTTTAACTATGATTTCGGTCTTTTGAAGATAAATACATAAACAATATTGATGGACATAATGACGGATACTTGACAAATAAAATTGACAGCCATTTTATCGAATTCAAACTGAAAAATGGATGGCTAGGCTATCCCTTACCAAAAATGTAAAATCAAGAAAAATACTCACCTCTTGGAACAATAATATCTGCTTGAGCCATACTTGGAGCAATAAATTGTTCATAGGAAGGTTTGACAAAACGCATATATTGTTCTAGTACGCTATTCAATTCTCTACCACGTTCACTAATATCACGACGAAGACGACGAGATAAGCGTTCATCTGCGTCTGTATCAACAAACACCTTCAAATCCATTAGCTAGTGAGATGCAGAAAAATACCAGGGAAAAGACCTATTAAGTTAAATGGATCATGCAGACATTCGACTTAAGTTCTGTCGAAACGACAGAACTCAAGGTGGGGGCCCTTTGTATGAAAGACTGTCTAGCTCCCTTTCATGTGCCCGTGCGAAATACCCTACTACCGTTACATTCTGATGTAGTCAACAGTACAACATTGTTTTAAGATCTGAAATTCACAACCTAGTCATACCACTACTCAACCGACTATTCAGATACCTTAGGACCTAAAAACAAGTTTTACAATCAGTATAACTCAGTTTTTTAAAAGAAACAAGCTCCAGCATCGATACGATACATTAGCTCCGACAGGGAAGGTATTTCATTCATTTATTTATTTAAACACAAATATTGGTACAAGGAGGCACCAAATACATATGCGCCACATAAATCATTCGATTTATGTGAGAACTGGGATACTGCACGGGTACCCAAACCGAAGCAGGCGGTTTTCTCAAGGGGCCACACCCCAAGTCTTTGACCTAAAGGTCTAATCCTTAAGGCAGTGGAGCAACGTAAGCAGATGCAGTCTCATGGTAGCCGGTGACCAGCAGTAAGTTCATACGCCATTTGTTTTCTTTAGGATCCTGGAGCCCATGTACACCATTGGTTTGGAATCAGGGTTTCCAACTCCCTTGGGTGGAACCTCTATATCCACCAACCAGGTTAAAGCTCCAAACATTCGCTTTTCGTCCTCTCAATTTCGCAAACGACACCGCCACGAGAAGGTAATGAGTAGGACTTCCCTGGTAGTGGTTGTATGCATGTGGCCATTTGAAAGTATTTCGAGGAGAGCTGGCTCTCCTCAATTTCGGCCGTACCAGAGCATTTGGAGGCGGTAGGAAAGATAAGATGAAAACAAATATAATCAGATTGAACAGATGTGAAAGTACATTTTTTTGCAGTTAGGAGCATTAAATGATCATATCTTATAATTCCATACAAGATCTGAGCACAAAATAGTATTATAAGTATCAAAAATAGTATAAGTGTGTTAATTTAGGCGCAAAATAACCAACCAAAATTAACTTGGAAAATAGATTTAATTTACTTTGGCCACAGCTTGTGAATAGAATACCAAAATTCCTTCAATGATAATAATATTAGCCCCGTAGACAGTATTCTATTGAACACAAGGATATAATAATATTGGAATTTAAAAGTAAACTGTACGTCAATTAACATATGATGATAAAATTCGATCATTTCACGATTATACTGTAAACTATTTGCTAGAATAACTCCGCCTGTAGCTCTTCCAGAGTTACTGCCGGACCCAAGCCCGGATAAAGGAGGAGGGTTGAGCATGGGGTTAGCGTCCCCGTCCCGTAGAAAACTAACTCGCTAAAAAAACGCTAACCAGAAAAAATAGCTCAAACCATTTAAACTCTGCCCTGAGAGTTAGAAGGTCTTCATTTAGAAGAAATATGACGCCTCAGGGTGAAAGCCGAGTACCTTCGGTAGCCGTGAGGCCGATGCCCCTCCTAACAACCAGAGCAACAATTTTTATAGGTACATGGAACGTCCGGACAATGCGGGAGACCGGGAAGACCAGTCAACTAGCAACGGAAATGTGGAGATACAACTTGGCAGTACTGGGAATCAGCGAAATCCATTGGACCAAAGCTGGACAACAAAGGCTAAATACGGGAGAGATTCTTCTATACTCCGGTCACGAAGAGGAAAATGCTCCACACACTCAGGGAGTTGCTCTAATGCTGTCCAAAGCAGCACGAAATGCACTTATAGGATGGGAATCTTACGGATCCAGAATCATCAAAGCATCATTCAAAACAAAGAAGGAGGGGATCACAATGAATATTATCCAATGTTATGCACCCACCAATGATAGCAACGACGAATTTAAAGATCAATTCTATGAGAGGCTGCAATCAATCCGAGAGAAGTGCCTAAGAAAGGACCACACCATTCTGATGGGAGATCTAAACGCCAAAGTCGGAATAGACAACACCGGATATGAAGATGTCATGGGACTACATGGACTGGGAGAGAGAAACGAAAACGGGGAAAGATTTGTAAATCTGTGTGCATTCAACAAATTGGTCATAGGCGGCACAATATTTCCACACAAACGTATACACAAAGCTACATTGATCTCACCGGACCACAACACAGAGAACCAGATAGATCATATTTTCATCAATAAAAAGTTCCGAAGGACAATGGAAGATGTGAGAACCAGGAGAGGAGTGGACATAGCTTCAGATCACCACCTGGTTGTGGCCAATTTAAAACTGAAGCTAAAGAAGAACTGGACAAACAGCACTACAAAGGTTCAATACAGCCTTCCTTCGAGATACTGACAAACTCAATGAATTCAAGATAGCTCTCAACGACAGGTTACATGCCCTACAGGATCTGCTGAAGAAAGAAGAAACTATTATGAAGAACAACTGGAAAGGTGTCAAAGAAGCATTAACTTCAACGTGTCAAGAGGTTCTGGGCTTCAAGAAGCATCATCATAAGGAATGGATCTCTATAGAAACACTGGACAGGATCAAAGAAAGGAAGAACAAGAAGACAGCAATTAACAATAGTTGAACACGAACAGAGAAAGTCCAAGCACAAACTGGGTACATAAGAGCAAACAAGAAAGTGAAGAAGAGCATTAGAGCCGACAAAAACAGAAATACATGGAAGAACTCGCAACTACGACGGAAAAAGCTGCAAGAGAAAGAAATATGAAACAGCTTTATGATACAACGAAGAAACTAGCAGGGAAATATAGTAAACCAGAGAGACCGGTCAAAGACAAAGAAGGCAGGCCAATCACTGAAATTCAACAACAGCGGAACAGATGGGCAGAGTACTTCGAGGAACTCCTGAATAGGCTGGCTCCATTGAATCCACCGGACATCGAAGCAGCACACACAGATCTTCCTATGGATGTCAATCCATCAACGACGGAAGGAACCAGAATGGCCATCAGACAAATCAAGAGCGGGAAAGCAGCAGGACCCGGCAATATACCACCTGAAGCACTGAAGTTAGACATCGAAGTAACTGCAAACAAACTCCACCTTCTATTCAAGCTTTGGGAGGAGGAACAAGTGCCGATGGACTGGAAAGAAAGACACCTCATCAAGATCCCAAAGAAAGGAGATCTGAGCAAGTGTGAAAACTACAGAGGCATTACACTACTGTCAGTACCAGGGAAAGTCTTTAACAGAGTGTTGCTGAACCGGATGAAAGACGCAATAGATGCCCAACTTAGAGATCAACAAGCTGGATTCCGTAAGGATCGGTCGTGCACAGACCAAATTGCGACACTACGGGTCATCGTCGAACAACCAATTGAGTGGAATTCGTCACTGTACATCAACTTCATTGATTATGAAAAGGCGTTTGACAGTGTATATAGGAGAACGTTATGGAAACTTCTTCGACACTATGGAGTTCATGAGAAGATTGTCAACATTATCCAGAACTCATACGACGGACTACAGTGCAAAGCCGTGCATGGAGGACAGCTGACAGATGCATTCCAAGTAAGGATCGGAGTCAGACAAGGCTGTCTACTCTCTCCCTTCCTGTTTCTTCTGGTGGTCGACTGGATTATGAAGACCTCGACATCTGAGGGAAAACACGGCATACAATGGACAGCTCAGAACCAATTGGGCGATTTGGACATCGCAGATGACCTAGCCCTCCTATCTCATGCACAGGAACATACAAGAATAGAGAAACAGGTGGGTAGAGCACTTTGAAGAACTTTTGAATGGACCAGCCACGCTGAATCTGCCGGACATCAAAACGGCACACACCATCAAGAATCGAAGAGATCCGCGTGGCCGTCAGACAGCTGAAAATTGGGAGAGTGGCAAGACCAGACAATATGCCAGCCGAAGCACTGAAGTCAGACAGAAGTAACTGTAAACATGCCCAACGTTCTACTCAAAAGATTTGGGAGGAAGAACAAGTGACGATTGGCTGGAAAGAAGCCATCTCATCAATATACCAAAGAAAGGAGACCTGGGCAAATGTGAGAAATTAAGAGGAAAACCTTCTAACTGTGTTGTTGAACCAAATGAAAGATTCAGTGGACAACCAACTTCAGGATCAAAGGGCTGAATTCCGTAAGGATCGATCGTGCACAGACCAAATCGCAACATTACGGATTATCGTTGAACAATCACTTAAATAGAACTAATCACCGTTCATCAACTTCCTTGATTATGAGAAAGCATTTCACAGTGTGGACAGAAGAACATTATAGAAACTTCTTCAACAATATAGAGCACCTGAGAAGATCGTAGACACCATCCGGAATTCATACGACGGACTACAGTGCAAAGTCGTGCATGGAGGACAGCTGACAGATGCATTCCATGTGAGGACCGGAGTCAGACAAGGCCGCATACTCTCGTGCTTCCTCTTTCTCCTGGTGGTTGACTGGATTATGAAGACCTCAACATCTGAGGGCAAGCACGTAGTACAATTGACAGGTTGTATGTGGCTAGATGATTTCGACTTCGCAGATGACCTGGCCCTTCTATCTCATAAGCACGAAAAAATGCATGTAAAGACAGCTAGTGTAGCAGCAGCCTATGCATCCGTATGCCTCAACATACACAAGGGAAAAACCAAGATTCTCAAATACAACACAGAGAACACTAACCCAGTCACTCTTGATGGCGAAACTCTGGAAACTGTAGAAACATTCTCGTACCTGGATAGCATCATCGATGAACGTGGATCGGATGCAGATATAAAGGCGAGGATTGACAAAGCAAGGACAACATTCTGATAGTTGAAAAACATATGGAACTCAAAACAAATGTCAACCAATATCAAAGTCACACCTTTCAATATGAGCGTTAAGACAGTTCTACTGTACGGAGCTGAAACGTGCAGAACTACTACAACCATCACCAAAAAGATACAACTATTTATAAACAGTTGTCAACGCAAGATACTCAACATCCATTGGCCGGATACCATCAGCTGAGGAGGAAATTAGGAAAAGACGTTGGAGGTGGATAGGACATACGTTGCGGAAATCACCAAACTGCATCACGAGGCAAGCCCTAACCTGGAATCCTGAAGAGAAAAGGAAGACCATAGAACACACTGTGCCGGGAAATGGAAGCAGACATTAAAAGGATGAATAGGAACTGGAAAGGAATGCTCAGGGCAGTGTTGGACAGAGAATGCTGGTAGGCGGCCTGTGCTCCTCCACGAGGAGTAACAGGCGTAAGTAAGTAGTATTAGCTAGAATACTAGACGTGATATATCTATTTGGGTTTGTGTCGAATTAAATAAATGCTTTAATCATTATACTTTAAATTGCGTTCACCTTAAATGCAGAAAACGAAAGAATCTCACTTACCAGTTCTATAACATGTAAGATATTGAAAAATGACCATTATCTTGATTAATGCTACATAAGTCTCAACTATTTTACTTATCAATAAACGTCATTAACAAAAGTATGGGAATTGAAAGATAAAGAGCTTCGAGTAGAAAAAATAAATGGGAAATAAATTTGTTTACTTTATGCAGTATGCTGCAATTTAACAAGTACTTATATCAGGTTTCTGGATTCGGACTAAAGCCAAACTTTTTGAGCAAGAACTGAGGGAACCTAGGTACCCAAAAACAAACAGACAAGTATCTGGGACCGTTAGGCCTTGGAGTGAGCACTTAACTTTCAGAACTGACAGAGCGACAAACTAGAACGAGATAACTGTCTAGTGCTTTCTGATTTTCAATGATTAACCAACTATAGTGAACCCGCACTGTAAACTACAAGAATTCTACATAACTATGAGCTTCTTTTTATTGAGAATGCATAATTTTATTTATTATTTATTTGAACACATAAATATTGCTACAAAGAGGCACCAAATACATATGCGCCACACAACAACAATGAAGATGTGAAAAGAGAGAATCTAAAGCGTTTATAATAAAAAGGAGAACAAAGAATAGAAATTAATGTATGAAAGTGAAATAATGAATAATAATAATATTTATAGGAGAAATAGTTCAATTAGCAAAAATATAACTAGAAAGAATTCTTCCAGTTAAAGAAGTTACGTTCACTTTTATGAAGAAAGTAAAAGAAGATCATAACAGAATAGCCACTAGCTTCTATTCTGAGTCAACTCCGCCTGTAGCTCTCCTAGAGTTACTGCCGGTCCCAAGCCCGGATAAAGGAGGAGGGTTGGGCATGGGGTTAGCATCCCCATCCCGTAGAAAACTAACTCGCTAAAAAACGCTAAGTCTATTCTGAGTCACGTCCCTAGTCACTGTGCTGCACCATCTCTAGGACCCCAATCAGGGGTCCCGGTCAGTCCTGTACAGCTTTCTTTCATACCACGATACCATGTCAGACACTGACCACTTCTCTGCTTTTCCAACCCTTCCCAGTGTCGGTAGATAATGCACGACGTAGAATTCTCTGAAACGACATTCGCAAGACATATTTAAGTCACCGTAGTCGATGTTTCAAGATAGTGACACTAATTGAATTATCATCGCCATGCCCGAACACATGTTGTTCATCGTCCGAGACCTAGATGTTATTGACTAACATCCCTTCATCACTACAGATTGTTTCACTCACACCAGACTTCTTACTGTCAATGGCTCAGATGAGTTGGAAGAACTTCCGGTAATTACCAGATGCAGCTGCTGCTTCCAGCTCATTGACACGCTCCGACAACCAGGCTTCTCGGTGCTCACGCAAACATTTTCCAATTTCACTACGTTATATCCTTCGTTTTTGGTCAAACTCACGGTCACCCGGAGTAAACTGACCTGTTTTAATGAGTTGTAAGGAACCAGAAGAAACCCAGTGCTCATAAGCGGGACGTTTCGCGAAGCCTCAAGCGGCTTTATTCGCCATTTTGATGGCGTCATGCAACTGCAACCAATGCTCACCTATACTTTTCGATGGGATGGTAGCTAGCCTTGAAACTAGCTCGGTTTGATATTTAGTTGCAATAGAAGCTACTACCAATTCACTGATATCGCTCCGTCCAGGACAATGAATTCATTGGCCACTGAAACGTAGGATTAGTGCAAAAAAGAGCATGATCAAAGTCCAGATAGGTACTCCAAAAGGAGCGTCGGTTTTGTACATAACCACATCAGCGGTAGCTAATCGCTATGCGATCAATCTGAGTCCATGTTTGAGATGAAGAGGGAGGACACCAGGTGGCACATCGACGATTACTGTGCCAGTAGTTAGTGCTAACCAGAAACAGGTTGTGGTCTGTGCACAGCTGCAGTAGACGTTCTCCGTTATCTGTCCTGCGACTAACAAGTCCCCATCGGCTACCTAAACGACTCTCTTCTGTACCTAGACGCCCGACCTGAGCATTCAAGTCTTCGGCTAGCACTACAATATCTGTTGAACGCACTTTCTGGAGAAGAACAGTTAACTGGTGGTAAAATTTATCCTTGATCTCATGCGGGCTGCAATCTGTCAGGGCATAGGCGGAGATGATGAAAACACATCGTTTCTCAAACTGATTTCTTCATACTTTGATGGAACTTTATAATCTAGCAGCATATAACCAACTGTTAATAGGAAACCAATCGATTAGTGTTGCCTCAGCTCTAGCGCTTAGTGTGACACCAACGCCAGAAAAACCAGATGAAGATGCCACAGGGTCCCCGGATAAACGCACGTAAAACAAGCTTTTTGAAGCGACAGATGAAGATCGAATTTGTAGTACTTCACCAGAGTCTTGAATACGGGTCTCGGATAGACATCAAACGTCGATATTAAGACTTTCCAAAGACATAGCCAGCCCTATCTGTTGTCCAATCTGCATTAGTGTGTGAACGTTGAAGAAGGCCAGTTTGAATGGTATACGTGGTTTCAGAAAAAACTGATTCAGTATTCGTATTTGGCGGTAGCATACAATCTTCAATCAGGCAGTGACTCGAGATCGTTTAGACAGGACAGGGTTTTCACCATAGGCGAACTGCTGTATAAGTCGAAAAATAAGGATACACTAAATGATAATAAAGGGAGTAGATAAGTGACGTAATATAAAAGAAATAAAAACGAATGTAATCAAATGATTGTGAATGTGATTTGTTTGAATGAGAGTTAAAGCAAAAGTAATTTTTCTAGTAGTAGTTATCATTTGATTTGTGTATGGGCTGGAACACTGCGCGGGTGCCCAAATTGAAACAGGTGGTTTTATTAGGGGGCCACACTCGGAACCTTTGACCTGAAAGTTTAATCCGCAAAGCAGTGGAGCAACGTAAGGAGATACAGTCTCATGATAGCCGGTGGCTAACGAGAGATTCACACGCCATTTATCTCCTCAGGATTCCGGACCCCATGCGCACTATTGGTATTGAATCAGGGTTTTCCAACTCTCCCGACCGTAACTGCTACCTTGACGTCGTGGTCGGGCTTGCCTATCGTGATGACTCAACCAAGCTATGTTGGCTGGAACATATGTTCCTGCAGGTTCTACCATGCCAGGCAGGTCGATTGGAGAACGGTAAGACTAAAAGCAGCAACTCAAGGTCTGAGGGCGAAGTCGTACTGCTGACTGTACAAAGGTGTGACAGCAGTAAGGTCTTTCCCTCGGACAACCAGCATCTGCAGCGATGCTGCCTTTTCACAAGGAAGGAAGGGGTTAGAAAAGGTTGACCCCGAAAATGTCACACCTCACTTTGCCCCACGGATTTCCGTC
Organism: Schistosoma spindalis; assembly: GCA_946903255.1. Classification (NCBI taxonomy): domain Eukaryota; kingdom Metazoa; phylum Platyhelminthes; class Trematoda; order Strigeidida; family Schistosomatidae; genus Schistosoma; species Schistosoma spindalis. The sequence goes on along the minus strand of OX336421.1, from coordinate 9,007,152 downwards.
TCCGGCGGTAAGGCCGTTTGAAGAACAGAGCTAACACATTAAAAACCTCCCACAAAAAGGCCGTGCGCGACCGCCTCAAGCAGTTGTCCCTTGGGCTCTGCGGTCACGCTCCCAGGTCTTCAAGACCAACACCAATTCGACTTCTTTTTCAGGTTACTCAAGAAATACCCTTCCACGGTGTGGGCAGCCAGGAAGTGACATCAGCCCTCATACAAGTAACAGCACACAAGACCAAGTTGATCACATTCAAATCCTTCCTACACCTCCTAATAACTCTCTTATCTCCACGACTAACCTTTCTCACGTCCCTTTATCACCTCGCCCCGCTAGTGCAAACGATTCGAGTACGCGGAATGCTATTCCTGGTCCCCTGAAACCACGCTCTAAGCTACACGTAGGAGCTTTCAACGTCCGGACACTGTGCCAAATAGGACAACAGGCTTCCTTAGCTAAGACTTTAGAATCTCGCTACATCGATGTGTGCTGCGTCTCCGAAACGCGCACACAGGATCCGAGTAGTGTCATTCATCTGACTTCACCATGTCAAAGTAACGAACCAACTCGATTTACGCTTCGTGTATCTGGAAGCCCTGATACTGCTTCCCGTGGCCTCGCTGGCGTAGGTATAGCATTGAGTTCTAGGGCGGAACTAGCTCTCTTAGGCTGGATCCCAGTAGACAGTCGTTTGTGCGCTGTCCGGCTAAACGGAACAGTAAGGACTCGAAAAGATAGGAACACTCGTCGTTGCCTCTTTGTCGTCTTTGCCTACTATCCCACTGACTGCAGCTCAGATGATGTAAAAGATGAGTTTTACAGAAAGCTTTCCGACCTTCTCCGAAAAGCTAGGCGTTTAGATGTAGTAATAGTGGCTGGTGACTTTGATGCTCAAGTAGGTAAACTAAGCGAAAGGGGAAGACACCTGGGTGGATCTTATGGTGTCGCGGCTCAAAGAACAGATAACTGTGGCCGTCTGTTGCAGCTATGCTCAGATAACCGCCTGTTTCTTGCAAACACTAACTTTAAGCATAAGGAAAAACATCTTTTGACATAGCGACCCTCTAATTCGTCCCAATGCTGAACCTAAATAGATCACATCGCCATCAGCCACCGATGGAGGGGCTCGATAGATGACTGTAGCTCATTCTGGAGCACATGCTTAGACTCAGATCATGCTCTAGTGCGAGCGCGTATTTGTCTACATCTTACTGGACGTAGGCCCCCAAATGCCCTGGTACGGCCGAGAGTGGGGAGAGTCCGCTCACCCTCTCGAAATGCTCTCACATGGCCATGCGTATATAGCCCCTGCCAGGGAAGTCCTACTCACTGCCTTCTCGTGGCGGGGGTGTTGTTTACAAAAATGAGAGGACGAAAAGCGAATGTCCGGCGCTTTAACCGGATCTCAAACCAATGGTGCATATGGGCTCCAGTATCCTGAAGGAACAAATGGCGTATGAACCAATTGTTGGTCACCGGCTACCATGGGACTGCATCTCCTCACGATGCTCCACTGCCTTGTGGGTCAGACGTTCAGGTCAAAGGCTCGGGGTGTGGCCCCCTAAGACAACCACCTGCTTCGGTTTGGGCACCCGGGCAGTATCACAGCCCTCACACAAATCAATTGAGCTTTGTGTGGCGCATATGTATTTTGGTGCCTCCCTGTACCTATACTTATGTGTTAAAATAAATAAAATAATAAATAAATACTGGACGTAGGAAAGATGGTGCGAAGAAACCCCTTAGGGTCCTACTTAATGACAGTCAAGTTAAGAATATATTTCAGGAACATCTAGAAAAACAGTTAGACAGTCATGTAAGTGATGCCCACCCTGAGGCAGAGTGGAATGACATCCGAAAAGCTGTAGAAACAGCAGTTATAATTGCAAGTACGGTAAACCATAAGGTTAGGGAGAAACACTGGATCTCAGCAGCGTCTACCGCACTGATAGATGCTCGAAAACTCATTCCATCTGGCTCTGAACATAACGAAGAGCGGAGTCAGCTTAAGCGTAAGCTGACCAGAAGCCTACGCAATGATCGTGAACAGTGGTGGGTAGCGAAAGCAAGAGAGATGGAAAAGGCAGCGGCAATGGGTAACAGCAGGCAACTGTTCAGACTTGTTAAGGAAACCAGTATTACGAACCCAACTGTTAGCGAAACAATCGCAGAGAAAGATGGACATATTATTCATTCTCAATCCAGGAGATTGGATCGATGGGAAGAACACTATAGGGATCAGTTCAACTGGCCTTCAGCCACACTTCGATTTCCCATGATCTCCAGTCGACCTGAATGGCAAGTTGATGTAAGTCCTCCGACTCTTTACGAAGTTGGAAAAGCCATAGGAAATCTGAAGCGTGGGAGAGCAGCAGGCCCTGACAGGTTTACCCCTGAAAATTTTAAGGATGGTGGTCCAGTATTAGCAGCGAGATTGACTGAGGTCTTAGGTAGAATCTGCGAACTGGACGTAATCCCATCTGACTGGTCTCAATCACTGATTGTGCCAGTCTATAAGAAAGGACAAAAGTCCTCCTGTGACAATCACAGAGGAATTAGTTTGACTAATATAGTTTCTAAAATATTAGCTTCAATAATACTTCGACGTCTAACCAAAGCTCGTGAAGAGAAGACTAGAGAAAACCAGGCTGGTTTTCGACCTGGACGTGGTTGTATTGATCAAATATTCACATCACGTCAGGTCCTAGAACATAGACACACATTCAGACGCCCCACAATGGTAGCATTTCTCGACCTTAAGGCGGCATTTGACTCTGTTGATCGTGAGGTTCTATGGCAGTGTTTGTCACTGAAGGGAGTACCAAAGAAGCACATCAACCTTATAAAGGCTCTCTACTCGAACACAACTGGTCGAGTGAGAGCTTATGGTGAACTGTCATCAGAATTGATTACCTCAAGTGGTGTTCGTCAGGGCTGTCCACTCTCTCCATTCTTGTTTAACTTTGTTGTTGATGTCCTTTTAGAGATGACACTTTCCTCATCTAAATTTCCAGGAGTTGAACTTCTACCGGGAGATTCACTTGTCGACTTAGAATATGCCGATGACATAGTTCTATTTAGTGAAGACGCTGACAAAATGCAGAGTCTGCTGACCACTCTAAGCAACAATGCAGACATGTTCGGCATGCGATTTTCTCCTTCGAAATGCAAAATGTTGCTTCAGGATTGGGTTGCGTCGACACCCGAACTAGTGATAGGGAGTGAAGTAGTTGAGCGTGTCGACCACTTCACTTATCTCGGAAGTCTCATCAGCCCTTGTGGTCTGGTGTGTGACGAAATCTCAGCACGGATACAAAAGGCTCGACTAGCTTTTGTCAACTGGCGTCATTTGTGACGTAGGCGAGATATCCGTCTATCAACCAAAGGACGCGTTTACTGCGCAGCAGTTCGTTCCGTCCTACTTTATGGCAGTGAAACATGGCCAGTAAGAGTAGAGGATATTCGTAGGTTACTAGTATTTGACCATAGGTGTCTTTGAAACATCGCTCGTATATCCTGGGACCACAGAGTAAGTAATGCAGTTGTTATGAAACGGGTACTAGGTAAGGACGGCAAATCGATTGACGAAGTAGTGAAACTTAATCAGTTGAGATGGCTGGGATATGTGTTGCGCATGCCAGACCACCGACTGCCCCGACGTGCGATGTTTTATGGTGTAGGAGTAGGTTGGAAGAAAGCTAGGGGCGGCCAGACCAAAACATGGCACAAACCCATGAGGTCACTGACAAGTGGACTGAGTCATGTTGGTAGGTGTAGACTACCTGGTTGGGGACCGCGAGACGATAGCAACCGATGGTTAGAGACCTTGAATGACGGCTCAAAATCGTTTGCAATGGCGCAGGTGCATCCACTCTTTGTGTTCTCTCAAACTCTAATCTTCTGAATTCTTCATGTCCATTATTTTCTTTCCCAATTTATTCCACTGGACTATACTCCTTTAATAACATCATCAAACCTTAATATCCCCTATCTCTACTTATACTTTCAGTACCTCTACCACTATAGGATTTGAATCGATAACTGAATCTCTGTGCTAATGTGGTATGGCAACTCGAACTGATGTATGTACGTACGAAGTGCCACGTTGTTACTGACTGACTGACATTGGAAGTTTTATTTATGTAAATTCAAACATTTTAATACGTGATTAGTAGAAACGTGATGTAAAATACTTTTAAATAGGTGATTCTAAAATACACGGATACACTTACACTATCCATTTCTCTAAGAAAACAGTAAACTCTAACCCTGTCTAAAGATCGCTTCACATTTTTAATGCCTTCCTGTCTGAAGTATTTAGGTAGGTGAAAAATTTTCAAGCAATTAAAATAATGACAATAGATAAAAACATGTTCATTATGTCTCTGAATAATTTATTATTTCGACAATAATTTTATTGGTTCTAAAAGCACATGTGTGAAATAACGCTACACAATCAATGACGACATTCATTTTTAGCTATATCCGTAACTAATTAACTAGTCAAATTGCACTTCCTGAAACTCCCGCTACACTAAATTAACCTAAACTTGGCGCGACTTGTTATTACTCAAATACCGATCAACGAGCAACATTTCTATGAATATAACTATTATATAAAATTTATTGATTAATTATATCTGTTCGATATGTCTTAGATTTCCTTTCTAATATGCATTTGCTTATTTCCTGTTTTGTACCAATAACAGAGACAGGTAAGGTATTAAATGTAACGTTTTACCTCTTTTAATAATAGGTTCGCACACTCTGGGTCAACTGTGCTACAAGAAAATACTTGTAGGTAAAATAAATATTACATTTGTACTTGAAAATATCATCAATTCAATTTACCGTTTTAGAAGTACGAGAATGAGTTTTGAAATCATATTCAGGTACTTCAATAGTTTTACCGTCGCGTAACCTGCGTAAATGATTTTCCAATAAATCAAGATCAAAAGCGCTTGGATGATCGAAATTGTAATGACAAGCAATAGCTTGAAGTCTTTGCTCTGGAGTAAGAACCTACGATATATTATCATGGGAGAAGAGAAAATAGGAAGAACAAATAATCAAGAAAAATATTTCTCAAACGAAAGTACTTCATTTCTACACACAAATACCTGTACATCACCAAACAAAATGATAGTTATTATGTAAAATGTGATATGAAAGCAAATTAAACTGAGACAGTAATTTGGTGGTTTAAGGGCTTGACTTTCAACCACTAGGTTGTGGGATAGAACCTAAGTTCGTTTACTTCAGTGAGGGCTAATCACTAGTGTTACTAAACCTTACACACAAACCACAACTAAAAAGCCGACTACACGAATCTACACATAGCAAATGAGTAAAATTAGTAAACTACAGGAAATTAAGGGAATAAAAACATATTCCGAGAGGTTGACATTCATATATTATTGATGTCCCTATAAAAGATTAAATCTAATAGTCAACTTACCCTTTTTGACCGTTAGTATAGTTCATTAGCAATTCGACCTCATGAATAATTAGTAATCAACCACTTGGTACCATTTTGTATCATCTTTCGACTAGCACTCCATTCAGTTTTATAACTGAAACGTGATCATCACCAACCCAAGAACTTTTTCTTGAATGTACACCTATTTAACCGATTATTATACACCATTCAAAATATTTGGCAGTTGAATGGTTATTAACTCACTGTTTACAACTTTACAAAAGTAAATAGGCGGATAAAGGGAACGGATACAGGCAGAAACAGATAGACGGAGAGACACTGAAAAACTATCGTCGACGTCTTTTCAAATGATAATCAAACACACAGCCTGTATCTATTAATTAGTTTTTTTACTTCACTGACAAAACTATTATATTTTTGTAGGTGTTTGATGCTTATAACTAAGTTGAATTGTTTAAAAGCGGAATCTATAGAAACTTTATCATCACTATGAGAGAGATACTTAACGGAAACGTGCAGATGTTTTCTGGACAGATATTATCAAAATTATAAATAATGATTACTGTTTCCCGTCTTCAAAGAATTAGTCAAATATCATTTTAAAGCACGTTAACTAAACGAAAATGAGTTTAAATATAGTATCAGAGATCATGATTAGCTTTTCTTGACTGGAACAAGTAACATAATATGAAAGATAACTTCAATTTATCTAATTAGCCTCTGCAACAACCAGAGTGGGACAACGCTATAACACAATTCAAAATACCCAAACAGTACCTGTTTATCAGGCTGATAAGCCTGGACAATCCAGAACTTCTGGGATGTAATCCTCAGAATAACATAACTTGCTGATTTGTGAAAGACAAACTTTCAACTTGAAAACTTGGTCATTATTTTCTGGATTTTATTAGCTTGTTACACTAATATGTCAAAGTTTACCCACTACAGACATTTTTGATAAATAAAATTATATTCTAACTTCTGATCCTTATGGTAAACAGAAATCTAACGAGTCTGGGCAGCCTAGTGGTAAAAGCGTTCGACTTCTGGACACAAGGTCCCGGGCTCGAACTCCACCACACTCACTTCGGTTTGGGCAACTGGGTGATATCATCAGCCATTACAATTAGAATGTGGCTCATTACGAATTTCTTGCTAAATGAGTTAATCTAACTAATTACTGGAATTATGTAGAATTGAGACTAACCTTGTAGTATGAGTCCAAACTTATTAAACTGACCCACTGTACATCCAGACTTTCAATAATTACGCGAGCAACAGATGTTTTACCGCTTGCACTACCCCCACATATACCGATTACAAAAGGCTGTTGAGTTTGTCCTTCAGCATTATACCAAGGTGGACGTCCATGCGTAAAGATAGTACGATTTCCTACGCGAAGAACTGGTTCCGGTAATCCCCAGGCAGAAGAAACGGAAACAACCTGAAATATGTTTTTCATACAACCAACTTACAAGCTACCAAAGATTAATTACGCCATTAAAAACAATAACTAAAAGCAATGAGCAATGTTACACTAAATATTCGTCAAATAAATAAGGGGGTTTTACGGTGCCTGACAAATAGCACTGTTATTAAAAAATAGGTGGTCAATTCAATTTTTGACAAACGTTCAGCAGATAATTCAAAGTATTTCCTTGACAAATTTCGAATAGAGTGAAGTGTATATTGGCGTTAATAATGGTCTACGAAAGTAACGTATATGATACAATGAGTGGCCTTCATTTATATAACAAGCATCTACATGTGATAAGTCAATATTTGAGACATTTTTTGAAACTGTAAAGAGTCTTTAGAAAACTAATCAGATGGTAATGAAAAAACGTATTGCATATAAAAGACACCTAGTTTTATGGTGATAATAATAATAATATGATAACAGACACGGTGTTTAACCTGAAGCATGCAGCGAGATAACGAACTACCGGAACAAGAGGATTGGAAGTTTAAATAATATTGGTGAACGGACAAAAGTTAAAGATTATGATGTAACCTTGTGTGAAAAATAGGAGCAAGTGGGAGTGATATTGTTAACCTCCTAATATTAATCTTACTATACCGCCCATTCATTTAATGGAGCCATGAGGTTCATGGCATGTATAAAAGCTCTTTTTAACAATACAGACTGTGGAAATGTAAGTCGATACGTGGAAAAACCACATGCGGATGGCATGACTATGACTCAAAACTTAAAGCAATCATACTTTAACGCTCAATCAAGAGTTAATAGTTTATTTCATTATTCTCTAATTTAGTGGCTGAGAAGTAACTACAACCACTAAATCAGGTACAGTTGTTCAAAACTGTATTACCTGACACAGTGAACACATTGGTCTTTGATTACAACAGTTGCCATCACACGTAGATTGAATTGCGTACACGGTTCCGTATATGGTTCTATGATGGATTATTCCCAGGACGAAATACGTCAGTGATATTTTCGACGTTATCGTCATAAAAAGCTGGTGAGTCCCATCGACAGGTAAGATGCATTCTGTTGACGAATACAAGTATGAAACCATCGTTTGATCCTCGGTTGGCTGAATACGAACACTAAACGAATATTTCCCCCAAACTTTTATGTTAAAGTTCAATTTTAAAATGATAATCTAATTTGGACAGAAATATGCGAATCATTATTACATAGGATTATTGTCTTAGAGAACTGAAAAATGTCCAACACTAGGCTTTCAAAACACTGTTAACTGATAACTTAAAAGTAAAAAGATTTTTAAGATAAAGAACAATTAAAATTTTCTACCTTTGGACCCTTGTTAATCTTCACTGTATCTGTGTGTGTAACTTCTTGATCACAGCAGCTGTAAAGAATAAAAGTAGTTAGAAAAGTAAATAGTACTTGTAACGCATACAAGACATTTCGGTGACTATCAATTCAACCATTCCGGAACTAGTTCAACTGGTTGGATAACACTAGGCTTAGCCAAAATAGAAATACAAGCACCTTATTGATATTTTTGTAGCATATAGTTAAAGAACATAAGGTCAGTTACTTGACGAGATAAAGTTCTCGACTGCCGTTTAAGGAGGATGGGTGAAAAAGTGCATCTAAAGTTGGTTTAGTAATAACATTAGATTCTAGATAAATGGATAATGAAAATTTAGTTAACTCAGTAGAAAAGAAAATAGGGTTTGAATTTCCGAAATAAAACATAAGTGTAACCTTTGGAAATACTCCGTTTATAATTTACGTACAGTTGTGTGGGTCGTACGGATTAAAGCAGCCCATTCCTCAAAAGATTCCGAAAAATTTAAGTGTGACTCTTTGCATTCAACTGAGAATGAAGTTATTTTTATAAATACAGGTATGATAGACCAGTTAAACCACTAATTCAACGTTTTTTTACACATGACCCGCAAATATCGGAATTGATCTACTGATTTTATATAAATTCAAGCGTAATATCCTTATGAATCATTTTCAGACTTACATAAAAACCCTGAAGCGATTCCAAGAGTTCAATCGAGTTGCAATGGCTATAAAAATTCGGAAATTTTACGCTAATTCCTAAATAATAACGCGCGCGTTTCAATAAGGGCAGTGATTTTGTACTTGTTGTGATTATCCTTGCTTTTGTGTAATTGTCGCATCAAAAGCATTCTTGGTCGATATTAAAGTACTTTAGTTAAGGTTTTAAATCGTGCTAAAGTTTGTCTTATGGTACCCTTTTACTCATTGACTGACACTAGTGTTCATACTGTGATCATATTGTGTTTTACACCTTACTCTGACTATAATGGTTGGTAGTACTCACAAATGTGGACAACCACATTGTTTGTTCCCTGTGGAGGAAGGAATGCAGTGTGATGAATGCAAAAGGTGGTTGCATAAGTTGTGCACCCGTTTAAGTCCCACTTCATACAAAAGATGTTCGAAGCCTAACTCACATTGGCTTTGCATGTTTTGCTGTGCAAATAAGACGTTACTAACACGGAGGCTATGAGACTATTGGCTTCGGCCTGTAAGAAAAACGATGGTGGTTGCGCTGATAACACGAACATTGGCAGTGAAGAATGTGTCAGTGTAGTACGTGCCGTTACTAGACGCCTCAAACACCCAACTGTGACTGACGGAAGTGAAATCTCCGTTAACGTTAACGAGGAGGGAAGTACCACCTCTAGTGAAAATTGAAGATTTGGATAAAACCGTCACCGTTCCAAATATTCCCGGTGTCCTGAGGGATGAAAAATGGACTATAGTACGGAGAAAACGAAACGAAAAGAAAAAGCTGTAGGCAGTGCGCAGGTGGTTAGCAAGTCATTGGTGGACTCCAATTGTGAGTCACAAAATGCACTACCAAAATCTGACAGTAAGAGAGAAACCCACCCTGGCATGGCTGAGAAGGAGAATCTAATAGCATCGAATATTATTGTGAGCAAATTGCTGAAGTCAAACGACCCTGATCCCAAAATCAGACACGCGCATGATTTAGAGAAGCTGGGAGAATATATTCGTATATCTTACCAGATAACTTTAAAGGAGTTCAGGTCAAAAAACTGGTTAGAATAGGTAAGAGGACCGAGGACAATTTATTTATTTTAACACATAAGTATTGGTACAAGGAGGCACCAAATACATATGCGCCACATGAATCTCAATTGATTTGTGTGAGGGCTGTGATACTGCCCAGGTACCCAAACCGAAGCAGGTGGTTTTCTTAGGGAACAACACCCCGAGCCTTCGACCTGAATGTCTGACCCACAAGGCAGTGGAGCATCGTGAGGAGATGCAGTCCCATGGTAGCCGGTGACCAACGATTGGTTCATACGCCATTTGTTCCTTCAGGATACTGGAGCCCATGTGCACCATTGGTTTGGGATCCGGTTAAAGCGCCGGAAATTCGCTTTTCGTCCTCTCATTTTCGTAAACAACACCTTTATTCGAGAAGGCAGTGAGTAGGACTTCCGTGGCAGAGGCTATACACGCGTGGCCATGTGAAAGCATTTCGAGGAGGAGAGCGGACTCTCCCCACTCGGCCGTACCAGGGCATTTGGGGGCAATGTTGAACCCCGACCATGCAGACTCCTTAAGGTAATCCTAGGATCAGAGAAGCAACGGGATCTCCTGTTAAGTAGCGCTCGCTTTCACAATTCTGACATCCAAGTTAGACCTGATGTCTCTCGAAGATAGAATAGAAAGGAAGGAAGCACTAGCTGAACTAGAAACCCGTCGACAAACGGTGAGCAAAATCTCCGGTTAGTGGGTTTTAGAATAGTCAGGTCTTGGGAGCGAATGCTACCAAGGTCTGTGTGGATAGGCCGTTCTACCTAGGAGTTTTATATGTTAACGCTCGTAGTCTAAGAAATAAGTTCTATGGACTAGAAGAATTAGTGGACAAATTAAGGCCATTCAATGTAGCAGTGACAGAAGCTTGGTTATTCCATGACTTAGACATTACTCCAGAATTATCCGGATACCATTACCTAAGGAGTGATAGACATAGATGTGGAAAAAGAGGTGGCGTCCTTTTATATATAGCCAATAATATAAATATCCGCTCCTCTGTTAGCAAATCCCATGATAGCAGTACTTGTGAAGTCATTAGCTGTAAATCGGCTATCGGATGTGGTACATTTATGCTCGGTGTGATCTATCGCAGCCTAATCCGCTTAGCTGATGACTTTATTTTAGAGCACATTCAACTTTGGAGTGCAAATAACAGATGCTTGATAATAGGAGAATTAATGCACGTGATATTAGTTGGACTGAGATTACCACGGCAGGATCTACAAACTCTTTTGATAGTATGTTCCTGATAATAATAATGGAGCATGCATTAGTGCATCATGTATCCGAACCCACACGTTTTGGTGCTAACCAAGGTTTTTCTCTGTTGAACTTGGTAATCACTCATGAGATTGAAGATATTGTCGACCTAAATATTCTTCCACCGTTAGTGAACAGCGATCACGCTGTTTTGTCATTCACGTTTAGAACTAGGGACATGTTATACGATCAGGTTACACCCTGCCTAAATGTATGGAAAGCTAAAATATCAGCCATTCAAGAATGCGCTGCTAAGACAGATTGGTTTGTAGATACTAGCCTATCAGTTGAAATAGCATGATCTGTATTTGTTTAGTTACGTCCTCATTCATACCATACCTGGTACCGCGAAGACCGAATAACAGTCCACCATGGATAACTAAACCAGTCAAGAAGCTTCTTAGAAGAAGGAAGAAGCACTGGAATATGTTCATCTCTACTGGCTTAGAACAATACAGGTCCAGTTACTGTAAGATTAGGAATGCCTGTAAAGCGTTAATAAGTAAGACTAGACGATCATTTGAAAAACAATTTGTTAGAGATTCTAGTCCGAAACGGTTCGTCTCGTATATAAAAAGGCGAACTCAGAGAAGCGATGGAATTCCATCACCTTTGATGCAAGAAAATCCGTTAATCTTGGCAAGAAATGATACCGAAAAAGCTGAAGCTTTATCGGAATATTTCAGTAAAGTGTTTTCTATCAATGAGGAACGACCAACGATTCATTGTGATTGTGGCGGCTCGCTGATGGACCCTGTAGTCATTGAGAAATGTACTGCCCTAAGGCTACTTCAGCATCTCAAACCTGATAATTCTAGTAGGCCTGATGATATTCATCCTAGGATTATGGAAACCATATCAGATGTAATTGCTGAACCATTAGCGATACTGTTTGACATGTCTCTGAGGCAGTCCAAACTACCCAGAGACTGGAAAGACGCGATAATAAGTCCGGTGTATAAGGCTGGGAGTAGGGATTTAGTTAGTAACTATAGACCCGTTAGCTTAACGAGTGCAGTTGTAAAACTGATGGAAAAAATCATTCGGATATCTGTTATAAACTATATTGAAAGGCATAATCTTTTCTTCAGGGAACAACATGGTTTTCGGAGAGGCCTATCGTGTTTGACAAATCTTCTCATTGCAAGAGAAGATTGGGCTGCTGCAAAAGATCAGAATATTCCTGTAGATGTGACCTTCATAGACCTAAGTAAGGCCTTCGATAAGGTCTCCCACTCTGATCTTAAATTCAAACTGGAACGCTTTGGAATCCATTATACAGTCGTAGATTGGATAGGTAACTTTCTTCATGACAGGAGACAAAGGGTAAGGGTTAATGGGGCACTTTCCTGGTGGGTACCTGTAAAAAGTGGAGTTCCCCAAGGTACAATCCTCGGTCCTCTCCTCCTTTTACTTTATGTAAATGAATTACCAACTGTAGAAAAATCATTTGTTCTACTCTTCGCAGATGACATAAAAATTTGGAGACTCATACACAGTATGTCGGATAGGATAGTATTACAGAATGATCTTAGCTCATTGGTAGCATGGTTGGACAGGTGGTCACTTGAAGTAAATCCTTATAAGAGTGTGGTGATGCAATTAAATAACAAGGATGAATCGTATCAGTATACAGTATGTGGATTCGTGCTACCCAAAGTAAGAAACTATAAAGATTTGGGAGTCATATTAAGTAATGATCTCAAAACCACTAGTCACTGTAAGGCTGCTGCTGCGAAAGGCTATAGGATATTATGGTCTATTCGTATGTCTTTCCAGTATTTAGATGATGAAATGTTTAGATTATACCCGATTGAAGTGCGACCACATTTAGAATATGGGACCCAAGCAGCGAGTCCTTGTTTCAAGTATGAAGCAGATATGCTGGAAAGAGTCCAACGACGAGGTACTATGATGGTACAAGGTCTATTTGGCCTATCTTATGAAGACAGACTGAGACACCTTAATTTATTTCCGTTATCTTACTGTAGAATACGGGGCGATCTAATATTGGCTTATCGTATACTGAACAATAACCTTAATATTAACATGTCTCTACTTGCGTCTAGGACTGATTATTCGAGAGGACATTCGAAGAAAGTTCAAAAACCGAGATCAAATAGTTTAGGTCTTCAGTTTCATTTCTCGCACCAAGTAGTGAATTACTGAGATTCTCTACCAGAACACGTAATTTCAGCACCTTAAGTTGATATATTGAAAACGAGATTGGACCTCCACAGTATTACAAATTGCAAGGAATAATATAGTTCGACAGACCTATCCTCATTACTGAAGACTGAAAACCATGGCAGCTTGAAGCCGTAGTAAGATTTATATAGGGGTTTGATGGCATTACACAATTTCTATTGTCTATAGGCTATATAAAAGCTGGGATGCCAAGCGACTAAAAGATCTGAACATTATCTTTTTGAATACCCATCCAACAAACGAAATATAAGCAATTTATGGAAAGAAAAATAAGCTGGAAAACACCTGACAGATAATAAGTAAATCTTTAATTTAAAGGTAGTTGTTATAATACATGAAGCACACCCGACTATTTAGGCAGGTGTAATTTCCAGAATGCATATATATATATATATATATATATATATATATATATATATATTAATAGCTTCAACAAATTTTATTATGGTATTTAGTACGTGACAAGAACTCGCCTTGCGCTAATGTCTGACTCAGAGCTGGAAGCCATCTATCCACAGGAAGTTAACACCGGGTGTCAGCTATGCGCAATAACCAAATCCAACCACGCGATGCGCAGCGCATTAATGGAATTCCCCACAGTAGCTGCTCAATGGCTCAAGGGCCGTTTTCTCCAGTATATGATTCCTCAATACCTTTGCTGTGAACTTGCAGAAACCTATTGATTTCTTTGTGCTCACTTCTTGTTGTTTTACTACAGCGTACTCACCAACCTAATATATTACCAGCCCTACTTAGCGCACATATTTACAACATTTATATTTATTACCAATTTTTGACACCAGTTCATAAATATATATATATATATATAATGTTTAGATTTATTGGGTTGACGGTAGAAGGCAGATGCATTGCGTTGTTCCTCATCTGTCAAGCTCGTGTGAGTGTCTGATCTTTCGAATGAATCAACTAAATGTGTAAACACCACATTTTTCAGGTATAGGTACCAAGAGTTGAAGACGCTGTGGAAAAATCTGTGCACCTCGGTTATTTTGCTCATTCTTGACTTTTAAAATAGCACGTTGTATTCGTTGAGTTCCCCCTGATTTATCGGGTCTGGGTCATTTCTTAGAATCGAATATGTCATGGATATTCGGTGCATGACAATTCTGTTGTTCGCAAAGCCTTTCTAATTAAGAGTCCCAAAATCAGTCGAATCGGAAGTCAGTAATGATGGTTTTTGAAGATATATTTGTAATGTAGTCGATGCGTCCAGAAATATGTAGTTTAAGCTGGCTTGTTGTTGTAAGTGATCTACAGTACGGTGTACCCAAACGTCATCTAGTGTTGATGTTCAACTGAGTACCTTCATTTAGGAGCGTTTCTGGTCAAATTAATGAGATCAGCACCAACTTTGATGACTTAGAACTATTTGTTTTTGGGATGTACTTATTGCTACAGTATCCTATACATCGAATTCCGATAGCCTAACTTGCGGTAGGAATGATTAATGAGGTCTAATTCCCCAAGACATACTTTGCTCTCTAAGCCTCAGAATTCTGGAATCGAACGGCCAGCTATCCTCTGTACTTTAAAAAGATATTCGAGCCACATTCTAAACAGAAGTTTGTAGACTGAATATAATTTTCAGGTTTGGATCTCACTGTGGTGAACACAGGATTTCCAGCCTCTCGGACACAACTATACCTCAGTGAGCCCAAGTTTCGATGTTGCGACTGCTTCTCATCCCTAGATTCCCGCGAGACAGGAATGGGAACACAAACTCTTCCCCTATACTGTGGGTAATTCCATTTCTATCCTCAGCCTTCATGTGGATATACTTCGCTATATCGATAGGCGTTAATCACTATTTGACAAAAATAGGCATGCCGTCAAGTTGGCCCCGACTCCACGTCTGTTCGAAACCCCTTTCACAATCTTGATGTCATCCGTTTGAAGTAACACTGAGGATCTAAGGATGTTTGAAAAATGGATTAGGATAAGGCGAAAACTAAAGAATTTTCATCACAACCTTTAGGTACTCCACCAACTTCAGATTTCCCTCAGGAACACTTAGAATTCATCCTTACTTTCTGCTAACAACCTCAAGAACGGTCTGCTACGAGGCATGTTATTGCTTGTTTAACTGAAGTAAACATGGACAACATCAACTTGTTTTCCGATATCAGATAAATACATCTATCTTTGCTGTTATAAGGAAGTTATCCGCATATGGTAATTCCTGCTTTGTAGTGTCGTTCATTATTTAACAAATTATTAGTTACCACTCAGGTCACAACGGTACTTCAGATTCTTCCTTTTGATGTATTAACTAGAGGTGAGGCTGACGGCTTTTTAGTTTGATCAAAGTGGTCTTAACTCCGACTTCGACTAACATCTGGATCCTTCCAATACACTGGTAACTAACTCTGACTGGGTCAAGTCATAAATATCGTAGTAAAGAGTCGACAGTTGCTTTGTGTCCTATATATTCTTGAGCTGTCGGAATACTTGTAGTGGCATTGGGCCCTAACACGAGACAAAATGGAAAATAGACATTCAACATTTAACGCTGGGAAATACCCAACAATGGAGAAGGCGGGAATAATGAATTGAATTAATCATAGTTAATCTGATGGCATGGCTCGACCATGCAGGCGTGGTCCCTCCTGAATTTTACCTTACATCTTTTATTGGTATTAAAAATATTGTTCTATCTCTAGCCTAAGATTGTTCTCTATCGTATATTGGTAAGTGTTACAATACAATGAGTTGGTGTAGACGATGATATAACTTCCACGTAAGATCTTATAGATTAGGCAGTTACATCATGATAAATCTACAATTTTAGGATTAGGTATATTATTGAAGCAGTGCTAATATCATAGCAGACCATAATTCTACATGCTATCCTTGCTTTGCCAATCCATGACTTCACATATGCATCAGATCTCCCTTACTTATCAATGGTCTACGTACGTAACTCACTCCACCTAAGCTTCTACATCAAATGTGATCCGTTTTGTGCTCGTTGTGTTGCATTTGAGGATCTTGCTTTTTCTCTGGTGTACGTTGAGGCCTATTGCTTCAGTGTTTGCTGCGACACCAGCCATATTCACCTGCATTTATTGCTGTGTTTGGGATAAAAGTGTTAGGTCACCCGAAAAGTTGAAATCGTCTAGCTACATACAAGCTGTCCATTGTAGTCCATGCCTCTCCTGAAATGTAGTCGTCCATAATCCAGTTGACCACAAGAAGAAGAAATAGATAAAAGAAGCAGCCTTATCTGATGCCGGTTACAGGAAGTAATTTCCAGAGGATGTTCTGAATTGTTGAGCAAAAAGTCTCGGTTTAGCCAATTTCAGAACAAGTAAGCTATTTGGCTTGATAAAATTTGTCTGATCCCAAGACATAAATTTAAACCGTTAGATTTCAAGAAACAGTGGTCGATAGTGTCGCAATTTGGTCCATCGCTTGTGTGTTTAAAAGCCTCTGGAGCATTTCTGAGCAGGTCTCATAAACTCAGTATATGATAATTCTACCATCGGAATCTCTTCTAATGAAGTAATTGCAAAGCCACTAAGACCAAAAGGCAATATTAATAGGATACGAGATGTATTTGGACTGTTTGCAAAAGTATCTTTGTGTATAATATCTTACCTGGCCACTTACTAGACGAGTTGCGTCGTATAGTATACCTATGCTCAACTGATCTTCAGATAATCATGTGCTCAGTACAACTAACATTGGTCAGCACCAAAACTACATACCTCAAAGATTTATTTGCCTTTACGATTTCCATATAATGATAATTTTTGTTTCAACATACATGTAAACGTAGTGCCCTTAATGTACTATTTCTTAGTCCAGACCTAATTATTAATGTTTCCCTATTTATATTGTTGATCCTCCAGTTATAACCCTATCATTGTATTATGTCCCTCTAATTGCCTGAGGTTCCTGTAAATAACAAAATACCTCAACAATGTCGGTCACCCATACTGTGACTCAAAGCTTCTCTGACAAAATTAGGTACTGTACAACAAAAAGTTATTAATTACGACTTTTAAGTGCCTGAAAATTAGCAAGGATTTTACTGTAATTAATTCGGCCTAATGCAGAGGAAATTCCATAGAATTTATTCTGTCATGCAACAAATTTCCGTTACAACGAGTTCTCCGAAACATTTATATGGTTATGTACTTGACAGTGTTGAGATATTTATATGTTTCATATTCAGAGTTGTTTTGATAGCACCTTCAACATTACTAAACGATTACTTCACCATCTTCTGATGGACTTACTTACTTACTTACGCCTGTTACTCCCAATGGAGCATAGGCTGCCGACCAGCATTCTCCAACCCACTCTGTCCTGGGCCTTCTTTTCTAGTTCCATCCAATTCTTGTTCATTTTTCTCATATCTATCTCCATTTCCCGGCGTAATGTATTCTTTGGTCTTCCTCTCCTCCTTCGACCTTGAGGATTCCATATGAGGGCTTGTCTTGTGACGCAGTTGGGTGTTTTCCTCAATGTGTGTCCTATCCACTTCCAGCGCTTCTTCCTGATTTCTTCCTCCACTGGGATCTGATTTGTTCTCTCTCATAGTAGGTTGTTGCTTATAGTGTCCGGCCAGCGGATCTGAAGCATTTTGCGTAGACAACTGTTAATAAACACCTGTATCTTTTGGATGATGGATTTCGTAGTTTTCCAGGTTTCCGCGCCATACAGTAGAACGGTCTTGACATTTGCATTGAAAATTCTGACCTTGGTGTTGGTTGCCAATTGTTTTGAGTTCCAGATATTCTTCGGTTGTAAATATGCTGCTCTTGCTTTGCCGATCCGTGCCTTCACATCTGCATCAGATCCACCGTGTTCATCGATGATGCTGCCCAAATATGTAAAGGTTTGTACATCTTCCAAATCTTCTCCGTCAGTTGTGATTGAATTGTTGCATGCTGTGTTGTATCGGAGAATCTTGCTTTTCCTTTTGTGTATATTGAGACCCACTGCTGCTGAGGCTGCTGCTACACTGGTTGTCTTCTCCTGCATTTGTTGTTGCGTATGCGATAGAAGAGCCAGATCATGTGAGAAGTCTAGATCATCCAACTGCATCCTAGCTGTCCACTGTATCCCGTGCTTCCCTTCAAATGTTGATGTCTTCATGATCCAGTCGATCACCAGGAGAAAGAGAAAGGGTGAGAGCAAGCAACCTTACCTGACACCGGTCTTTACTTCGAATGACTTTGTCAACTGTCCTCCATGCACGATTTCGCAGTTTAATCCATCATAGGAATTCTGTATGATATTGACTATCTTCTGAGGCACGCCGTAGTGTCGAAGAAGCTTCCTTAAGGTCGTTCTGTCCACGCTATCAAATGCTTTCTCGTAGTCAATGAAGTTCATGTAGAGTGATGAATTCCATTCAATTGATTGTTCCACAATGATCCGTAGAGTTGCGATTTGGTCTGTGCGCGATCTATCCTTACGGAATCTTGCCTGTTGGTCTTGTAGTTGTTCGTCTACGGAGTCCTTCATCCTGTTTAACAATACCCTGTTGAAGACTTTTCCTGGTATTGAAAGAAGAGTGATTCCCCTGTAGTTGTCACAGTTGCTGAGATCGCCTTTCTTTGTTATTTTGACCAGAAGTCCTTCTTTCCAGTCTTTTGGTACATGTTCCTCATCCCAGATCTTTCTGAAGAGTTTGGAGTTTCCTAGCAGTTGCCGCTACGCCTGCTTTCAGTGGTTCTGCTGGAATGCTGTCTAGTCCTGCTGCTTTGCCACTCTTGATTTGTCTGATGGCCATGCTGGTTTCTTCCATTTTTGGTGGGCCAACATCAATTGGGAGGTCCTCGAGTGCTGCTTCGATGTTGGGTGGGTTCAGTGGGGCTGGTCGATTCAAGAGTTCTTTGAAGTGTTCTGCCCACCTGTTTCGTTGTTCTTCAATGTTGGTGATTATCTTGCCTTCCTTGCTTTTCACTGGTCGTTCTGGTTTACGGTGATTTCCGGAGAGTTTCTTTGTTGTTTCATACAGTTGTCTCATGTTTCCTTCTCTGGCAGCCTTTTCCGCCGTCATTGCCAAATCTTCCACATATTTACGTTTGTCGGTTCTGATGCTCCTTTTCACTTGCTTGTTTACTTCTGTGTATTCAGCCTGTGCCTTGGCTTTTTCTGCTCTTGTTCGACTGGTACTGATTGCTGTCTTCTTGTTCCTCCTTTCTTGAATCTTATCTAGTGTATCGATCGTGATCCAATCCTTGTGATGGTGCTGTTTTGGCCCAGAACCTCATGACATGTTGAAGTGATTGCCTCTTTTATCTCTTTCCAGTTGCTCTCCATAGTAGTTTCTTCTCTATTGAGTAGATCATGAAAGGCTTGGAACTTATTGCTGAGGGTTATCTTGAATTTATTGAGTTTGTCATTATCCCGAAAAAGAGCCGTATTAAATTTTTGTGATATTGTCCCCTCCGTTTTCCAGTGCCTCTTGAGTTACGATTTCATCTTGGCGACCAGCAAGTGATGATCTGATGCTATATCAGCTCCTCTCTTTGTTCTCCTGAACTTTTTGTTGATGCAGATATTGTCGATTTGGTTCTGTGTGATGTGATCCGATGAAGTCCATGTGGTTTTGTGTATGCGTTTATGTTGGAGTATAGTGCCGCCTATGACCGGTTTATTGAAGGCGCATAGATTTGCAAATCTCTCACCATTTTCGTTCCTTTCTCCCAGTCCGTGTCGTCCTATGATCTCTTCATATCCGGTGTTGTCAATTCCAACCTTGGCATTTAGGTCTCACATCAGAATAGTCAGGTCTTTTGTTGGGCACTTCTCGATGATTGATTGCAGCCTATAGTAGAATTGATCTTTAGCGTCTTCATTGTAGTCGTTGGTAGGTGCGTAGCATTGGATGACGTTCATTGTAATGCCCTTTTTCTTTGTTTTGAAGGAGGCTGTGATGATCCTTGGTCCATGAGATTCCCATCCTATAAGTGCATTTTGTGCTTGTTTGGACAGCATCAATGCAACTCCTTGTGTATGCCGGGCATTTTCTTGTTCATGTCCGGAGTTAAACAGCAGCTCTCCTGAAGCTAGTCGTTGTTGTTCAACTTGCGTCCAATGTGTTTCACTGATTTCAAGCACCTCTAAATTGTATCTCCTCATTTCTGCAGCGATTTGAAAAACTCGCCCAGTCTCTCACATTGTGCGAGCATTCCACGTACCCAAATAAATGGTTGCTCTGGTTGTCAGAAGGGGCATCGGCCTCCTGACTTCCGAAGGAACTCGGTTTTCATCATGAGGCGTCATAATTCTTCTAAACGAATACCTCCTGACTCCCAGGGTTTGAATAATTTTTTCTGATTAGCGTTTTTTTAGCGAGTTAGTTTTCTACGTAATGGGGTCGCTAAACCCATTCCCAACCCTCCTCCTTTATCCGGGCTTGGGACCGGCAGTAGCCCTCCGAAAGGGACTCCAGGCGGAGTTATCTTCTGATGGAACTGTATATTATTCATAAAACCGTTTACAAGACCATTTTTGTGAGCTTTAGTGAGGATACACATGTATATAGGCAAAAGTCTCCCATAATTACGCAACAACAGCCGTATGTTCGACTTTTAAGTGTAATGTTTCCGTTCTATTTACCTTCAGTTTTGCATTTTCTTTATGTCAGGCTCTAAATGTAACCGTTATTATTTACCTTAACCACAGTATCTTCTTATCTTAACATAAAACCTCATTCGTGTAATTCTGACGATTGCTATTGATCTTGGCTGTTCTCATACTGCTCCTTTTGGTTCCCATTGTTGCTCCTTGAATCAGTTAATTTGAGATACCGTTTAACTCTGGAATAAAGCTTGTACATTGTGTAAGGCTTTTCTTCTTCTGACAAGCGTTTAGAATATATTCTTTGAAAGTTCGATTATTAAATGTTTACCACAGCTTGGCTGCACAGATTTTGTACAAATCGTCCAGCTACTTGCGCGCTGGCAATTTAATTATTCAACTGTTAATTGATTTGTAGGAAATACTTTTACGATTTGGCAGGAAACTTGCTCTGAGGTTTTCAGTAATTTATGTACCTGGTGTATTTTGGAGTAGGCTGTACAAGTTCTGTCCAGCAGTTTGATGGGCATTATGGCCTGGGGAAGTTTTTCGACGGGGTAATACCGCGTAATTCGTATTCACAATTATTACGATTAGAGCCATACCAAGTTTAAATTTGTGTTCTGAGTTTTTTTATGGAAAAGACGAGTTTTTAACGTTTCACGGGAGACCAATAAAAACATAGACTACAGCGGTCTGAATTTAACACCGTCGATGGATTCAATACTACTCGACACCACCGTCATTACTCACCACAGTCATGAACTGTACGATTAAATTATTTATATCAGTGAATACAACAAATATTTTTATAGTTTCATTGGGTGGTTTGATCACATGTTTTCGTTCTGTACCTCTCCCTTTTTCACATCACATCATCGTTTTTACAAGCCCTATGTCAAGGGAGTGTCACGTCAATCTTTAACCATTTCGCGTCATGTCCAACATCTATATGTATGTATTGTGCTAAAAATCTTGAATATTGCAGTATAAATGCCGAAAACAGTTTAACAAAGCAAAGTTTATTCGATTAGGCGAAACCACTATGTTCCTCTCTACAGAGTACGAAGCTTTCCTGATTCTCTGACAACCAATTCATATAATGGCTGAGGTTGCATGGTACTCATTTCAGCACGTAACACTAAGAGTAGGTCAACAACGGCGAACGCTGGAGGAATCAGTCGAAATGCCATGGCTCAGTCATGCAGGTCAGGTCACTATAATCCCTTTCTTTTTGTACTGAATATGATACTCCCTTCCCAACTCAAATGTGTTCTTCATAAGTGCTAGACGTCATCTTGCTGATCATGACATTGTGGTCAATGGTGTGACTTATATGTAAGATCTTATGAATTAAGATGTCATGTCATGACAAAACTAAGATTTTGGAATTACGTCAGTCAAATCGGTGGTACTAATACCGAACGAACTCATAA
Organism: Schistosoma spindalis; assembly: GCA_946903255.1. NCBI lineage: Eukaryota > Metazoa > Platyhelminthes > Trematoda > Strigeidida > Schistosomatidae > Schistosoma > Schistosoma spindalis. Next base: position 8,984,708 of record OX336421.1, on the reverse strand, counting down.
TTCTACAGGACTGCTCCTTCAAGTTTTAAAAGAACTGAGTGATAAACTACCAACTGACTGAACATTGTAACTGAATATTTGCAACAGTAAAAGAAATGGATTGATATCATAAAGACGATCATCACTCAAGAAATCCAAACACAAATACATCAGACAACTGTCAATGTCCATAAACCTGTCGTAACAAAACATATTAAAGTGTAGGAAGGCTAAAAATAGTGTAAAAAATTGCCATCCCAACATTAATAAAAAAACACTTCAGTCAAATCCTAATGTTACCTACGTATCCAAAAAACAAGTGTTCCAAACGGTTCATACCAACGTACTTATCAGAGATGCAAAAATCTACCAACTAAAAATAGGAATAATCAATCTCTGTTGTAGCACATCTGTGAACAGCAATCACTGGATAGGAAATGAGACCAAAGTTAAAAGATTCAGTAGAGACAACTACTGCTTTGTTAGTCTTCAAAATCAAATCTACGCTGGAATCTTGTTTATTAGCTTCATTGTCTTGAGGCTAATATAAGGGTCTGTAATGACTTACAAATTCATGCCTCAATTATGAGACGATCTAAGTTCTCAGGTGTCCCTGCAGATATACTATAATCACGCCCTCTGACTAGGAATCAGTCTACTCCTTAGATTAGCTGACAAATTAACAAGGAGTACGGTAATCTGGACTGCCACTCAACTACTCAACAAAAGGGATCGTAACCTTAGCGTACTCAAACGTTTGGGGAAAATATAACTCTCCAGTAACCACGGTCCTTAAAAATAGATTATTATTATTATTATTTACAAACATCTTATGTGTACATAAGTGTTGTGAAGAAACCATTTCGGGTTTCTTCAAAAATGCAATAATACACAAGTTTCAATAATGTTAGCATCATATTTTCCATATTTGAAGAAGAGAGTAATAATGATAGAATTATAATAATAAATCAGGTTCTGTGTAATTGAGAAAAATATTGAATTGAGTTTAGAGAAGGAAAGGAAGAAAATAAGTGAATAGAAATAATGGAGACGTGAGATATACAAATACTTTAATAGGGGTGTTCATGAACACAGAACAAGAATAAACGGCTATGTATGTATCGTTAAATTAGTAACAAAAATAAAATAGGAAATAATTAAAGAAAAAACTTGTTATTGCAGCAAGATATGACGGTGGAACAAATGTTTGTGCAGTCATAGTTTGGAGTGATGCTATGAAAGTCTCAATTAAGTGAAAAGGATAACGAGATATCAATATGTCTTAGTCATAGTGAAGATAAAACGAGTCTGAGAAGTTAATTTAAGTGTAATACAAGTTATTGTTTTAATTACAAACTTCGTAATTTTAAGAATGATATTTATTTAGATAGAAAAAAGAAATAAATATTCGGTGAAAGGGTTCAACCATGATAATAATAGTAATTGTGTAATGAATATCGACCTCTAAAGTAAACCAACAATTTAGAAAAATGAAATAAAATAAAAAAACCCTTTAGTGAACTTGAATAAATACATGTAGATTTATGCAATAGTACATAGAGTGAAACCGGATAATAATATAAATATTTGTGCAATAATAATTAAGAATGATGTTATGAAAGTCACGAATAATTACAAAAGATAATCAAACATAAAATTCTATGTGTTATATATATGTGTGTGATGAAGATAAAATGAATCGGAGAAGTTAATTTATTTAAGTATACCGTGGGATAATTTGTTTTTAGTTATAGACTTTGGATATTTAGAAATAATATATGTTCGGAAAGATAAGAAGAGATGAAAAAATATCTAATGTGTCGAATGACCAATAATGATATTAATAACAGTAATAATTTTAGATACGAACATAAGCAAACTTCATATATTAAGATGAATGGAAACAAAATAAAATAGACGGGAAGTTTCAAAGGTTACATTTTGCTTTGCAGTCCATTAACGGATGACGGACCTTGTTTGTATAAATCATTATTAAACACATTGATATTCAATAGGTGACACAATCCACTTTCGGAAAGAAAATCATCAAGGAGACTTCTGAACCGGGTTGTAGTTTCACTGCAACGGAGGTCCAATGACAGTCTGTTCCACATGGTTGAATAGCGAATAACGAAAAATTCTGGCGTAAGTTTGTGTGGGTTCTTGGAATCTCTAGAATATCTTCCTTATTGCGTAAATTGTGGGATATCATAGAGTATAAAGAGGTGGATACCGAAGAGTAGGAAATACCGTTAATAAACCGGTAGATAAAGACAAGGTTTATTTCGATACGTCTGATCCAGAGAGGTTCTAATTTGAATTGTTGACATCTTTGGTGATAGTCTTTGTTGTCGGGATACCCCAAAACAGTTTTGATGAACCTTCTTTGAACACCTTCAATTTTAATCAGGTCATTATGCCTGCAATTACTGTAAACTAAAATACCATATTCAAGAATGGGTAAAATACATTTTTTGTGTGATAATAATGTCGATTCGGTATTAATGATGTTTATTATTATGAATCCGATGAGCTTTCTAGCTTTGGATACTTGAGATGCAATGTGCTCAGAAAAGTTCAGAATGTTGCTATATCTTAAACCCAAGTCACGAACAGTGTTGAGGGGTTTCAGTGTATGTTTGTGTGTAGTTAGATTTAAGTTAAAGCAGCGGCCAATGTGAATAAATCCACTTTTGTCAAAATTAAGTGGCGAATTCCACGAAACAGTCCATTCGTATAACTTGTTTATTTCTTCTTGAATTACGGCTGAAATATAGCTTTCTTTAGTGGGGGAAGAGAATGAATAAACTACTTTTAGGTCAACCGCAAAAAGGAAAGGTTTACCATACTGAAAGAGGGAGCACACGTCATTGATAAAAAGGAGAAAGAGTAATGGACCAATCACACTTCTTGTATAACCCCACTGGTTACATTCACAGGTTGAGAGTAGCAAGATCCAGAGCGAACGATTTGTCTACGTTCTTCCAAAAAAGATTTGAGCCAACATAAAAGAGGATTCTGTATGCCGAATGAAGAGGGTTTTAGAAGAGGTTTGTGTGAGACACTGTCGAAAGCCTTGCTAAAATCGAAGTAAAGAATTATTACTGACTGACCAACATCGCTTCTCTGCGTAATTTGATAAAAAAATTCCAGGTGCGATGTGAAACATGAGCGTTTAGTCATGAACCCGTGTTGAGATGGGCTGATCAGACAAGCCGAAAGTAAAAATGATAATAGCTGTTTGTGGATGATTTTTTTCCATGGTTCTTGAGGGTACGCATATCAAATTAATTGACCTGTAGTTAACAATATCATTACGTGATTCAGTTTTGAATCTGGGGGTGATAAGAGATGTTTTCCATACAGATGGATGGGTCCCATATTCCAAAGATGGTTTGAAAAGTTTCAAACAAAATAGTGGGAATTCTCTACTCCCATATTTCACAAATGATGAAGAGATCCCGTCAGGTCCACCATCATAACACATTTTCAGGGCAGCTACGGCCTGCTTGATGTTGGAGGGTGTAAAATCAATTTTCGATAGATGTCTGAATGTCACCACTGGAAATGTGATGATAGAGCTTTCAGTTCCAGTTTCGTAGCATTGTGAGAAGTGATTGCTGAATTTTTCACAAATAATATTAGGGTCGTCAACAATTCTTCCCTTAACTATGAAGAATTTAGTCGTGCCAAAGGAATTTGATTTCACATGGGATTTAAAAAGCCAAAGTATTGATAATTCTTGGCTTTTAATACTTAGAGCTTTATTTTCTATATTCATAAAATACTCGCGTTTGGATGAAGCATTTCTGTCGATTAATTTAAGTATACTCTGAAGTGCATACAGTTCATTGTGCTCGTAGTAGCGGCGTTTTAATTTCCTTAGCTTTCTTTTAGAAGTATTCTGGCTCCTTTTAGCATTATAAGCCATATGACTAATAACTTGAGCAGCGCTGTCAAGGCAGTACATCAGGTTGTGGTATAGATTGGCAAGCGCAATGTCGACATTATTTATAGTAAAATAAGTCTCCCATGGTAAACATTGAATGAGAATTTCAGTCCGTTTCCAGGTTTGTTGATCAAAATGTCTGCTCTGGTACATCATTGAAGCTTTATAGTTTAATTTTATGGCGTTTAGAGAATGAATAATACTCAATACAACTCTATGATCACTCATAAAAAACTCATGACTGATATGCACTGAGATAGAGTCTGTGTTGATCGTAAACAATAAATCTGACCTACCTCTCAGCCCGCATGATACAAACGACAGGATGCTTTGAGACGGGTAAACAGGAAGTCAAAACGTCCCAGAATAGAGTCACTAACGGTTCCATTGGCTTATCCGGGGAAAAGAATAATAAGCACTTCTTGTAGCGACACTAACACCTCTGACTTAGATGTTCTACAGGCCAATCGCTTACTGTAATCAGAAGTGGATGTGGGGATATTGACTGATACACTATATTCTGGGCCAAACCTCAATAATAAAACACCAAAGGACACCCACGAGATGTTCTTTAATGGAAGAAATATTATTGTGAAAGGTGTCCCGGAAAACACGGACCCTGACCATGCAGACTACGATATTCTGGAATGAAAGTTTGCTAAGTGGTCCTTGAAGATTATAAACATTATGGCTCAACAAGTAGAAAGACTAGCCAAGAAGGGCAAGGACTCTGGATGATAGTTAATGGAGATTACGCCCTCAGCGTCTCACGTAGTGGCTGTCGCTGTCTAGGCATTTCGTGCCTAAAGACGCCGGCTGCTTACTGGAATCCATACGCATCAGGATAGACCACATGATGTCAGGATCAAGCACAGGAAGCTCATTGTTTACATCAAGCACGACAATCGTATGTTGAAAGGATTATCCTGCTCTACTCGTCTCTGATTCACTCATCTTGATTCTAGGGGATTTCAGTCTTCTTAAAGTCAATTTCACCGAATATACGTACTTTGGAGGTGAAAGCTCTACTGAGGCTCGATTCTTCAACCTGGGAATATTCGAAAATATCAAGTCGGCAACTCGTCGGAGAAACATTCTGATGCCATCGCACTTAGACTGGGTACTTACAAACGAAGAGTTCCTAGTTTACAACCTCTCAATCCCGGCTCCCTTCAGGAAAAGCGGTCGCGCCATTATAGCCTTCTGTTTTATCAGCGAAAGTGAACTAAGACATCTTACCGACAACGGGTGATGGAATTTCAGACGATTAGATGTATCAGCCTTACAGGGCAATCTACAGCATGTAGACCGGGAAGTCCACCGTCAGCTTTGTGTGAATACTCACTAAGGTTTCTTACTGCATACGATCCTATGTGCTACAAAGTAGTCTATTCTGCTAACGGTCCTCGAAATCTGCAAGCAACTAACAGTCGTCCAGATCCTCACACTCCGTTTACTAAGCCGCAAAGGGCTCTGTTGGGGGGAATACAAACGAACTAGTAACAAGTGCGAATACAGACAATTAAAACATGTGTGGAACATATGCACAAAGGCAATAAGAGGAAACAGGCTTCAGTACCAGATGAGGCCTATTGATAAATTTCTCTCCGATACGAAAAGCTTATTCCGTCATACAGCCTCTCTTCGACAAGCCAAAACTGGAGTTTTCCAACTGCTAGGTTTAAATGGCCCGATCAACAACGATGGTGACGCCGATAACCTTCTTACAGAACAGTACTCTCGGACATTTCAACCGACCCATACTAACTGTATTAGTGAAAGCTTCATCTGCAACCGCACAAGACTTTCTGAAGTGAACCTGAGCGCCGACGTGCTGTACCGGAAACTTCAGCGCCTAAAAAAGACACTCCTTCCGGTTCATTCTGCTATACCGAGGAAAACGGCTTCAATCTTGGCAACACCGCTAGCGTGATGTTTTGAAACTTGCTAAGCAGAGGCACGTTGCCGGAAATTCGGAAGCTAGCTCACATCACACCAATTTTCAAAGGAGGTCGACGCATCAAACCATCAAGCTACCGGCCGGTGGCTCTTCTCTCTGTACCTTCAAAAATTATGGAGTCCCTGTTATGAGATGGTCTACGCGGCTATTTATTGCCCATAAAATTCTTTTCACTCCAACAGCACTGTTTTAGAAAGGGTCATTCTTGTATGACCAACCCGCTGACTGTGGTGGCCAGATGGACAACCAATCTCGATCGCATGGGGAAGTTTGACATCATTTACATTGACTTCTCAAAAGCTTATGATAGGGTCAACTAAATGTGTCTTATCAACAAGCCCAAACGATTAGGTATCAAATTGCTTTTAATTGATTGACTTAGTTTATTTCTAAAATATCGACATTTTAAGGTCAGTGTTAACTTCACTTCCTCTCAGGCTATGGAATGTCCTGATGGAGTCGCCAGGGTACAGTAGTAGGACCTCTTATTTTCTTGATTTATATAGACTATCTTCCACAACAGGCATCGTCAGATTTATTGCTTTTTGTTGATGATATGAGACTTTGGAGAGAGATACGCAACCAAGAAGACAAATCGGCACTTCAAGAGGATCCGATTAAACTTCAGAGTTGGGCAGATGACAACAAACTTATTTTTAACACTTCAAAGTGTAAAGCAGCTCACCTGAGACATGTTGCAGACTACGCATATAACCAAGTTCATTCTCCTCTAGAGACATCTCAAGTTGAAAAACATCTGGAATTAATGGCACCCTATCATCTGTAGTCTTATAACAACTGCAAGAAAAATGCCTTTTGAGCAAACCTTGTACTAATGTCGTTGAAGCACATTTTGTCCAGTTTGACGGACAACCTTTCCACATAATCTTCAACAGTTTGATTCGTCTCCGTTTAGAGTACGGAAACATAGTATTTTCTCCTTCACTCCAAACTGATAAGGACATTCTGGAACATATCCAACGACGAGCCACGATATTAGTCCGGGGACTCTAATTCAAGCCTTATGATGAGCACCTCCAATCACTGAACCTTTACCCATTAGAGTTCAGGCTTCTTAGAAATGACCTTCTAATGGCTTACAACATCCTAAATACTTTTGGACATCCTCTTAAACACTTATATAAGCTTAGTCCCAACAAATACCTAGAGGTAACACCCAGAACTTGGAGACACAAAACAGCAGAACGGACTGTAGAAACAACTTCTGCTCCATAATGATAGTCAAATGCTGGAATTCGCTGTTGGCTGAGGTAGTTGAAGCGTCTTTGCAGGCGTCCTTTAAGATAAACTTGTTATATTCTTAACGACTAAGGATAGTATGTTACTATGCCTTACCAATTTCTTTTTCCTCTTTCATAGGCAATATACCTGAGTTTCTGCGTGGAGGTATTGTTTATTCACTGCTGTTAGATACCGAAGCTCGTTAAGCGAAAGCTCCTTCTTTACGGTCCAAAGCCATTTGAATTATTTGAACTTTCGAAGCGCAATGTATAATTTGTGCTCACAATTGGTTGATCACTGGGTTGTGATCAATATCATGCGTGTCCATTCTTTAATAATGCAGATTGAATGCAATCGACTATGTTGCAATGTGGCCACCAGTCTAGGTGACCCGACACTGAGGGCACTATTGCGAGATTAGATGGTGGTGTCGAATACCTTCAACCAACTAGGTGATGTGTCTGATTAAAAGAGGTGTCATCATGTTTCTGATTATACTGACTAGTTCAAAGTGATTGAAAATATCAGAGATGTATGCCATGTCCTCTAAACACGCATACAGAATCTTAGTGTGGTAATTCATTTTACCTCACCAATCCAAAACGGAGAGCCAACGCGATACACCCTCCGTATATCTGGCGACCCAATGGCTAGTTCTCGTGGACTGATGAGTGTAGGCAATGGGTACGATGGCAGAATAAGCACTATTAGAATGGATCCCCATTAACAATCGCCTATGTGCTGTTCGGATAAACGGCTTCGTAAGAACTCGGAAGGACAGGAACGAAAGTCTGTCTTTTCAGCGTTTCCGCCTACACTCCCACTGACTGTAGCCCGGGTGAAGTGAAAGAAGACTTTTCCGGAAAGCTCCATGAACTTCTTCACAAAGCTAAACGCTCAGACAGTGCTCGTAGCAGGTGGTCTTAATGCTGAAGTAGTTAGCTTAAACCAAACAGCATGTTATTTTTTATTTACTGTATTTGAACACATAGATATTGGCACAGGTAGGCACCATTAGGCAGTGGAGCAACGTTGGGACATGCAGTCTCATGGTAGCCGGTGACCAACAATTGGTTCATACGCCATTTGTTCCCTCAGGATACTGGAGCCCATATGCACCGTTGGTTTTGGATCAGGGTTTTCCAACCCTACTAGGTGGACTCTCCATGTCCACCAACCCGGTTAAAGCGCCGGACATTCGCTTTTCGTCCTCCCAATTCCGTAAAAATTAGAATTGCAGTGCGTAGAACTTCCCTGGCAGTAGTTGTGTGCACCTATCCATGTGAGAGCATGTCGAGAGGGAAACTGACTCTCCCTACCCTCGATCACACCAGGGCGGCTTCACACTTACTGTGGCCTATACCCTAGTACATGGTGAATTAATTAAATTTTAGGTCACATTTAAGAATCCTTACAAACGCCATGTTTAGGGTAAAACAATCGGCTAATATTTATTTATTTTAACACATAGATATTGGTACAAGGAAGCACCAAATACATATGCGCCACACAAATCTCATTTGATTTGTATGAGGGCGGCGAGACTTCCCGGGTGCCCAAACCGAAGAAGGTGGTTGTCTTAAGTGGCCATACCCAGGACCCTCAACCTAAAGGCTTATCCACAAGGCAGTGGGGCATCGTAAGGAGATGCAGTCCCATGGTAGCCGGTGACAAACGATTGATCCATACGCCAGGAGCCCATGTGTACCATTGGTTTGAAATCAGGGCTTTCCGACTTCCTTAGGTGGACTATCCATGTCCACCGACCCGGTTAAAGCACCGGACATTCGCTTTTCGTCCTCTCAATTTCGTGAAAAACACCCTCGTTACGAGAAGGCAGTGAGTAGGACTTCTCTGGTAGAGGGTATATACGCGTGGCCATGTGAAAGCATTTCGAGAGAGTGAACGGACTCTCCGCACTCTCGGTCTTACCAGGATACTTGGGGGTATTTTAGTATTCTAGGTCAGTACACAGATAATGGTGAATGTCCGCTGCAACTGTGTTCAGACAATTCCTTGTTTTTAAAAAGCACTAAAGAGGGCAAGGCTGAATACCACAAACAACCGAAGTCAGACTTAGGCAATTTTCAAAACGAGACCGGTCTATATATTGCTTGAAAAGATATACGAACAGTTATGGAAACAGCGGCGACAACTATTAGTGATCTGAATCAAAGGGTCACGAGATACCAGTGCGTTTCCGCTTCATCTGTTGCGCCGATACTCTCACAAACTCATCTCATCTGGCTTCGAGCACGATGAGGTGAGTAAACAAATCAGATCTAGGTTAACCAAAATTCTACGGAACAATCGTGAGCAGTAGTGGGCAACGAAAGCAAATAAAAGACTGAAAAGACATCTGTTGTAGTTAACACAAGACAGCTTTTCAGACCAATAAAAGAAACTGGAATTAAGAAGTCAAGTGTAAGTGGAGCGATTTCTGAAAATGGCGGCATTCCTATCTTCTCTCGGTCAAGACGTTTAGAACGATAAGTGGGATGCTGTAAGGAGCAATTCAGATGACCTTCAGCTACTCTATAGCTACCCATCATTTCCGAACAGCCTGAACGGAACATTGAAGTAGATCCCTCTACCCTGGTTGAAGTTTAAAAAGCTGTTGCTAATCCGAAACAAGGAAGAGCAGCTGGTCCAGATGGATTGGCTCCAGAGGTCTTTAAGGATAGTGATCCAGTTTTAGAGATTAGGTTGATTAATCTTTTAGCTAAAATCTGGAAACTAGATGTAATCCCATCTGACTGATCGTAATCACTGATCGTCCCAATATATGAGAAAGAGTCAAAACCATCCTTTGATAACCATAGAGGAACTAGTTTCAGTCAGTCAGTCAGTAACAAAGTAGAACTTGTGTACGTATTTATGGGCATCTACTGCTTGTTCAAATGATAATTCTATGGCCTTGACCAAATTAATCCTCATTCCAAGATTTGCCTTTTGAAATAGACAGGACTAGGTCTGAAAGAGCTGTGGCATTTAGATACAGGTGCCTGAGCTAGAAGTGACTGTCGTTAGTTCGGTCAGTCAGTAACAACGTAGAACTTTGTGCGTACGTACATCAGTCCGAGTTGTCATACCACATCTCCAAAGAGATGAAGTTGTCAATTCGAATCCCGTAGTGGTAGAAAGGCAGTAAGATTATCAGCAGTAATCAGAAAGATTAGGGTTTGAAGATTATATTCAAGGAGTACAACCAAGTGAAATAAATTTGGAAAGACTAAAAAAAAGGAACATGAAGAATTCAGAAGATTAGAGTTTGAGAGAACACAGAGAGTGGATGCACCTGCACCATTGCAAACCATTTTGAGCCATGTCATTCAAGGTCTCTAACCATCGGTTGCTATCGTCTCGACTCTGAGTGCAATGGCTCAGAATCGATCCCGATGGCGTCGGTGTATACACTGTTTGTCTTCCCTTAAACTGTGAGGTTAAAATCGGTTTATATCTTTCTTTTTAGGAACTAATTCTCTCTTCATGTACTATGTCCTTATATGCAATCATTTTCTATGTTACCACCACTTAATTAAGTAATTCTATGGATTTGGTGTTCATCTTGTTGTGCTAATGAGGTGTGGCAACTTGGACCGATGTATATATGTGCCTGGTCTTACGTTGTAGCTAAGTGACTGAAAAATATCGGAAAACTTTATATGAGGCAAGAAGCTTCATATATACTAAATTAACATTGAGTCATCAATAATAAAGTTGTTGGATTGCAAACGGTGAGATACGTAATACCTTTAATGCTTGGCATCCAATTATTTCACTTTTAAGTGATAACAATTGCTTATAATGCAATAGAACTTTAAAAAATGATGATTGTTTGACGATTAGGAACTGTAAGTGGATACCTTCTATTTTAATTGTCTTCCAAACAAATGCGGGAAGACGTACTTCAAAGTGGTTAAATAGGAAAAGGACTATATAACGAGGTTTCATTTCTAGTAGCAATTAATCAAAGATGCCTCTGAAAATGCCACAGGTATTCGGAGTTTGACAACGCTCTAACCAGTAACACCTACTAATATGAAGCGTACCCACCAAGTAAAATCAAAAGACAGAAGTGAGGAGATCGAAGATATATTTGATAAGCTACAAATATATAGAGGATCGTTTGAACTAATCTGGCTAGCGATTGCAGTAGGTGTTGAGCACAGCGTTCCCACACTTGATCTGGTGCGGATGCTTGACCAAGCGCCTTCAGCTAGATGAGTCCAATAAAACTGTGTTCAGTATCCAATTTCGAAAACTTACAGAGCTATTTATTTTGGGGATTTATTTACCGATACAAATCACTCCCCTCCTAGTGGGGTAGTGATGATCCTAAGACGTGGCCAGCCAGAAGTTTAAACCTAACGAGCTTTTCGTTGGTAAACACTCTTCTGATAGCTTGCTAGGTTTAGCAGCCTCTGGTCGTCTTTCCTTAATATAATGGTCCACGATGTACAATATAGTAAAAAAAGAAAAGGTACAATGAAGATTTTCGTTTCTCGCAAACTTCATCGTTCATTTTATCGTCTTTTCTAGTCGTCCTGGAAAAGAAAAAAATATATGTAAGTGCATGTCGAAATACACTCGTACACGCGTAAAAACACAAAGCGAGCAAAAAAGGAAAATAAACTCATGTTCACGTAATAGCGTAAAGAGAAGGATTTTTAATAATATCGTTTTTTTGTTTTGTTTTCCTTTTTGAAATAAAAAAATAAAAATACATAAGCATATTGAATTCGGGTTTTTAAAAAAAATCAAATATAGTACAAGGGAAAATCGAGATGATATAAAATGTAAACGTGTATCTTACGTGCCGTAATCGTTCAATTCTTCTGAAAATCTTACTCTTCTTACAGAACGCATTGTTTTGAGTTCATTTTCTGATACCACCGGAGTATCAACGTGTGTGTCGGCTGTCGATTGAGGTATTATAAGGGAAGGAGTTGTGTCGTGCGATTGTATTGAAGGAAAATCGACTTGAATAGGATTTCCTACTAAATACGCTGCTTTGAGGCGATCGATGCTGATGCTTTCGTTGGTTCCGTTCTTATCGATTATATAGTACTAAGTTTCGCGTTGAAGAACTTTGAAAGGTCTTTCGTATGCCGATTCGAGAGGTCTTCGATGCGAGTCTCGACGTACGAAGACGTATGTACTATATCGTAAGTCAGGTTGAACGAAAACATCAGTTGATTGTGGTCGAGTGGAAACATGTTTAATTGAACGCATTGCGTTTGTAAGCCTGTTCGAGGAGGAGGTTAGATCCATGTCCATCGAAGAGGATGAAGGATCCACGAATTCTCCTGGAAGTCGAAGGGTCGTACCATAAACGAGTTGAAACGCAGTGTATCCAATGTCAGCTTTCACTGCATTGCGAATACCTTGTAAGACGAGTGGGAGAGCGTCAGTCCACTGAGAAATGTTTGAGGCTGATAGTGACGCTTTAAGTTGTCGGTGAAAACGTTCTACTAACCGGTTTGCTTGTGAGTGGTAGGCCGTCGTTCGGAAGCGAGTGATTCCTAGTTTCGCGGTCAGACAACGGAACAGTTCAGATTTGAACTGGCGTCCACGATCTGTAGTGATGGTTGTTGGGCAGCCGAAGTTTGCTACCCACCTCTCGACGAAGGCGCGGGCCACTGTTTCAGCAGTAATGTCTTTGATGGGTACTACTTCTGGCCATCGAGTAAAACGGTCTACGCATGTTAAAAGATAAGAATATCCATTCGAATCTGGTAAAGGTCCTACCAAATCCAAATGAACATGGTCGAAGCGAGCATCGGGAGTTTTACACGAGCCTAAGGGACATTTGTTATGTCTAATAACCTTAGATTTCTGGCAGCTTACACAGAAGCGTGCCCATTCCCTCACGTCTTTATTCATACCAGGCCAGCAAAACCGTTCTGCTATAAGCTTGATGGTTGCACGAACACCTGGATGAGAAAGTCTGTGCAACGTATCGAAGACGTTGCGTCGATATTGTTTCGGCACGATTGGGCAATCCCTACCTGTAGATGTGTCACAAAGTAAGGTTTCCTTACCTGGTCCCATCTGTTTAAATCTCAGTTTAAGTGTTGTTGAGGACAACTCGTGCTGAAGATCACTGTCTTCTTTTTGAAGTTGGGCGAGTTTTAAAAGGTCGATTCCTTGGAAACTGTTCAAGGAATTTATACGAGACAAGGCGTCTGCAACTACATTGTTTGCTCCAGAAATGTGTCGAATATCTGAAGTAAACTGCGAAATGTAGTCCAGTTGTCGAGACTCACGTGGTGAGTACTTGTCTGTAGATGAGCTTAAAGAGAAAGTAAGAGGTTTATGGTCGGTAAAAATGGTGAATTCACGGCCTTCGATGTAGTGTTGAAAATGTCGGACAGCACAATACATAGCTAGGAGTTCCCTACCGAATGTGTTGTAACTCGATTCAGTGTCTAGCAACCGTCTAGAGAAAAATGACAAGGGTTGCCAGGATTGGATAACCCATTGTTGTAAGACTGCTCTGATTGCTGAGTCGGATGCATCTACTGCGATACTAATGGGCGCTTCAGGGTCCTGATGAGCAAGCATGGTCGCCTGAGCAATGCGTTCCTTAACCGTGGGGTATGCTTTTCGGGTAGTTTCATCTAGATTAATGGATTTCGCATTTCCACGAAGTTGGTCGGTAAGAGGTTTCATAAGGGACGCGCATTTTGGTATGAATCGTCTATAAAAACTTACCAGACCGTTAAACGTGCGCAATTGCTTGATGAAGGTCGGTTCTGCGTAATCCAGAATGGCTGCCACTTTTGTTCTAAGGGGTCGGATGCCTTGCGCATCGATAGTGTGTCCTAAGAAGTCTAAGAAGTCGGTTCCGATTTGACATTTCTGAATGTTTACAGTAATGCCATGTTTTCGTGGTCGGTCGAAAACGAGGTTCAGATGCTGGAGATGTGATTCTCTTTCCGGACTTGCTATTAGGCGGTCATCAACATACGCATGTACGAAGTTGAGACCTCGAAAAACGTCATCTATGAACCTTTGGAAAGTCTGTGCCGCGTTTCTCAGACCGAAAGGCATTCGCAAAAATTCATAGAGTCCAAAGGGCGTTATAATAGCAGTTTTCGGAATGTCTTCAGTGGCCATAGGAATTCGGTTATACGCTTTTACCAAGTCGGTTTTCGAAAAGACAGTTGTACCTTTAAAGGTAGCTGTCAAATCGTGAATGTGGGTGACGGGTAACGATCGGGAATGGTTTTTGCATTCAATCACAGATAATCCCGAGCTGGACGCCAATCGTTGCTGTCCTTTTTAGGGACCATGTGCAATGGAGATGTCCATGGGCTATTTGACGGTCGTATGATTCCTATGTCTATCATATGGTCGAATTCGTTTTTCGCCAACCTTAACTTCTCGGGGGCCAGTCGGCGTGCTTTAGAGAATACAGGTGGTCCCGTAGTCGTGATGTGATGTGTAATGTTGCTGGTTACACAAGGCAATTTCGGTTGCGATCGGTAAATGTCAGAATACTTATCGAGTATTGGTTGATAGAAGGGGTCTATAGTGTGCTTAATAGTGACAGGAGATAACCTGCAACCAAAAAAAGAAGTCAGGCAAACAGATAAATTAGTGTTTCCGTCTACTAGCCTCCGTTCGCGCGTATAGATGATTAGGTTGTGGTGCTGTAGAAGGTCCATACCAATGATTGGCATAGAAACATCCGCAACAACAAAGATCCAATGAATGGGTTTGCGTAAGCCCACGTTGAGATAAACATACCTTTTGCCATACGTAGCGATAGGCTTTCCGTTTGCCGCCTGTAGATTTAAAATCGACTCGTGAAGCCGGTCGTTGGAATTCGCTGGGAGAACGCTAACTTCTGCACCAGTATCGACGAGGTAGCGAACTCTCGTTATCACATCATTGACGTATAATAGACGGCTATGTTCGCCGGCTACGGTTGCCGTTAACGCGTGCCGGCTTGGAAGTTTCCCGAAACATTTTTCACGTCGACGGATTTTGAGTTTGGAAAATTGCAGGGTTTTCTGCAATTTCTGGCAGACTTTCCGTACTGGTTATGATACCAGCACCAGTCAGGATTATCCGTATCTAGAGGTCTAGAGACAGATCGCCTACGTTGTGTGCTTCTTCGCGGAATGTGTGACTGTTTACGGCTGTTACGAAGTTTGAGATAACGAGTAAGTGTGTGACATAACTCTGTTATATCATCCTGGGTCGTTTGAGGCTTTTCTTTGACTAAAAAATCTCGGCGTTAGAAGATCTAGTGATTTCGAGAATGCGGTGGGCCGATGCAGCCAGCTCGTCTACGGAGTTGTTTTGAAACGAGATCAGCACAGCTTGCACCTGTTGAGGAAGCTTTGATAAGAAAAGCTGTTTGAATAGGCCATCATCGAAGGTTCATTGGCCAATAACTTCTCTCATTCTTCGCAACATGTCTGTGGCAGAACCGTATTGCAGGTCGATGTTATGAAGGAGTTGGTCTAACCTTTATCGATCAGTTAGATCTCCGCGTTTAAGGATGGCATGTTTGAGGGTTTTTTATGGGTCGGAAACGTCACTAGTAAACATACTGGGTGCTACGTATCTGTTAAATTCGCGCGGTAGTGCCTTTACTACTGCGAGGAATTGTGCACGTGTGCCGTTCACACCGTGCTCGTAGGAGTCGGCTTCTGCGTAGCAAAACCAGGCTTCGATGTTGTCTGGCCAGAAGCACATAAGTTGGAAGGAAGGTGGGGACACAGTCTTTAACTTAAATACCTTAGGTGTCTGTTCAGTCATATTGATATATCAAGTACGAAAATGAACGAGTGGGAAATACATATATATATCCAAAAAGTATCACAAAGTAAAAAAATTAAAATAAGACAATAATATATAAAATCGCAAAAAGAAACAGACTCACAGTTTGCTATTTAGTGTACCAGATCACGTCGGGCTCACCAATGAAGATGCCACAGGTATTCGGAGTTTGACAACGCTCTAACCAGTAACACCTACTAATATGAAGCGTACCCACCAAGTAAAATCAAAAGACAGAAGTGAGGAGATCGAAGATATATTTGATAAGCTACAAATATATAGAGGATCGTTTGAACTAATCTGGCTAGCGATTGCAGTAGGTGTTGAGCACAGCGTTCCCACACTTGATCTGGTGCGGATGCTTGACCAAGCGCCTTCAGCTAGATGAGTCCAATAAAACTGTGTTCAGTATCCAATTTCGAAAACTTACAGAGCTATTTATTTTGGGGATTTATTTATCGCTACACCTCCATGTAGGAACCGATAAGACGATAACTTATGGGCGAATCTATTAGATATAAGATAACAGGTCATAGATTTCGGCACAAAATTCATTCATCCTTTTCGCGAAATAGCGTTTTGGCATTTTGGCTGATGTCAGTTTGTGATGAAAACCCTAAATTTAATTTTTAACCATAACCATCAACTGTGAATCATAATTCGAATTCCTTACACTGCTTTATAACCCTCATTTTGTCCTAGTGGGTGGGCATTCTCAAGGTCAATTCAGCGTTGCTCAGAGGTCGTCCCCAAAATATAATCTCACCATAGTTTTGATTTATTTGTTTTTCCTCCAGTCGATTGGTTCTCACTGTACTATCTTAAGGCAGTCTATATTGGTACGTTTTCTTATATCTGTGTGTCCTATCGGAAGTGAATTAAGTGGTTCAAAAACCAATGTTTGTAATGAAGACTAAAGATTTTGTTGACATCTGTAGTAAAGTTCGGATTGTTTATTGCTAAGTAACAGATTCGTCGCAAAAAAGCTACTCATTATCCATAAAAATGTTTGGCATATAGATATTTTAATCAAATGTGTTCATAAAAGCAGTCTTATTTTGCTGTCTTTTGTATTTCACAGTGAACATTGTTGCCTCAAGAGGTGAAATTCACCATATCTAAATCCTAATTGGTGTACCCCTGAAAGACGTAAATTTATAATGTTTGCCATTAAAGTCTAAGATTACCACTTAATTGACGGGTTGAGATGCACAATCCATCTTTAGATAATTGAAAACCCATACGTGTATGGGTCGATAGATGGTAAGCGTATTTTATTTATTTTGAAATAAAAGTGAAATACCTCGTTAAAGTTTCCACTTAGTTCATTTTGGACATGCCAATACTCTTTGTCAGGCTAAATCACTCGGTGATCAACTTATCGTTGGAATTCACTCGGACAGTGAGTTTGCATACTTTTATTTGTGTTAAAGTTAATTCTTAACTTTACCATTAATTTATTAGAAGAAATCACCAAACATAAAGGACCACCAGTTTTTCATGAAAAAGAACGTTATCAGCTAATCAGAGCTATGAAATGGGTCGATGAAGTAGGCAAAACTTATTAAGTGTTTTCTCATAAAAACTCATGTTAGAGTTAGTGATAATGTAGGACTGAACATAAATGTATAATCCAAGTTATGAAACCTTGCGTTATCACAAGCAAAAAATTGAGAAGGATAGGATAGAAAATAATATCAAGTGTAATGGAATACTAAGCATCAGAATTATGGTTTTGAAGAAATAAATGAGGTTCGGAACTAGAAACTGCGTGATGATACTAAGGTCAAGGCTTAGAATCAGTTGTAAACTAGATAATTCTGCGCCACTGCAACCGCTTATACACTTAATCTGTCTCCACTCATAGATTATAGATATTTCTTGGGCTCTAAATAAAATGTCTGCATCTAACAACATGGCTCAGCTCAACGGTCAGTCGTATTGATGTTGCGGAATCCAAATTTAATACACATAGTAATGTGCATAATCTTGTAACCCATTCTAGGTAATAAATGTGGATCTGTGGTTGTAGGTTATCAGTAGAAGGTCTTTGGCATTCTGCGGATTTTATATTCCCTAGATTTTGATAATGAAATAAAAAAGTAGCTCAGTAGTTTTTGTTACCAAATGACTCATGTAAATCCCACGATAATCAGAAGTTTCCCTAGGATTGTAGTCGAACTCTTGTTGTAATGGTGAAGGATATGAGCTGGAAAATTGTCTCCCTCACTATCGTAATCATAAAATAGGTAACAAAATTACGCACTTTGATTGGTTAAGTTTGTTCATTATAAACTTTGAAAGCTTTGTCAAGATTATCATTCGGTAAATGATTCGTATTCATAAAAAATGTATTTATTAATATTCTCTTTACTCACCGTAAAACTGTTTTAGTTATAAATACTTGAAGTTTCTATCAATGTAGATAAAAATTAAAGGAATATTATACATTATTCATAACACTTTAAGTTACGTGCAGATTCATATACTAAACTTCGATGGCTAACAGTACTATCTAGTTACATAGGAAGACATATAAGGTGTTTATTGTAATAATGAAGGTTGAGTGAATAAATTAATAAGCCAGTCAACAATAAACAGAATAAAACCTAGGATAAATGTGCACAAATTATTAAACTAGAGCTCATACCTGTTCGTTACCATGTCTTTTTGAACAATACTGTTGTACTGCTTTTCTGTACCTTGATAGTAGATAGTAGCTACGCAAATCGCTCACGTATGTTGAAGTGATAAACTTTCTACTGTTTTGACTTGAAAGGATATTCAGCATTTTTTGGAGCTTTCATATAGTACATGTTTTTAATTTATTGGAATTAAACTGTTTATCACAACATGCACAGATTCATTAGGATATGCTTTTATTGATTACTAGTGATTTTCTGGAATTCATGCTTTGAAAACTATAAAATAAACTACCAAGTGTATTCTCTCTTTGACCATATTTCATCAAAATATGTTACATGTTATGAATGTCCACTTGATGAGTTCCATCAGTTTTAAATTAACCTGAAGCACTCAAAAATTGTCCAGTTTTACGCAACAGTTCCAAGTATTTTTTGAGTACTTATTCAAATTTATTGTCTAGTTGATTTAAACGTAGCAAATCAAACTTGTTAATCAGCTGTTATTTGATCCTGTTCCTTCATAGGTAGTAGAAGATGCACCATACTTTACCTATGTGAAAACGTTAGAAAAATATTCTTGTGATTTTTGTGTACATGGAGGTATGTTGTATTAGTTTAATGAATTGTTTTAAATTTAAAATAAATTGACTGCTAATTGACGTTCTCTTGACGAAATTTATGCTCAAAAAGAAGTTATGATCAGTTGAGAAAAAGATTAATGAAACCCAACATTATGGGCACTTTTAGTCAGTAGTACCGTAATTTTTTCTATCATGAAGCCTGTTCTGAATATATTCCAGATATCTCAGGCTCGTACATTGTTTGATTGTTGTCGGTGGTTCATTCAGTGGTAAAGACCGCACAAATTATTAGTGTCTTAAAATTTACATTCTTGTTTACTTTTCTTTTTCAACATCACGTATGTAACTTCAGCACTTCTACTTTACCTAATTAATTCACTGATGTGTATCAGAGGTTATGCCATTGGGATAAGACCACGTCGGATCAAAATGATCTAAATCTTCATTAATCTCTCAGTTTTGATTGGTCGACCTTCGACCGACACAAAATTCCATATATTCAGATCGAATTTGTCTGTTCTGGATATTCGTAAATGTTTTGCACAGTAATAGGAAAGTGTTCATGTATATAGAGTCATCATGTAATTCGCCTTTATTGGTTTTTATGGTGAAAGTTAACTTTCAGTCGTAGGAATTTCTACAAATTTCGTAAGCGGAGTTGAATCTAAACAACCAATACAAATGGTTTTCTACAAACTGTCTGATTGAATGTGTGTTTTAATCTATAAATTGAGAATAAGCTGGAGATGTATAAACACAGTAACGTTAATTTTTGTAGTGTTCTGTTTTCTTATCCATCGTTTATTTCAACTACTGTTCCATACTGAAAAGATATTGATTTGATGGGTTGTGATTATTCAAATTTGTGTTCAAAGGTTTTGCAAATTTATGTTGCGCAAAGTTTCTTAGAACTATTCAATTTATCAGGCCTAAACAGGCTTAGTGGGTCTTGAAAAGTCGATCCTAAAATTGCTAATTTGAGCAAACAGATTTATCCACTTATCTTGCTCCATTGTAAATCACACATTTAGATAAACAATGATCGAGAATATAAAAATGGACGGATTTCTTATATCTACTCACCCACTTTTAGCCTCTAGACTCGAAGTATATATCTATCAACTATAACAAAGAGTCGTTCAGTATTTCTTGTTGGAAGCTCCTCTGGTCAACATGACTGTTTAAGCACGAGGTTCCTTTGGTTCTGTTGTTTGAGTCATTACTTATAAATAAGTTGAAGAAGCATCAATAAGTAGAATAGTGCTCAGTAAATCATTTTCCATTTTAAACGAATTTAGTGGAGAAAATTTTCTCTTCGACGGAATCATTTACTTGAGCTTTACATCCGTATTTATGATTGTTTAATAAGTATTCAAGTCCATAGAAAGATAAAAGAGATTGCGTCATAGTGATTCGAGACTTCAAGTATCAATAGTAGGTTGCTTAATGGTCAAGATATTGAATAATTATGAAAAATTGTTAGAGGATAATAATAACTGATCACGTTTTGATAAGTACAAAATAATGATAAAAATAAAACAATACCAAAACACAAGGGAAGTGAGTTAAGGTCACGGAAGGATGAGAAATTGGACGTATCGTTTATACAGTCACAATCCGGGGTTGAAGTGATTGATCGCCAACGCCTTAGCAGTGGATAAGTTTTTAATTCACTGAGTACTCTTTATTCTTATTCAATAACACTGCGTTACTTTATGTATAAAGAATTGTCGAATTGTGCTTTAGAGATCACATTGGATTTGAGCCATTATTTTTCCTTATTTATTTTATTTGTTTTAACACATAGGTATTGGTACAAGGAGGCACCAAATACATATGCGCCACATGAATCTCAATTGATTTGTGTGAGGGCTGTGATACTGCCCGGGTACCCAAACCGAAGCAGGTGGTTTTCTTAGGGGGCCACACCCCGAGCCTTCGGCCTGAACGTCCGACCCACAAGGCAGTGGAGCATCGTGAGGAGATGCAGTCCCATGGTAGCCGGTGACCAACGATTGGTTCATACGCCATTTGTTCCTTCAGGATACCGGAGCCCATGTGCACTATTGATTTGGGATCTGGTTAAAGCGCCGGACATTCGCTTTTCGTCCTCTCATTTTCGTAAACAACACCCCCGCCACGTGAAGGCAGTGAGTAGGACTTCCGTGGCAGAGGCTATATACGCGTGGCCATGTAATAGCATTTCGAGAGGGATAGCTGACTCTCCCCACTCTCGGCCTAGTCTTGATTAATCCACAACTTTCATGAAATGCCTACAGGGATTTCTAGTGTATTTTGGAAATATTAAAGCTCAGTACTATCAACAATGAATTCATTTCCTGTTAACCATGAATACGTCAATGTTATTAGCTACAGGCCAAATTATTATTATTTTCCTTTTGTGTCATTTATGGTCATAATCAAATGAGTAACCAAACAAATCCCACTTTTCTAGAGTCCTTTCACCTGACTTTCATGCCGCCTATTTTCACTTAAACAATAATCTATGAATACTTTCATTACTTCGTAAATATAAGTGTTACATATTTTTCATTACTGTATGGTATATATTGTTTTCTTCACTTATTAATGTTTTATTTCCTAGTTCTGTGTTAATTGATATGATCCATTTTGAAAGTATGTAGTCTATTAAAGACTGAGTCGTACCCTTAACTGTAGCGTCACATATGACTACACAACCATTACAGGAAAGTGCTCGGATAGGACATTTGCGGACAAAGTGAGCCTTATGCAGATTTTCATTAGATATTTAAAGTTTTTCAGTAGCAAACATATGAGCTGGCACTAATATCCACTGGCCCAAGCTGACGCATTTCTCATCAGTGTGACAAAAAGAAAGGAAAAAGAATGGAAATAATAGTAGTATCACTGATATTAACGTCTAAATATAGAAGACATAATTAAAGAAAAATTATGAGGTTTGAAAATAAAAAGTACAGAATGATGTAGAGGAAAACAGAAAATGAATATATCTGTATCATTACAACTAAATTCGAACCATATCGCCTAAATTCTCCAACTATATCTTACAACTAGCTCTTAGGTCATATCTAGGAGATTCGCATTTCCCAATACAGCTCGGTCCACTCCCAGGAAAGCGATCATAAATAAGGTGGCTTCATATATTCTTTGGCAACATTTGCTGCGCACACTCGATCTTGATTTTCCGTATTTTTGCAGCTAAACAAGAATTCTGATTCTCACATCTACATGTTATTTGTAACTAGTGTATTGTATCATGTCTTCTAATGTTTTTGGGTGGACTACATTATAAGTTTGCTTACCTTCAAAGTTTATGTTTAATCTATATAATTATAGATGATCTGGTGGTATCCAACGATGGATCAGATCCTTATGCAGAAGTTAAAGCAACTAATCGATAGAAGTGAGATTTATTACTAAAAGATTGTACTACACATTTTCTTAAAACGTTCTGTAGTATGTAGAGTGCAGAATCGTTTACTTCATTTTCAGACACATCTAGTAGAAGGGATGATAAAACTACCCGGCTGCTCGAAGTGAAGCATCTTGAACAGGATTCGAACCTCCTATCTTATCGTTAAAAATCTAACAGCATATGTCATAACATCGTTCCTGTGAAAGTTCTAGACACCACCCAGGTTATCATCTATAGGGAATGAAAATGTTCGAATTTGTAGCGATCATCATTATGTGATTGTAGAGGACAAATCAAACATCATATTTCTTATATGATGCAAATATGATGTAAGTATCGATCTCTTCTAGTTAATTATACACTATTTTCAAGTTCCTATTGAGAATGAATTTTACTGTCATCCCTTGCATACTTGACCATAATATTTGAATATTGTTTGCAAATAAGGAAGAAAAAACTTTCAAGCACATGACATTTACGTTAAACTGTTGGTAACATTCACAGAAAGTGGAGCGTTGTAATACGTTTCGTTTTTGCTCATGAATAATGTTAATTCAAAGCACTATAATTGTCACATCTCTAATATAACCACACTGTCTTGAGTGAATTTTATTCTGTATAATTCTATTTTAACCAGCGTTTTTTCTGTCTCAGTATCATCATAAATGGTGATTTATAAACTTTATTTGATTTTGTTACAGTAAGAAAAGTTAACCGAATTGAGGGTATATCTACTACAACTTTAGTGTTAAGGTTAATCATTAGCTTTCGTGATTGTTTCTATGTACATTTGTGTATATCATTAGTTGAATATAAATAATAATGGTACGATTTCATGAATTCATAAAATTCATTTACACATATATCGAGGTGTTTCGCATGTTTATATTCGAATTAAATGAATGGTTTATATCATTTCATTTAGTAACAGTGTTGAAGGATATTTTTTTAATATTTTAAAATGGATAAATTCATATAGTTTCCAACTGGCTTATTTTTGAATTAGTAAATAAAGTGATAAGACTGAATTCCTGTATCGCAAACTGACATCAGATGTGTTAGTATTGAATAATACTGTTTTGCATGTATTGTTTGTGCAGATGCTAAGCTGAAATGATTTAACGTAAGAAAAAAGGAAAATACTGACACTAAAAATAAACCAAAACTGTGTCTGAATGCACTAGTATTTATAGTTTATATTAATGGTCAAATTTCAAATAAATACAACTGAGTAACAATAAACACTCGTTAGAAAACAAACCACGGTATAAAAATTACATACATCATAACATTCAGAATCCCATAGTCAACATGTAAAACTGACTGACCGATTGAGTCATATATTTACTCTTTTCTAAGAAGCCCTAGCATCATGGAATACAGTAAAGCACTGAACAGCTGTTTTTTGCGTAGGTTGTAACTCGAAAATCAATGTTATTTCTTTGAAGGAACTTGAATTAGATCACCATGTGAAACGTTATTTAATTCTAATAGCTTAAATCATTTTATTTTCATTATTCCTGTTTTCCTATGCAAATATCTATGTTCATATCATTAGCTTCTTCATTTTTATCCACATGTAACTGTTTATTATTATTATTATTATGCATACAGAATGTTAAAACGTACAGAAAAATTACAAGATCAAGGTACTTATGCATCGCAGTTTAGTTCAAGTGCGGAATGTTCAATTGGACGAACACAATCATTATAGATTCTGTGCAAAAAAGTATAGATAAATTTATGCATCCTTGTGAGGTAAATGAGTGTTTTATAGAGTTTCTCTTGATTATTATGGGATTTTGATACTCTTTAGTATACACACTGTTTTCAATTATAGCTTAAATTACAATATAAATTACTGTAGCTCAATCATTAAGTAAAAGGTTTTAAGTTAAAGGGGTACTGTGGTGTATGCTACTTATGTCTGTCGACATAAGTAGTATGTAACACCAATCAGATGTTGAATGGCTGGCAGCAGAAGACTAAGAAAATCGAGTTGAGGAGAAAAGAAGGGAAAATAGAAAGGAATTGTGAACTGGAGGAACCTTACAGAGTGTGAAGGATAAATGATGGAGATTTCCAAATGAAGTATTTAGTGTATGCTTCTCATATTTTATCAAGATGTTCTGTAATTTTGTATTAAGATACATTGGTTGCCCCCAACTGTGTCCTCGTTTATTACAGTACCATCCTAGTTAATGTTGGGGCTAACGGTTTATCAACGAAGGGAGTCATGGGAATCCTATTTACAAAATTTTCTGTCTCTGATATTTAAAGTAAACGAAAATTATTTCCGAAACACTGATTAACACGACAGTTGAATTATTTCTAAGATGCCCTTTACCCGGAAATCAGAAAATTGTGAAAATTAACTAAGCTCAAAGTCAACTTTATCTTAGCACTATAGCAGTAATGCAGATCTAATCAACGTATTATTGTGAATAATTGTTAATTACTCTTTTATTGTCGTGTGCAACTTTTTAGAATAGATTTAAACAAATTATACTGTTTTCCATCCGACCCTCTTCAGGATTTACTGTCATATACAAAAGGATCACATAACTAAACGTTGCAAGTAAAAAGTATGATTTAGTAATAAAGTGACTAACATAGTAGTAAATAATAAACAGAATGATAGGAAATAGGTCAAAGCTTGTAAAAATAAACTTAATAAAATAATAATAATAAACTACTTAATACGAAATTTGTTTAAATAATCATCTTAAATATATAAATAATAACAAAGAGATACGAACAGAATAAAGATAAACAAATAGAAAATGGTGTCATGAATCGGTAAAATTCATTATTATTATTATTATTATTATTATTATTATTATTATTATTATTATTATTATTATTATTGGAAACTTAAAATTTTCTAGTGATTAGAAAACAAAACGAAATTGTTTTTACTATTTAATTTTTGCTATTTAATTCTAACAGCCGTCAAATCGGTAAAATTGTTTATTAAATCTTACCCGGCCGTGCACTTGAAAGTGATGCTACTAATCTGTTTTTACCAAATAGGCTAATGTTGTTGACCCGAATCCTCATATATAGGTGGCGATGTCGAACCTTATTAACAAGACTCGATGATATACAATAGATTACTCACAAGGCATAGCATGTGTTGAAGGAATTCGAGAAACGTTTTTGTTGTTTTGATTACGTTTTTTATCCTAGCGTATGTAGCGATTTCTTCGTCATCTCGAGAATTGTCTCAATCTCTTTTTTGCTTCCCAGAGACACCCTCCTACGTTGTTTACAACTCGCTGACTCATGTTTCTGAAATTTGTGGAAATTCGTAAAACCGGATTTGTTGATTATTGAGAATCAACATGAGACTTTGTCATCAAAAAAGCTTTACGTCTCAGTTAATAACATATGTTTAGTCACCTAAGCATTAATTCGTTCACATAAATAAGTTGTCCTGATGAAATTTATTGCTTATTTAGCCCAGTAGTAGGTTTTGACTTCTAGGTTTGAACACTGAACGTTATATAAATGTTTTCTTGACTTCTCAGCTATTGTTAGGTAAGGGTAAAAGCAGAGATCCGGGTTTACGATTTCCTAATGATCATTTTCAAATAATGTAACTGGTCTACCAAACTGAAGGTTTATGCATTCAATTTTTAACTTTCTGTTTGCTTTATGGTTAGTTGTACTACCAAGTTGCCTAAACTGAAGCAGATAAAGAGGGATTCGAAGCTGCGACTCAATAGTCAGAGGTCGAGTACTTTAACCTGCAAGGTTCCGCTCGACATTCAAAATTGTGTAGTACAAAAAACGCTTGAAATTATTGGTACACATTTTTCCTCTAAAATCATTCTCTTCCTTGGTTTTTATTGTTTTATTTTGATTTCCAGACAAATGAAACATTATCACCCATATATCCCGGCCTAAATTCAAATTATTCTAAAGACAATGATGTGACAGATTCAATTAATGTTTCGATTTGGTCTACTGGTGGTATGACGTATATGCCGAATATTTTACGTATAAGTCAATTTTGTTCTGGTCAATTTCGTGAACCTAATAGTAATGACATTGTGGTATATGTACCGGGTACATTTGACCTTTTCCGTATCCTTTATATGTAATTGATATAATGGTGTCATTTAAATATTTTCTGTTTGCAACACTATTCTACTATGATACGATAATACGACTGATGATCACGATTATCCTAGCACTTACTTCGACACTCGATCGATACGCCATACCCAAGCTGGATCACATTATTCCAGATACACGATTCACGATGAAATATAGAAAACTAGAGTTTAGACTAGACAATATTTTATTTCTCAGAACTTCAAAACATTTTACCCTTAGTAAGTTCAGATTAGAAATTATTAATAGGAGGAAAATCATATTAAATAGTTAGCGTCTGTTAATCGACCCTCAATGGCCAATCGCACCTTACTTTCGATACCACACAGCAATGAGCAACATAATTTTCCAAAGTATTATATACTCGGGTCAGTGTTTTCAGACTGTCTTTTTTAAATAGTGGCTGAATTTGCTACGAAAAGAAGTTGGTTTCTGTGATTAGATTTTCTAGTATTAGTTTCTCAATTACAGTGATAACTTATTATGTAATGAGCACAGCTTAGTGACCAGTTAAGTAATAAGGCTATCTTACAAGCTCCTTTTCTTAGTAAATGCCAGTGACAAAACGAATCTTATATACTGTCAAAAGTATTGTAATGCTACCTAGTTCTACGACATAATTGAATAATAGAAACACGTTGATTACTTCTGTGAATAAGTGACTGCTAAAACTTCGCCACAAATGGAGAACATTTTCTTCTTGCTAAAATCACGGATAAACCAAGTGAGTTATTTCCATATTCTTTTACTGCTTTGATATATCCCATTTTAAAAGTAGAAGAAACGTGTAATTTTTTAATTCTGAGTTTCGGAGTGCCAAATTTAGCGATTTAAAAAAGATGTTTCACAGGTCCTGAATGTAAACGCAAAATCTGCAGGTGTTAAAATATTGCTTTTGAAATAAACTCAATGACAACTGTTCTTTTATGTCGTCTCGGTCCGTTGCATTGTACAACAATTTTTTTAATTATTCACACATAGTTGGAAATGAACGAAATTAACAATTGTAGTCGAATACGATATTTCTTTAACCTTTTAATGTATAACTATAATATGAAAAATAGACATTGGTCATTTATCATTCCTGGAACAGTGTTTAAAACTTGGAAATTATCTATTGGTTGGATTATACTCGGATAAAGTGAGTACAAACTTAGCTACTTAAACAATTTTTCAGTCACAGAAATATTAATTGGTATCACGTATATTTAACTTAGTTATACAATTGGTTCGTCTTAACCCACCAAGTCAGTTACTATAACTCTACAACCTAGTACACATTAGTATTCAAGGCTATGGCCCACGTGGTGTATGTATATCAATATCCTGTTTCACAAACCAAGATGAGTAAAGCGTGATGTAAATATCATATCGTTTATTGGAAAATTGTTACTGAAACCTGTAATCCACCGCTCCTAATAAGCTCAGTAAGAACACCGACTGTAATATCAACTAAGAAGTGTTCTATTCTTTTAAGGTGGTTGAGTTTCTTTTAAATTACATATACAGACTGTTGATGAATACTGTGATGTAGGCTACTTATGTTGACAGATATAAATAGTATGCAGCGCCAATCGGAAGTGGAATACCGGTCAGCAGAATATAGAATTGAAGAAAACAGAAAGGAATATGAATAACTACCGAATTTTAAGAATGAAGAAATATGTGCACGAAAACCGGAGAAAGATGTGCAAATAATATATTTGATGTATGATTTCCATATTTTAAGAAGACACTGTAATTTCGCATTAATTAATGAATTGGTTTTCCCCACCATGTCTTCGTTTACTACAATATCAAGAGATACCAAAACCATCTCTAGGGATTTCCGATAATCATCTTTAATTCTTTAAACACAAAATTATCATATCAATTTCGCTTGTCAACCGAGTAATTTTCTTGTGAAACCAATCTTCGAACCTCAACTAAGTATGATTAAAGCTACCAAGCAACTGACTGTTTAAATATTTTAAGGTAATAAGATTTCCATTGATATTCAAAATGCTTAACCAAAACAAATTAACATATAATAAATAATTACTGGAGCATGAAAATGAAGGTCATACAAAAACCTATAACGCTTCAAGTCTACTCACCATATCATCAACCACACTATACCTTTAACTGGGTCAGCTTACTTTTTAAATGCTAACATAATTGGCATTTTCACCGGATAAACTTACCACTGTTATTATTTTCATCATTTTCAATGTTTATAAGTGACTTGTACATTTGAAGTGACCGATCATAATTAGTCCATTCGTTTTCTATTATAAACTCTATTTTTAATTAAAGCAACACTTAAATACTAAGCAAACCAAAAATAACAAAATTTGCAGGAAAAGTTGGATGTATTCTATACTCTATTTTTCCTATTAGCTCCAGCACAGTCTGGCATCACAAGGCGTAATGTCATTTGAGACATTTTAAAATGTTTACTTGGGACTGAAAGTTATAGTAAATGAAAGAAGGTTAAAATAACTCATTGTGTCATTGAATAAAAATGAAAAGGATTCAGCGAAGAAAATTTTCTTTTGGACGAAATAACCGTGCTAACTTTAAGACGAAGAAACTATTAAAAATACTAGGCTTAAACTTTAATATGCTTTAAAATACTAATAATTAGTTATGAGACATCCGAAATTATTTTAGAAATTGACGTCTCCATGTTTTCTCATAAATTAATTGTCCAAACTCACGAATCATTAATTTCAGCATTTTTATATGCTTCAAGGAGATCAAAGTCTTGCGTAACCATATTACTATTATAATCTTATTATTACCATCACCAATTTTCGCATTTACGCCACTATCAAGATGGTACGATGCATAAAAATTAGAATGATTCATATTAAACCGAGTTCAAACATGAGGGTGGTTACTCATCATGTTTCTGATTGAATATTACCTTTCATCAATATATTGGTTCGTTATTGTATTACTTTGCAGACGTCATCATTTGAAAGTGGTCGAATGGGCTCAATTCTCACACTTCAAGAACGACTGTTATCTGTACTGGCCTGTCGAGTAAGTTATGTTTTTTTTCTCAATTATATCCAATTTACTAACTGATCATCACTATAATCTCCATTTTAACCGAATCGAAGAAAAGAGTGTTGTTACTTACGAGAATTTATGTATAGAAATTTCAAAAGTACTTCGAATATGTCTCAAATAAATCACGGGAATACTTTAACATTAAAATGACTGAAGAGAATTAATAGTAATTAAAAGTCCACTTAAAATACAAGATTTCGAAATTAATTCTGAGAATATTCTGGTTCATTTAAGATTGATTGTCCTTTTTCTTAAACACTGAAATATAATTGGTTTGTATACAACTTTAACATGTTTTCAGTATATTAATTTGGTAGTGTAGCACCAATTCAACAAACAAATGAGACTGCAATGATTATCAAGTCTCAATTACAAGTCCTAATGTAACCATAAACGTTTCTATCATCCAGTTTTATCTGGTGATTAACAGTTCGTTACATTTTCTACTGCATAAGGAGCAAACTTGTTATTTTTATATAATCCAAGGATATTGATCTAGAGCGTAAAATTTCGTAAAAATAGACTCACATGTAAATCGTTTACTTAAATCGTTACTTCCATCGATTGTGTACCGGTACAACCCTATACCTCATTGTTAAATTATATTACGCTATAAATTATTGATTGACCCATATACTGCATACCGTTAACTAGATAATTGATTTATAACTTCACTGGAGTGAGCATTATAGTTAGAGACAGTCCACCCCATAAACTGGTATATTAATTAGAACATCTGTGAATTGACCTGCACAACTCTTCTCTATTCCTAAGTGCATATACAGCCATAGGTTTACGGTTAGGCCTTCGGAACTCTATTTCATCAATGTTTTTACTTTATAAATAAATATATCATTAAACAGGACAAAGAACTATCATTTAATGTCATCTCACACATTGAAGGTCGTTCTCACACGAATTGTTATGAATTAAAAGGTACTGTGTTTGTGCCTCATATCACAAATATTCAGACCATTGGTAATTAGAATTACGTGTTTTTGTTTTTGGTGCGAACTGAAATCAGTTGGAAAACGGTTGAAAATCAGGTCTCCATCGACGAAAATTTCGTCCTAGTTAGGAACTCTTCAGTAAGCATCTATATAACCCCACTCGGACTCGAATCCTAAACTCTCAATTTTATCAGTGTGCTTGATATGTTCATGTTACAGTTCCAGATTTGGATCTATGTTGTTTAGGTTGGTGTATGAGCACTCCTATGGAGTCCCAAATGAGGAAAATACAACTATCCAGCACTAATAAGAATTATGTTTAGCCTGTACAAAATTTCCTTAAAAGCAACTTTGTAAATACCATTTATCATCATCAATTCTCTTGAACTAGGCGGATGGTTTTGAAAATCCGTTTTACAGTGTTACCCCAAAATGAAAATTTTTATAACCGTTCATATCCATCAGATCCATCACCTTAAAAGGTGATGAACTTGATGGATTAACATAACTATTTTTCAAATATAAAAAGAATGAAGTTAAGACAAAATTGATTTAAACTCCTAATAAAGTAATCCTTTTTTAATCTATTTACAAATTATTCTATCATGATTACGTAATTATTTATTACTTTTCCGGATTAAAATCAATTAAATATTATTTTATGTCTGCATTATTGAAAGAGATTAAAAATTGTGAATGTGATTTTTGTTTTATAAAAAAACGATCAACAACCAAGTACCAGTGAAGTAGAAATTTTTAAAAATTCATTTTCAACTTACAATTTTACATACATGATTTTGAGCCATTCTTTTCATGTAGGGGATGGTGATAATACGCCCCCAAATGCCCTGGTACGGCCGAGAGTGGGGAGAGTCCGCCCCCTAAGAAAACCACCTGCTTCGGTTTGGGCACCCGGGCAGTATCACAGCCCTCATACATATCAAATGAGATTTGTGTGACGCATATGTATTTGGTGCCTTCTTGTACCAATATGTGTTAAAATAATTAAAATAAATAATAGTGATAATACGTTCATCCTCATACTCCCCAAACCGAATCAAAGTGGAGTTTGAACATGTGAGTCAGTAATTTAAACCACTAACCCATCTCTGTTAATAAGCCTTAAATCTAAGTTTCCATAATTCTATAATAGTGAATTTATTTTATTTATTTATTTGAACACATAAATATTGGTACAGAGGGGCACCAAATATATATGCGCCACACATAATAGTGAATACAAAGACAGTATGGCGTCACGTGTAGTAGTCTCTATAATTTTATCATAATACCAATTATTATTCGTTCATTAGTTTATTTTTGGTAAAATTTTATAAATTAATGCACTTTGGTTAGTTCAGTTATCAGTAATACTCTCTTATTAATAACTCTGTATGAATATTGTTTTATTCTCATTATGGACAGTACGTGAGCAATGTAATTATTGATGCACCGTATGTAATACCTCCCAATCTTTTGGATCATTTCAATGTAAGTCGTTTCTCATTACTATTACTTCGGTCTTAGCATCAAATAATTGAAGGTAATCAGCAAGAGGTAATATATCACCTAATTTACGCGCCAGTTTTCACTCATCAACAACACGTATGAAAAATTTTGATGAGACTGGTCCCCCCCGGAATCTAAATTTGTGTCACCTAGTGCCACAGTCAGCGATATCAAAACTGACCTTTAAGCTATCAATAATATTTTAGAAACGGGTCCGTAAAAAACACATGATGGTGGGCTGGATCCAGTTGTTACTTTGATGATAACTTTTCAACCTTGAATGTGCAGATGGGATTGTCTTAATATACGATATGACACAAGCTATCTGAGTACCACTTGATTAGTTGTTATGTAGAGTCCGTAATTATGAGTTTTACTCTGCACCAGCTAGGTGTAAAATATTTCTGCAACACTGGTTAAAGGTCCTTACACTTACTTTTTGTGGTTATCCGTTATTGTAGTAAAAAAGTTCGTATATCTAGGTAGTTTTGTGAGTAATGGTGTTGGCGTGTTAGGTCAAGTCAACCTGTGTTTAGTGAAGGCCATATTTGGAGCCATCATAATTCTAGTCTGGCTATAGAAGGTTGGGTTTACAATGCGTCCGCGAAAACAATTCTGCTTTATGAAACCTACCCTCCCTCAAGCTAGGAAGCCCCGACAACTCTGCCCGATCATCTTCATCTTTTGAGGATTTCTGAAATCTAATGGCAACACTATGTTAGTAATACTGAGGTTCAGCATTCTATTTTCGTGAGCAGTAACTATAACTTATACAATGTCACCCGCTGTAAACACCAGCTTCCGTTGCTTGAAAATGTTTAATCTTCTCATGTCACAATCTTCCACAACGTACATCATTTGCCGATGATGGGACTAAGCTGGAAAAGTGGATAGGTAATTAATTTATAACATAGCTCCGTGGGATGAAAAGATGTTGTATAGGACCATCTTCTATCTCTCCATCGTAACTCCCTGGAGTAGATCACATAGCGTGTGCAACTCAGGGTGGAAATCATAGGTAACAATAATAAGGTTTGACATGATAGTTTTGAATAAATTGAGCACTGACTAGAATGTTGATAATAGAATAATTATTTATTTTTGATATCCCAATGAATAGAAATTTTAATTTCCGATGTTTCGCAACGTAGTTGAGGTCGCTTCTTCAGACAGTAAGTAAGTGAATAACCAAATTAACATAAGTCTAAATAGTAAAAAGGAACAAGATAGAATGTTCGGTTCAATCAAAATGAAAATAGTTTTGATTATGTCAGCGACCTAATAATCTTGTAGGATAGGAAAATCTACAAATTAAACTGTCAATAACAGTAAATGCTAGATTTGGTGACCACCAAATCGGTATTAAAAATATCAAAATAATCCAGAAACACCTTTCCGAATATAAAGAGAAACGAGTAGCCGATGTGTTTCATACAATGCTAAATCCCTCTCTCAACAGGAAAGAAAGTCTGACTATTCATTCAACGGCGAGACTATAATTTATGGACAAACCAATAAGGTATATGATAATAGGACTCGGATATTGGCGCGAAATTCACTCACCCAATTTGGTTAAATAATTTTGGCATTATAGCTGATGTCAGTTCGTGATGAAAACCCGAAATCTAATTCTACACACAGGTTTAGAACCCTCATTTGGTCATAGATATTAGGTGGACATTCAAGGTCAGTCTAACTTCGCTCAGAGGTAGTCCATGAATTATAGTCTCACCCGTTCAACTTCATTTATCCAGACTACATTTAATTCTCTTTATTTTATTTTCTAGGTAAATTATGTTGCAATAGGTTGGGATAAAAATCTTACACCAACATTAGAGGGCTTAGATCCGATGATGGTAAGAATTGTATGTGAACTGTAATGTCAATGTTTTACAATTGATGTTTCTGATATACACTTGCTTTAGTATTTAATTCTGTTGCATTCATCTGGGGTCGTTTATCAATTGATACCAACTTGAACTTATTTGCCAGTTTGTAAACCATCTTGTTGATTTAATCACATAGACAAGAATTACAATGATTCAGTAGGTATTGTCTAAGAAAATCAAGATTCATCCATCTGTGTGACGATATAAAGGTTTGCAATCCAGTATGTATTTCTACTTTTATTGACCATAAACACGTTTGTTTAACTATATTATTATTATGATTATTATTATTGTTATTAATATTACTATTGTTACTATTACTACCATTATTACTATTATTAGTATTATTACCATTACTACTATTATTACTAATTATTATTATTATTATTATTATTATTATTATTATTATTATTAAAAACATAAACATTGGTACAAGGAGGCACAAAATACATATGCGCCACATAAATCATTCGGTTTGTGTGAGGGCTGGGATACTGCTCGGGTGCCCAAACCGAAAAAAGTGGTTTCCTTAGGGGGCCAGCCCGGAGCCTTTGATCTAAAGGTCTGATCTACAAGGCAGTGGACCAACGTGAGAAGATGCAGTCCCATGGTAGCTGGTGACCAACGATTGGTTCATACGCCATTTGTTTCTTCAGGATACTAGAGCCCATGTGTACCACTAGTTTGAAATCAGCGTTTTTTAATTCCCTTCGGTGGACTCTCCGTGTCCACCAACCCGGTTAAAGCGCCGGACATTTGCTTTTTGTCCTCCTAATTTCATAAAAACAGTAATGCCTCAAGAAGGCAGTGAGTAGGATTCCCATAGCAGTGGTTGTATGGACGTGGCACATTTAACTGATAAACATCATATCCAATTTGAAGTTCGATTGACCGATCACTCTCCTGTTCATAGTTACTTCATTTGCACAATCTGTAAAAAAAAGATCAAATTCAACTTGTTTAAAACACATTTTGTTGAAAGTGAAGCCAAAACTATTCAAAATTGAAAATTTTTTTCTCTACGTTTGCTATTTCCTGATGATATGAATTCAAATTAATAGTTTCTTAACAAATATTTATATAAACTATGGATACATGATGGGTTAGAATAATTGAAAATTGATTAGAATTAGTAAAATAATTACTGGTACGTAAAAATTTTTATTACATAACCTACCAGTTATTCTTATAATTCTTTCGTCGTTTTACATGATTACATTCTGGCAACCTGTCTAAATATACTACTGTACTTGAGAGACACACACACAACCATATATATATATATAATAATATGTCGTTCATTATGGTTCTGTGCCAATATACAATTCAAAGCGATTTGTTTATTTGAGTCTGTTAGTCTAAAAAGAATAATGTAAATACAGTAGATTATGACAAAGTTAATTTAAATAATTTCGTTAGTATGATTATCGGTTTTATGTTTTTAATATACTATAAACTTAATTTACTTTGTCTAATGTTCAATTTTCATTTAATGTCGGTTTATTATTATATTTTTGTTTAGATTATTATTTAACTCTATATATACGGCATATTTAACCTTTCGTTTATTTACTTCACCGTTCATATTAAAAGAAATTAGAAATAC
The DNA here is from genome assembly GCA_946903255.1 of Schistosoma spindalis. NCBI lineage: Eukaryota > Metazoa > Platyhelminthes > Trematoda > Strigeidida > Schistosomatidae > Schistosoma > Schistosoma spindalis. The sequence goes on along the minus strand of OX336421.1, from coordinate 8,949,008 downwards.
TCAATTACTTGTTTCTTGAGTTGTTGCTTAGACTACTTACTGGAATGTCTGTCATTAAGTCTCTTTCCTGCCTTCTAACATATAGTATTGAATGAACACAGAATGATTAGTAATAGTTATCATGAATGTACAATAATGTTATATTTTTATACCATAATATTAAATGAATTGAAATTCTGTATTATACCTTAATATTTGTGCATAGACATTTTCACTTATTATTATGGTGAAAGCCTTTTGTTTGTTATGTGCAAGGCAATAAACCTTAGTAAATCATAATACAAACCAATATTAATCTAAAAGGTGTTACCCATTGTTTTCACTTTTCCCAACTACAGATAATGAGTTTTCTTCACTTTTTACAGTAAATTAATCGTTTCATTAATGTATTTATTGCTGTTTTTAATTTTTTCCTTTTCCCGAAGGTTTGTAAAAAACGAGGTATTCTTCGTAGAATCGATAGTGGATGTAATGTTACGACATCACTTGTTATATCCCGTATTATGAAAAATAGGCAAGTGATATTATTTCATAACTGTATAGTTTTGACTAAGTTATTTGAAGATAAGTTTCACCCAAAATATAAATAACCTGGAAAGATATTTGGAATCAGATAATAAAGTATTTGAGCGTGACAAGCTCTCTTGACTTATCTTAAATGTTTCACCAGTCCTGACAGGCTGATGGTTGGAGAGATCTCATCACGGAATTACCTTTGTACTGGCTTTCGCCGAATTGCGTCACTTGTGGCCCAGGCGAAATATTCGTCTGACCACCGAAGAACAACTTTACTGTGTAGCATTTCACTCTATTCTACTTTATAGGTGTGAGACATGGCCATTTGGATATTCGTAGGTTTCTAGTATTTGATCATAGATGCCATCGAAGCGTCACTCGTATATTTTGGGACCATCGAATGAGCAATGACAATGTTAGGAATAGGAAACTAGGTAAATCTGTTGACAAGGTAGTAAATATTCATTAAATGAGGTGGTTGGGACTTCTTTTACGTTCGTCCAACCACCGTCTACCTCGACGGTTGATGTTTTATGGTGGGAGACTAGGTTGGAAGAAAATTAGAGGAAGCCAAGACATAGCAACAGTCTATGAAACCATTGATAACTGAATTGACCTATTTTAAATGATGTAGATTGCCTGGTTGGTGCCCACGTGATTTTCGTAATCTATGTTTTTCAAGATATTGAGTGACATGGCTCAAAATCGTTCGCAATGACACAGGTACATCCGCTCTTTGCCTTCCGTTTAGATGCCAGTTTTCTAAATTCCTCAAAATCTTTTTTTGACTAATTTATATTTTCTTCAATCGTATAGTAGATGTCTAATCTTTTCTATTACCACTGGTACTGTTGCTACGTCTACTGCTCTGGGATTTACCTTAACAATTTCATCTCATTGCGCTAAAAGAATATGGAAACTTGAATCGATGTACACACATGCTAGGTTTTAAGTTGCGTTTGACTGACTGACCAGAGAGCGCTTTTGACAATTGTGTCATCTTAGTGGCTCTTAAATAGCACTGTTCACCCATGATCCCAAACTGAACCGAACCGAGGACCATCAAATTATTATCATCCCTTGTATATCTCTTACGTATCTTTGTGTTCTGCAATGTCGTTTTGGAGTTACTGCGTGATTCCAAATTGGATTAACTACACAGTTTTCTACTAGAACGTCGGGAAGTCCACCTCAAAGATAATCACACACGATAATTAGTAGGGCAATTTTTTTTAAAGATTTGACATTGTTCAGACGTAATTTCATGATAAGGTGAGTCTTTTGTATTTATCATCATGTGTTAGCATCTGTTTAGTTTTTATCAGTGGGTAATGTTAATTGCCTCTATTCTTACTAAATAATAGAGCAACACAAAAGTTTTTGAATTAAATTCGATGGACTCATTACAATGTTACTTTAAACAAACGATAGAAGGTAGATACACCATGTTATAGTTTTTTCTATAGCCAATTAAGTAATACAATATAAAAGGTTCACTACAGTAGAGTATTAAAAATGTGACGTGCTTGCATAAATTCTGTGTCACATGACATTCTAAGATAGCATATATTTGATATAGGTTCGTACACATTGGTTTCGTCCGTATCCTGATGACGATATTTACCACTGGTTTTAAATAGAGTTTCCTTGCTTATCTATAACGAATCTACTAACTTCAATCTAAGTGACAGGTGTCTGATATCAATTACTTTTTCAGGGCCACCCTCATTGCACGAAAATAGTTATTTTATGTCTTCTCAGGAAGAGGTTATAAGCATACGGTCATTTGAGATCATTTCCGGAGGTAGGGTGGACTCTTCAAACCCTCGGAAACCAAAATCGAAAGTCTTTCTTTAGTGAGTTAATCAGGTTGCGAAATTAGCCAGCCATTGCGCAAAGGATTTTATGTCTACTGAGAAATCAGAAATGTATAGTAATAAAGAGGTACAACAAAAAATACACTTCATCTAATAAAGCGATTCTTTCAAGTGAACGTAAAACCATAAAATTCCTTAGCGTTATTAAGCTAATTGTGTAATATAATTGTCCCTTAATCACTCCAAAGTTTATACTTCACAAACATACATCTCTGATATTATTAAGTAAATGTTAGTTGTAATTCTTCTTCCTTAGTTCGAGATATTGTATAATAATAGGAGTTCAATTGTTAAAAGCATTTGACCTAACTATCGAGTTTAATTTTAACTAGTTTAGCTTGAGTTACTATCGGACACCGAAGTACATAAATCTATAATTTGTTAATTTGATTAAGATTATGGGTCGATCAATGTTAGAACACCATTGAAAACGTAGAAGCCCTGGACGGCCATTTCGTCCTAGCATGGGATTCCTCAGTAGTGCACATCCACGGTCCCGCACGCAGATTTCCAACCTAGGACCTCCGGTTTCATGTACGGATCGTGGATGTGTAATGCTGAATAGTCCCATACTAAGACGAAATGGACGTCCAGTGCTTCTATATTTTCAACGGTGGTTTAAAATTGATCGATTCATGATCTCAATACAAACTCAACAATCTCCACAACCCAATATTAATAATTTATTATTTGTTCAGTCTCACTTAAAGTTGAATGAAACATAGCACCATTTTCTTCAAAATCAAAGAAAGAAATTGTTCTAATGTTGTAATGTTATTAGTTTTTTCTACTTGAGATTAACTTTATTCTACTTTCTTGTTTTGATATATCATTCCGTACACACACATTTTCGCGTACTCATACACTGTGCACATGGTAACTAACCAACTTTAGACTTCTTTACGAAGAACGAAATCAGAAAAAAGTGAATAGAGAAGTCCAGTTGGCGAGTAAATTGTTGACAAGTAATTAATTAGATTGTTTTTTTATTGTCAACCTAACAACACAACAATTAATTGCTGATTTCTCTTGTTTGTTTTTTGTCAACACTGCTTATTCATTTGTTTTCGTCACCTTTCTTGTCTTCATCTACTTTAAATTGTTTTTATTTGATCCAAAAAAATGAAAAGAATGTGTCTTCTCTCTCCGTCTCTCATCCTGTCATCTCACGTAAAAGTGAGAACAATAAGACAGTGAATATGAATATAATGGAGATCCTACTGATTGTAAATTAATCTGTCTATTAATCCCACATCGTTTTTTACTAATAATTATAATTTCAATAGTTGTGGAAATTCAATTTACATTGGCCAAATTAATCTTGTTAAATTACTGGTATTATTAATGATTCTATTGGAAATAAACGAAAGGAAATATCAACAGTTAAACATTCTTCATACACTCAGTTCACATTGCAAAATATTGGATTTAATTGGTGCGTTATAATAATTTGCGAAAATATATCACCTTGATATATTTAAATACAAGTAACATCTTGACCGTAGCTGTTACTGTGACGTGGTGGTTGGGCTTGCCTATTTTTATGATTCAACCGGGCTGCAACTTATGTTCGTTTAGATCCTACCACGCCAACCAGGTCGTTTGGAGAACTATAAGACCTTAAACAGTATCTTAAGACCCTAAGTTGTACTGCTGAGTGTAAAAGGAAACGAAACGGACGACCGGCATTCGCATTGATGCTGTCTTCTCATAACGGAAAGAAGGGGTTAGAAAAGGTTGATCCTAGAAAATATCACACCTCACCTTACCCACAGATTTCTGTCTCCGTCGGTAAGGCTTTATTTACAAAAGACTAAAAAAAGTGTAGAAAATATTTTGCGGATTAATGAACTGAACTGAGGTTAATTAACAAATAATTCCGTTTATGCCAGTATAAAATCAATTAGTTATCTAATACTTATCATCAATAAAATTGGAGAATGTATGTATGTACAGTGTTGTAAATAAAAATAAGAAATAAATATATTTTTTTGTAAGGAATAGTAAAGATTCATGTTGTCGAATGGGGACAACGGTTACGTGTATGACCAGGTTGTCGGCACAACCCACAACATCTAGTTAGAGTGGATGATGCGGATAAACTACTATCTTTAAAGACACGATTTTTATTCCTAGAAATTGCACCTAGTAAAAGAGAAAAAAATAAATGGAAATTACACATTGGTTAAGTATTAAGTTCCATTTACAATTATCATTATTATTGATAATAAAAGATAAGATAGGCAACTTGCCTCTTGAATTATTTGAAGCTGGAGGAGGCCATGATGGGACATGACCGACAGAAATATTTGCTTCAGCACTCACTACTGTTCTATTATAACTGGGTCTTTGTTCAGTACTTGATCCAGATGCATATCGTCTGCTTGAAAGCCCATAAGTGAATGAATCCGACTGTCCTGATGCTGGATCAATATGATCTGCCCACTGAAAAAAATTACATCCAGATGCTGGACCACCATCGATATTAGGACGACTGTTTGGACATGCGTAAAAATGACGACCCTTGTTAGACGACTGTTTATTGACAACAAGTCTAGTTTGTTGTAGAAAAAAATGAAAGTGCTTAACCATCTGAATAGTAAAATCTGACGAAAAAACGATACAACATCACAAGCAAATAAACAAAACAGGTAATGGTTTTAATGTTATATAACATTAAGCTTCCGACTAATGTTTTAATAGTACCTTGAAGTAAACAACGAAAGCACACATATTCCTATACTTTTCGGAACATCCGTAAACTATGTGTGTTCGAGCTAGATAACTCGAAAGAGTTTATGCTTTAATGCAATCGGACTATTGGGTTGTCTTGTTAGCGGACATAGACATAAAGCATGCTCAAAGAACGATTGCTTTGGTGCACGCTGATTGGCTAGTTTTTGTCCAATCAGCGCTAGTTGATACCAGGAGAATGCTCTAGAAATATTCTCATGTAAAACTATAAATATAACGTTTTTCCTATTGTGCTTCTTGCTTCCATCTAATTTATTTGGAAATATAACCTGTTTCCTGTTCCACCGTATTTTGATTTGGGGACGTGTCGAGTGAATATGTGTCCGAGAATATTAAGCAATAGGAATTGCTGGGTTATAACCGTAAGGGAGAATTATAACAGTTCTCTTCACAGGTAACCAATATTTGAACAACAATAACTCCACAAATTTAATGTTCATAAACTTTTAATACTAATAAATAGTGAACAATCTAACATAATGTGTAAGCAATCAAGATTCGTTTATAAGACATTAGGTAATATACCAGTGAAATGAACACGGTGAACAGCAGATTTTGTGTGTTCCACATAGGAATAATAACAAACTGATATGTGGTCAGTAAAAGTAGGTGTGACTGGCCACTGAGAGTGGACATACAGCGATAAAGGCTACAAATTACTAAATATGTGAAATCTTTTTCTACAATTGATTTCAACTCTGAACTCACTGAGATTGATTGTTTGTAATTGCATGAAATAAATTATTGTCTAGTCTATACCCTGGTTCTCTAATTTAGGGTCATGAGTCGTGTATCTTATATAACGTGATCTAATCTATGTATAGTGGTACCAACCGAGTATCCGATATGGTAACAGTATATTTTCGGTCAGCAGTCATAATCGTAGAATAACAATATATCGTGGAACGAGAGAAAATAATTTTAATTTGTCCGTTATATTACACATACCTTTAATTAGCATAAAACTAGTATAATGCATTTCAGAACCATTTTATGGTTAAATTATAGAAACAACATCAACTGTAATGTAAAAATAATGATAGTCTTCAATTTGCGTGCTTCCGTATTATCTTATCGCCAGTAGAAATTTTATAAAAAATCACTGGGAAACGCTAATTTCTTTGTTTATCTGATGTTAAAAAAAATAACTAGATAATTATAGGTAGTTACATTATCTAAATAGTAAACAGTGAGACTATTTCTACTATCAAGTACAAATCAAAGGTCATCATCCTATCATACTAACCCTCTCCAATTTCACATGATAAAGTAAGATCATCTCCATAGTTCCTAAATTGCTCAGCACCTTCAGGCTAAATTACTTTCACTTACTAAATTACTCACAACGCGTCGGTGAGAGCAGTTTCGCCCTATGCTTGTGAAACCTGGCGTCTCCGAGTTGAGGACGTTAGACAACTCTCTGTGTTCGATCATCGTTGTCTCCGAAGGACTGCTGACATCCAGTGGCAACACCATGTTAGTAATGCAGAGGTTCGGCATCGTGTGTTCGGGCACAGAGACGACAATCCAATCAGTGTCACCATCTTGAAACACCGACTTCGGTGGCTTGGACATGTTCTACGAATGTCGTCCCAGAGAATTCCACGTCGTGCATTATTTGCCGACGCTGGGGACTGGTTGGAAAAAGCGAAGAGGTGGTCAGTGTATGACATGGTTTCGTCGTATGAAAGAAAGCTGTAAAGGGCTATCTCCTGTTGGTCCTTCTCGACTCCCTGGCTGGGGTCCGAAAGATGGTGTAACACAGTGGCTAGGAACGTTATCAGATATGGCTCAGAATAGAAGCCAGTGGCGATCCTGCTGTAACCTTCTTTTATTTTCTTCCTTAACTGAAAAATTTCTTCTGATTGTACCTTTTTGTTTCCCCCATTATTACTACTATTACACTACCTTACACTAATCTGTTCGTTATTGTTATTTTTTAAGCTCCTTACCCTTCTTTTTTCTCCTGTTTAAATTCTCATTGCTTTGTGTGGCGCATATATATTTAGTGTCCACTTTTATCAATATTTATGTGTTCAAATAATAATAATAATAATCTTTATTATAATAGTCCAGTGCTCGCAGGTGATTGAATATGAAAATGAATTTCCAATCGAAAACGGAAATATATGGAGTTTAAAGATATTAGAAAAAAGACAGATATCAATGATAGAAACTTTTCCCTATTCTTTCATTATAGGCTTTATTTCAATAACTAAGTGACTGTAATGAGAATATAGGAATTACGTCAGTTTAGCTGGTCAGTCACAAATTCTAAATCCATTCAATCATACGATTTTAATCTGATATGACATAAGCAATAACTAAATACTTACAATTTTGCAGGCTCTCCGCAACGACAAATAACACAAGGTGAATTAGAGTCTGAAGAACCTAAGCCAGAGGTTGTATTACTGACACAATTAGCATTCTCATATACGTTTTCAAGACGAGAGCATGGGTCGATGAAATTCCGGAATGGCCTTATGAACAACATACGATTAGAAAAAGAACGGTCATTGAACACATGCAAATAAAAACACAAGGGATAACTGACAGAACAGTTTTCCCCATTGTCTAAGTTGTTAATTACAAAATACAATAATCAAGACAAGCGTTTGGTAAAAAAAATGTTTTCGAACCGCTACAAACAGATATTGAACTGATTTTAATTTAGCCCTAGACGATGAAGTCTTAAAGCGCTAAGATGCCTTAGAAACCATAGAGAAAATCATAATTTTTGCTGAACAAGTCGCCCTTAAACCATGTTATTTAACAAATCCGATCAATAACTAACAGTGATTGAGGTAGCAGCAAATAAGTCTGCCTGCATCGAAACAATTCAGTCCAATGGAGTTTAGAAATAATTATCGGAATTGAGATTATCAACGAACTTGGGGATGATGTTACCACTGAACACGATAATACTACAGACAGTGATGATAAAACACTAAATGGTGTCGAACATTAGAATTTGTGTTGATTTTTGACGACGACAATTAAATCATGTTGTGGTGAAAAGCCGGTAGGTTGATGTACAAAATAAATGCCATTATTAACATAGAATAACCATATGTTTCACTCTACCTATAGAGCAAACAATCACATAGATACATGAACATCTCAATTATTCTGAAGTGTAACTATCAAGGCAAAGAGCAGATACAAGGACATTGTTTATCTTGCAAAAGCACTCTGCACTTTAATTGCGTAAGGGACATGCTCTGTACAGTGTTCAGATTATCCTATTTTTCCTCTGAGTAAACAAAAATTCAAATCGGTCCTCTGCAAGAATATTTTGAACATACATGACATAAGGAAATGTAAGATACTTTAATCGTCCTCACAAAAGTTAGATGTTTTACTTATCACATCTCAACCATATCGTCTGATCGATCAAATACTCTCAGTAAACCATCTAGAACGACAAATTCATTAATTTAGATCTAGCCATATTTTAGCAGTTTTCCTCACAAGTAGACACAAAAGATGAAGGTGAGGCTTTTATGTTGGAAACGATACTGTGGTGATGATAATTATGACAATAATGTTAAGCAAATTGAAGATTAGACAGGTATCATAACCAAGGTTTGACTTGATAATTGGAAATAGATTGAGCATTGGGTTAATCTTACGTTGTTCATTTGTACCATTTAAGTTTGGATTAATTTTGATTTGGTTACTTATTCTCTGAAGAAGTGGCTTACACTGAGTCACGAAACGTCAGAAAATCTAATTTTTCAACTCATTGGGCTATTACAAATATACTAATTTATTTGTGAAGATTAGATAGTTTGCATAAAAAATTAAAGCAACTTACACTTGAGTACTCGAATACAAAGGACTAGATTGAGCACTAGTTATTGGAGTTGTTTGGGATTTCCATAAAAAGAAATCACATGAATTACCTGTTACTCCAGAACAACGATAAAACAAACGACCTGAAAAATAAAAAAGCTTATAATAAGAACTAAATTTACAAAAACCTGTTAATAAATTTTCAAGCTGAATAGTGAATGGAGTAGACAGACAGCATTAAATATGAAACAATATCGGTAAGCTGTGGTCCTAACCAAAAAAGGAAATTAACAGTTTGTGTAGGGCAAATTACACAGAAACCTATCTGAAAAGAAAATAACGATGATCGGTTACTCATGTGTGTTGGACCAAGTTATTATAGCAAATTAGCATAAGATGCGAATAACAAAATAGATTACAAAAGAAAATGAAATAATGTAATGACAATGAGAAAGACTAAACATTGAGAACATATTTCAAAAAGACACGGTAGAAAGGTATGTATAAAAGAATATTGGAATCCGAGATCTACAGGAAAATAAAGATAATATATCTGCACCATTTTAAACGATGTTAAGCCACGTCACCCAAAGTCTTGCAATACTGATCGCAGTTATCACCTCTACACAAACCAGGTAACCTGCAACTACTACCATGGCTTAAGAAATGATTAGTAAGCCAGTAACAGAAAACGCAGGATTCGATACAGCCAAGAATCTATTCAAGGTGTTTGTTTCATTTGAACGTAGTATGAATTTGCAGAGATGGGAACCAGATGAAAAGAAAATGATTATGCTAACTACGGTGGAAATGGACAGTGAATATGGTTCTGAGAGAACAAATGAATAAATTGACTCTTCAAACCGTAGTAGATAGAGGGCTGCCTGAACCTGAGATCGTTTGGTTGAAAACTGAACTGTTGTAACCACTAAGCCTGTCATGAATATTCGATGAGGTAATAGTCTCGTTAGTTGAATTCTGTAAACGTAAGATCTTCAAGCAAACAGATTAATACGTCTAGTAAAAATAAACAAATCCTTAAGAACTACCACCCTGAAAAAATTCCAGGTGTGAATACTGTTGACTAGCTTTGAGATAAAATTGTCAAATCCTTAGCAGGAACCTGTGACCTGTAACGTCAAATACATTGGAAAACACGCAGTAACTGATTAAAAATGGTGATGACCGTGACTTATTGAAAACTAAAAGTCAATCACACGAACCAGTTGTATAAAGATATTATGGTCGTCGACAAGCCTGATTCTGAAAGCACGAGCGCACGCCAATTAGAAGTTCCTTAATGGCTGTACCGACTGTTAACAGTTCTCACTCGTTTCCGATTGTTTTCTAAGTCACATCATTTCGTTATGAAAACTAAATCCAAATTTAAATAAAAGCAATTAGGATAGCACAGTAAGTGATACAGAAGCTTCAATATTAATACTGATAATAACGACAAAAATATTATAACTAAATAAACATAGTACAAGATCATAGACAACATCACAACAATCATTTATAAACCTTGATTTGGGCCTGGTTTCTTAACAGTCAACTGAATCGCTGAATGACCACAATTGCACAAGATATTATCTGAATCATCAGCCTCTGCGTTGTCAACAGATCTTGAGAAATTAGGAGACCGAGGTAGAGTATTATGGGATGAATTATTAGATGTTGGATGTAGATTTAAATAAGGTTTCGCATGCAATAGACTGAAGGGATTATGATAACTACCAATTGTAGTAGATGAAAATGAAAAAGGAAGGGGAGAGGAGGAATTAGGTGTTTGTGAAGTAAGAGGATCTCGATTAGCGTTGAATTCATTCGAAACAGCTGTTTGTGAAGAGATGGATGAATTATTCACTAGACGAATATGAATTCCTAATGTTCTGCAAATATCTTCATCGCAAAATATACAAGTTATATATCTGTATAACAGGAATTTGAAAAATAAAAAAATAAAACAATACTAGAGTAACTGGCAGGTTAGAATTTAATTATAAAACATTAATAGAATGGCAGTTGAAATACAACCTTGTTCGATTGCACTCAACGGGAGGATTATATTGGTACGACTCTGAAGTTTATAAGTAGATCATACTGATGACTAGCAAATTAGTTAAAATAAATTTATTAATTTATATTTAGTCCTGTTAACAAAGTTCTAATAAGATGTATAGTTATCTGTTTAAGTGACCATATTCAATATCTAATCAGTAGAATTTGATTTGTACTGTCGACTAAATCAATTAAGAATAATGACTAATATGTAAGTTAAATCTAATTCCAGAGCAGGTTAGCCATATTTCCAATAGACTAAGTGACAGTATATTTGACAAAATTGGCTAGATACAATTTTAATATGTATGTACAACTCAACTTAGTAACAAAGGCATTAGTACGATCACGTGGACGTTGGTGTACAAGATAAATGTTTTTCGGATTCTGTGCCATAACAATTAATAAAAAGGACAAATATTAACATTCCATCTCTAAGGTATTGGTCAAGTAAACTCCAAACTCTTTTTCGGAAACATGACGTGAATGCAAAATAATAATAATAAATTATTTAATTAATTAATTACGGAATTCACGCCAGTTTACAGGCATGATCAATTTGGTATAAATAGTATCATTATATGTACAGAACGAACATGTGATAGAAGTTTTAAGTATACTAGTTCAGTAATTGTTTAGGTAGTACATGTATTACAGCGATCCAATGCATCAGCCGGAAACTTAATTTTTCTTAAATGGACAGCCTGTTGTTTTATGAACGGAGTAATTAAGGTCATTTCGTGTGCCAAATCGAATTAATGATAATTATCTACAACCAGAGAAATTAAAACAAAAACAGAGAGCACAGAACAACAAAGCAGTAATTACCAAAATGCGTATATCATGTGACACAGTAATATACTGTTGATTTTATTCAAATTAGTTAAACTTGCTAGGCACGGTGACAGCAAGTAGGTGGTTTTATTTATGGAATGCACTAATAAAAATGGCTAAACACTTAAAGTTCCTATAATATCACTTGTGGAATGAGATACACTTACAGGTGCTAGAACATTCAATGCGTTTTCAGAGGAGCAGTGTGCATCGATGCAACGAACAAATAATGGGAGCGATTTTATCGTACGGATATGTTGTGGTAGGTTATTCCAGAGTCTAGAAAATTTACAGGCAAAGTAATTCATATAAAGAGATGATTTAGAATAAGTTTGTTTCACTAGTGCCAAGGAATTACGGATGTCATAATGAGAAGTTTCTGCATATTGAATCACGTGAGTGGATGTAAAGGATAGTTTATTAAGTAGTTTGAAGAAAAAGATAAGATTTAGTTTGAGTCTCCTCTTCCATAAAGGGTCTAGCCCAAGTTTATTACATCTAGAATTATAAGTTAAGGTACAATCAGATCGGAGAATACGAAGTGCAAATCGTCTCTGTACTGATTCCAGCCTTAATTTATTCTTTATGCGCGCACTGCTAAGAATAAACGTGCAATATTCTAGAAGTGGTCGAACACAAACTTTGTACATTAAAATACGTGACTCATTGTTATAAAGGTTTCGACTTATGTAACCTACTAGACGTCGAGACTCAGGGGTCTGTTTCAATATCTGTTTTGTAAACGACAAGTCGTGGAAGTACCTAAGTCTACTACTGTATGTAACCTAGACAACACTTCACCATTTATGGTAAGATCTAAGTTGAGTGATGTATCGTCGAAGCATATCCACCCACATTTAGCCGTATTACGTTCCAGTTGCCTTTTTAAGCACCACTGTGCTATAATATATTGTCGACATTTCCGAAATTCAGACAGAACTTTATATAAAGCTCTTTTAAGACTCTAACAGCATAATAGACGTATGAAGTCTCGAAATTAAAATAAAGGACGCGTCTGGAAAACAATACTATTGAAAAACATTAATATCAAAGACCTACAGACCTGGGTGTTGGCTACATTGTTAAGGTAGAATGTACATCCTACAAAACGAATCAATAAGAATAAATATGACACGTAGGACATCAGAAAATTCCGTCAAACATCCATTAACGATTAAGAAAACTAAACAAATTAGACGTTATACTTTCATATTAGGTAACCTAATTAAGGTAAACAAAGCTTCAATCAGAAGCACGTATAATTGCGGGGGGAGGAGGTACATAAACACTGTATGAAATAAAAACACGTTAAAACCCAGAAATGTTTGGTGCAGTGGAGAATTATCTGAAGTTAAAAAGCATAAATCTTAAAATTATCGTACTTAAGTAAAATGACTACCGACAAACGGAATCCTTGTAATTAAATCTACAAAATAATCCATATGAATAACACCTCTACATATGAACTATTTAAATCCCAATTAGTGACACTAAGTCGATTACAGCACTCCCCACATACAACACCAATGTGCTACTGTACAAAAGTGTAAACATAGTAAAATGTAGTACTTTCATGACAGCAATATCATGACACGTTTTATCTCTATTTGCTTTCGACAATATATACCATCTCTAAATTTATTATATGTTAGTGGTCTATAAAAGATGTCTGGCGCTTTAACTCCGTTGGTGGGTATGGAAGATCCACATAGGAGAGTTGGAAAACCCTGATTCCAAACCTATAGTGCACATGGGCTTCAGGACCCTGAGGGACACCTGCTTCGGTTTGGGTGCCTGGACAGTATCCCAACCCTCTAACAATTCGAATGACGAAGTGTGGTGCACATATATTTGGTGTCTCTTCGTACCTATATTTATGTGTTTAAACAAAAAAATAATAAATTTTACTCAGTTAAATATGAAAAAAGTCTTGTAAGAGTATTGGATTAAGATTTATGTGATAATGTGATACAAACACGAATTTCAACATATCAATCATCACTACCAAAGTATAAAAAACTACAATGTAAAGTGGGAATATGGATGACTGACTGCATAGCCCTTACAACGCGGTAAGTTATAACATACACTTCATATAAATGCGAAGTTTCGTCAAGCATTAGCGTAGGCAGTTTATATATTTACCAACACTGATTACTCCTTGATATCTTTTATCTGAATGGCATATAATTGAACAATAAGAATGTATTCTACATGAATAACGAATGTATAATAATAATAATAATAATAATAATAATAATAATAATAATAATAATAATAATAATAATAATAGTAATAATAATAATAACAATAATAATAATAATAGTGACAATAGTAATAGTAATGATAATACAATAATAATAATAATACTTACTCTTTAGTATCATCATCCTGAAAGTAACCATTTGGCAAGTAAAAATTGCGTCGAAAACGTAAGCCTAATTTCGACGGCCTTAACTGATCATTAGAAGAACGTACAGATGAGGAAGTTATGAAGTTTGTACAACGATTGCACGTATTTTCATTCGATTCAGATAAAACACGAACATGAATGACTGAATCTGGAAACCAAATTGCATATCGACAATTAGGATAGCCAGAACATGAGAGAAACCAGCCACCATTACTTGTTTGATTTACTTCATTTGAACTTTGAAAAAGATAGATATTTTAAATGATTTGCAGGACAGACATACAAAAGGTCATAGAAAAGACTAATCGGTAAATATTGTGAGAACAGTGTACAAAACAATTTGGATGAAAATAAACTAAGTAATACCAATTACTCAGTCAGAAAAAAAGAATGTAGTTCAAAAACTATGGATGAAGGAGAGACGATTCAATCAGATCATAACAGAACTTAAAAGTTCTTTAATGAGATAAAATTCGAGCAGTTACCAGTTAGAGAAAAATAACTATGCACAAATTGACTCAATTCCGTAAAAAGCCTTTAAAAGTTTGGCTTCACACTACATAGTCCGTTTTATGAAGAAACGTAGACTGAACAAAAGTGGTGTGAATCTTTCATGAATTGCCCGAAATCACCTGTACATGATATGATGTAAAAATGAGATCCTCATCATGGAGTATGTGAATGTTTGTCCAGATAAAGATTAAAGCTTTAAATAAAAAAAAATCGGCTGAATTAGGCCGGTAGTAAAAGAGGGAATTAAAATTCAACCAGTGTAAATCTGTGTTTGTTATCATCCTAATTCGCTTAGTCGTATCGTAAGCTCGTTATTTTTTTACAACATATAAAAAACTTTTAGTGTGATAAGAAAAATACACAGTAATTGAGACCCAAACCATGGATTCCAAATAGGCTAATTTATTTTATTGAAGAAATTTACGAAACAAAGTACGGAATAATTTTCTAATAAAAGATTACCCATAGATATGACTAAAAATTAAGATATGCGTAGGTAATCAATCAATATCATGTAACAAATTCGGAATTCATGGTAAACAGCAAAACAATGGAAACTATCCTATTAAGATATTACGCTTAAACAAACTGAAATAAAAAACGAATACGGAATTTCGTCAAATTGTAAAGTTTCACCTTAATCAGTGAGTAAATTACTAGATAATTATTTCTGAATTCTTACGAACACAAAAATCACTAACAGAGCTGAAAGTTATGACCTTAGTGTCCAAAATTACATGAGAGGATTTGGAACACATGAACATGTAAGGGGGAGTATTCTTATTGAAGCAAAAAAAATATAGAAAGTATGGTGTTATCATACATGAATATGAAAGCATTAAAACTAACCCAGAATTATTTGAAAGATTTGAACCAGTTGTTAACGGACGTAAAGCACTCCGTTTTTGACGAAGTACTAGACCAGAATGACAAGTAGGGCAAAATGCAACAACCGGATTTAAAACGTTGCTTTGATTATGTCCATCAGTAGTGTTATTGGCAGCAGCAAGTGAGGCCATCTCACCAATACTACCAGATATATCTACAAAAATTGAAAAGGGGAAAAAACAAAACAATATCTTAAAACTTGTAGCAGTAAATAAATAGTTCTGCATATTTTCGATGTTTATGCTGACCTTATTAGTTTTACTGGATACACCCTAGCTGAGGGTGCTCAGTTACGCATCCACACCAGATCACGAGAGGGTAGGCATCATGTACTATGCATCCCCTGAACAACTTCTACAAATTCAACACTTAAATAAATTCCGTATATTATTTGCTTTAACATTAACAGTCTAACCAATGCTCAATTAAATGGAAATTATCAAGTTAAACCTTGATAATGATAATGTGTGGAGTTACACATGTTTCCAACCATTTGAGTATTTAAATCTTGCTCAAGGTCACAGTTCAGTGAAACTGATGACCTAACTTGAAAATAATTTGGAAGTTATTAACTTAATAAACCTATAGTCCATATCACAAGCCTAACACTATATCAATCTAATTCCTCATAATCTTTGGTTTTGAACAAGCATTTAATTTATCAGAATTTACTATTATTTCTTTCCCCTACTCTTCTTTCTCTCGCTTCACTGTCATTATAACCTGGGATTTGAAAGTGATTTTACGTTGCTGGTTTAGTTAGTGAACTAACGCAAGTTATATATATATAAATCTGAAAATATCACGTCGACTATCATAGCATGTAAGCAAGACCACAGATTAATCAGAAATATGTATCATAAAATTGTAACTGATTTTTTTATTCTAAATAAAAGGCAAAATTGTTGCTAAATTTAACGTCAACAGGAAATTAAACTTTATATTTATACATTAATTTTAAAATGTCTCTTCACATCATGATTTGACATCTGGAACCAGAATTACAAATGAGTTATATATATATATTAGATAAATGTCGCAACAGTCTGCAGTTTAAATTAGATAGGTGTCCATATATGAGTGCGTGGAGAATTAGGCAAAGAAGCCAAATCATTTAAAAGAGCTATGAGCTTCCACTGAATGAGAACGTTAGGAAATCGAATACACACACATCCTTTGATACTCAATAATACGGTAGACTGGAAGAACGGTAGGAAGAAGCTAAATTGAGATATGGAATTCATCTGTAAAGTCAGACTATTTGATCTGAGCCATGGCGAAAAACATAGACTTTCTGTCCAAAGATTAATTAAGAGTCGCACTCTATGCCTGGACAGTTAGTGGAACAATTCAAAATCGGTCGTAATAGTGTATATGTACACATAATCTTGACCTAAAGTTTGAGTCAGTATATTATGCTGTACATTTCAGTTTTCAATTTATATATATATATATATATATATATATATATATATATATATATATATATATATCCTATGTTAACTCCGCCTGTAGCTCTTCCAGAGTTACTGCCGGTCCCAATCCCGGGTAAAGGAGGAGGGTTGAGCATGGGGTTAGCGACCCCATCCCGTAGAAACCTAACTCGCTAAAAATCGTTAACCAGAAAAAATAACTCAAACCATTCAAACTCTGCCCTGAGAGTTAGAGGTAATATGACACTTCATGGTGAAAGCCGAGTTCCTTCGGAAGCCACGAGGCCGATGCCCCTTCTAACAACCAGAGCAACAATTTTTATAGATACATGGAACGTCCGGACAATGTGGGAGACCGGGAAGACCAGTCAAATAGCAACGGAAATGAGGAGATACAATTTGGCAGTACTGGGAATCAGTGAAACCCATTGGACCCAAGCTGGACAACAAAGGCTAAATACGGGAGAGATGCTGCTATACTCCGGTCACAAAGAGGAAAATGCTCCACACACTCAGGGAGTTGCTCTAATACTGTTCAAAGTAGCACGAAATGCACTTGTAGGATGGGAATCTCACGGATCCAGAATCATCAATGCATCATTCAAAACAAAGAAGGAGGGGATCACAATGAACATTATCCAATGTTATGCACCCACCAATGATAGCAACGACGAATTTAAAGATCAATTCTATGAGAGGCTGCAATCAATCCGAGAGAAGTGCCTAAGAAAGGACCACACCATTCTGATGGGAGATCTAAACGCCAAAGTCGGAATAGACAACACCGGATATGAAGATGTCATGGGACTACATGGACTGGGAGAGAGAAACGAAAACGGGGAAAGATTTGCAAATCTGTGTGCATTCAATAAATTGGTCATAGGCGGTACAACATTTCCACACAAACGTATACATAAAGCTACGTGGATCTCACCGGACCACACCACAGAGAACCAGATAGATCACATTTGCATCAATAAAAAGTTCCGAAGGACAATGGAAGATGTGAAAACCAGGAGAGGAGCGGACATAGCTTCAGATCATCACCTGGTTGTGGCCAAATTGAAACTGAAGCTAAAGAAGAACTGGACAACTGGACAAACAGCACCACAAAGGTTCAATACAGCCTTCCTTCGAGATACTGACAAACTCAATGAATTCAAGGTAGCTCTCAACAACAGGTTCCAAGCCTTACAGGATCTACTGAAGGAAGAAGAAACTACTATGGAGGATAGCTGGAAAGGTATCAAAGAAACATTAACTTCAACGTGCCAAGAGGTTCTGGGCCCCAAGAAACATCATCACAAGGAATGGATCTCTACAGAAACACTGGACAGGATCAAAGAAAGAAAGAACAAGAAGACAGCAATTAACAACAGTCGAACAAGAGCAGAGAAAGTCCAAGCACAAGCAGAGTACATAGAAGCAAACAAGTAAGTGAAGAAGAGCATTAGAGCTGATAAGCAAAAATACGTGGAAGAACTAGCAACGACGGCGGAAAAAGCTGCAAGAGAAGGAAATATGAAACAGCTTTACGATACGACGAAGAAGCTTGCAGGGAAATACAGTAAACCAGAGAGACCAGTCAAAGACAAAGAAGGAAGACCGATCACTGAGATTCAGCAACAGCGCAACAGATGGGCAGAATACTTCGAGGAACTCCTGAATAGGCCGGCTCCAACGAATCCACCGGACATCGACGCAGCACACACAGATCTTCCTATAGATGTCAATCCACCAACGACAGAAGAAATCAGAATGGCCGTCAGACAAATCAAGAGCGGGAAAGCAGCAGGACCTGACAATATACCAGCTGAAGCGTTGAAGTCAGACATCGAAGTAACTGCAAACATACTCCACCTTCTATTCAATCTTTGGGAGGAGGGACAAGTGCCGATGGACTGGAAAGAAAGACACCTCATCAAGATCCCAAAGAAAGGAGATCTGAGCAAGTGTGAAAACTACAGAGGCATTACACTACTGTCAATACCGGGTAAAGTCTTCAACAGAGTGTTACTGAACCGGATGAAAGACGCAGTTGACGCTCAACTTCGAGATCAACAAGCTGGATTCCGTAAGGACCGGTCGTGCACAGACCAAATTGCGACACTACGGGTCATCGTCGAACAATCAATTGAGTGGAACTCGTCACTCTACATCAACTTCATTGATTATGAGAAGGCATTTGACAGTGTAGATAGGAGGACGTTATGGAAACTTCTTCGACACTACGGAGTTCCTGAGAAGATTGTCAACATTATCCGGAACTCATACGATGGACTACAGTGCAAAGCCGTGCATGGAGGACAGCTGACAGACGCATTCCAAGTAAGGACCGGAGTAAGACAAGGCTGTCTACTCTCTCCCTTCCTGTTTCTTCTGGTGGTCGACTGGATTATGAAGACCTCGACATCTGAGGGAAACTACGGCATACAATGGACAGCTCAGAACCAATTAGACGACTTGGACTTCGCAGATAAAGACAGCCAGCATAGCAGCAGTCTCTGCATCAGTAGGCCTCAACATACACAAAGGGAAAACCAAGGTCCTCAAACACAACACGGAGAACAGCAATCCAATCACTCTTGATGGCGAAACTCTGGAAGACGTGGAATCCTTCACATACCTGGGAAGCATCGTCGATAAACAAGGAGGTTCAGATGCAGACGTCAAGGCGAGGATTGGCAAAGCTAGAGCGGCATTCCTTCAACTGAAGAACATATGGAACTCAAAACAACTTTCAACCAATATCAAAGTCAGAATCTTCAATACGAACGTCAAGGCAGTTCTACTGTACGGAGCTGAAACTTGGAGAACTACAACAACCACCATCAAGAAGGTACAGGTATTTATTAATAGCTGTCTACGCATGATACTCAACATCCATTGGCCGGATACCATCAGCAACAGCCTTTTGTGGGAGAGAACCAACCAGCTTCCAGCTGAAGAGGAAATTAGGAAAAGACGATGGAAATGGATAGGACATACATTGAGGAAATCATCAAACTGCACTACGAGACAAGCGCTAACTTGGAATCCTGAAGGGAAGAGGAAAAGAGGAAGGCCAAAGAACACATTACGTCGGGAAACAGAAGCAGATATGAAAGGGACGAATAAGAACTGGAAAGAGCTTGAAAGGATTGCCCAGGACAGGGTTGGATGGAGAATGCTGGTGAGCGGCCTATGCTCCTTCACGAGGAGTAACAGGCGTAAGTAAGTAAGTAAGTAAGTAATCCTATGTTACTCAGTGAGTGATGAATGCACTATCTGTAGTCAGTTAACCGTATCCATTATGTTCAAGGCATGAAAGCAACTTACTTTGAACATTTTCTGCTTCTTGTTCCAATCGAAGAGCTAATGCCCTGTCTAGGAATGATGCCTGGTTTAGAGCTAAACGAAATAATTCTTTGTACTTGTTCAAATGATGATGTAATACTTCTGAAAACATTTTTTAGAGTAGAAGTACGACATTTTAAAAGTGAATTCATGGATAGATAAGTGAAGAACAAAATCAGCATACGACAATAACAAATATAAATTTTGGTTTCCTATAAGTGTTCTCGTCTTAATGCATTAAAATTGCAGGACCGCATTTTTAAAAACTTTTGATTATTGAATAATACTTACCGGAGAACCAATGAAACCGCACAGTAAATACTAATGTGCATTTGTGATGCAACGCGAAATCGAATATTTCCTCTATTTGATTGACTCGAGAATTTATAGATTCCAAATCAAAACCTAGAATATTTATCTAAATACAAGTCACTAGTAATTAGTGAAGTTGTATGTAGTCAGATGACTGTCGATAGTTGTCACTATATTAAAAAAAACACGTGCATCACCGAAAAGGATTAACTAACTAAGCGACTCAGAACGAAGAATGAACATTTTCGGTTCAAGAACAGTGTAGGTTTGAGAGTGCGTACTACTACTAGATCTGAACTAGCACGAAGCAGTAATTAATCCTGGTATTTAAATACTGTTTCACCCCTAATCAGTGTGTGATGAAAGCAATTGTCTAATTGTATGAATCCTTTGAAAACATTTAATTGAAGTAGTCAATTTTTTCCTTTTGAGGTTGTTATAACTGGGAGAGAGACGTGCATGCGATTTGAGGAGAGAGAGAGAATCATTGATCGGACCAAAGACGCGTAAAACACGTAAGAAAAACCTAGAGTTTTGATTGGTCGTGCCACCCTGTCTAGCCCAGCCAGTTGAGTCCAGAACGCAAGTCTCAGCCTCTGTGATATGAATCGTTATATTTCAAACATACACTGTTTATATACCAAACAAACAGACTACATCGTACCATAAAATAGGAAGTAACATTTGCACAAGATTTGACCTCCAGGAAATGACACAAATAAATATTGACGAATAGGGAAATGACACGTTGGAAGAATACTGACCAATGGGGAAATGACACAATTTCTCATTCAGGAATTGCATTAGATAATTTCTGGGGTATTTTCTGAATACCCCAACAGAGGTATCTAGCGGGGGGATTGAAATACAATATGAATAGGTCCCTTCAAAACTCAGAACAAACCAAGTGTCATGTATTCAACTTTTTACTATAAGTTGTATAAATCAACTACATACCACAACGTTCATCTAAGTGTTCAGTTCACTTGTTCAATGATAGTTTGGTCAAAAAAGTATTTATTCACAGATATAAACCTTAATAGTTTTGTTTACCTTCATGAATTTTTGTCATACTGGATAGCAATTATGAGAAATATACTTTTGGTATATGACAAATGATTTAAACATGTTAGTGATGTAAGTCCTTCTTCCAAAGTTGTGACTAATTATTAAAAGCACTAATGAATCACTTGCTTGTTCTACATTATTCTAACGAATTGAGACTGGAATAATTCGATTAACCGACCAATATAATTTACCCACCAGCAAAGACGAATACTGAATAAAAAATTAGATTACAGTTCTACTAGTGGTCAGATCAGCCGCCAAAACAGATATGATACAAGTGATTTAGAGACGATTAGTTAAATAACGGAATCAATTCAATTTATGTAAACTCTTAGTCAACTCCTGTTTCTCAACAGTATATGGAAAAACTAAAAACGAATTAAAGAGATTGATCTCAATTATAGAAGTAAAAATTACTGGGGACCAGGTAAAAAGTTTAAGAAACAGATTCCCTTAAAAGTAGATGTTTACTTACCTTCCTTTGTTTTTCGACCTTCACATATTCTTAAAACAAAATTGAAAAAGTGGTTACTAGATAGGAACTGAATGTTCCTAGAAAAAACCTTTTATATAAATCAACAACTAATTTTAAGTGCCAGTACATCGGTAAAAAAACTTGAAGGATCCTGGTTAGTTATAGCAAAGTAAGATGGGGATTAATCTAGACTATGATGATCAATTTTGAGACATGTTACTTAGCTTTACCAACAAATGTATAATGTCTTCCGCAGCTATGGCAGAGTGATGTTGATTCACTTACCTTTAAATAATCAGGTTCACCAAGCTTGGAATTTAATCTTACCTATTTTGATTTGGGCAACCGGGTAGTGTGTTACCATCCATCTATATACAAGTTTGGGATAAGGTTGAGGACACGAAGCTAATACTCTATTGAAATCTGATTAAAGGAGTACAGTTAACCATACAGTTTAAACGGATGTCTGTTGAATTCGAAGATTGAATAATGGAAATCATAACCCATCTTTTGCCTACTCTTCAATTTAGCACATGTAATAGGTGTTTCAAATGGCTTAGTCAGAGTTGAGTGACAGTCTATATGATTCAATATCTTCACTTAGCACTTCAAGTCAAACATAATTTTTCTATTCAGGACTGCTACCAATAAACGTTCGTGAAGAATCCTATATTGATTATGAAGTCATTTGTTCACGATGGCTACTTATAAAAACTGTGTGCGATTTAAACGTCTTGATCTGAAGTAGATTGTGGATTAGAATTTTTAAATGCTTACATTAATAGGTCGAAATCAGGAAAACGACGGTATCACTTTTGTTCAACCATTATGGTTGCTTTATGATTAAAATAAAATATGCTAAATTTATTGAATCGTGACAGTAAAAATAGTGGTGAACCTTTCAAAACTAAGTTTTTGTTCAAGAATTAAACGGATTTCGTTTAATCTACTATTCACAACTGAGAATCCATTACAAGTTCAGAAATTGATGAGAAATTCGTAAAAATTCAAGGATTTAATGGAGTATTTTTTAATCTCTTGAGTACTAAGTACTCGACTTTTCTTCACTACGTTTTATTATCAAACAGAACAGATCAGTAGAATTCTAGAACAATTAATAAGACAAAAAAATCTATTTTAAATTATGAAAACAACTTACAACTTAAGGTCAGCTTCAAATTCCGATCGTAAATTAGGTTTAGACATTTCGAAACCCATGGAATCATAACCTTAAAGCGAAAAATATTTCATAATAAGTTCAATGCACAAATAATACAATCTTGATGAAAAATGACTGTATGATTAACATTGCAAACACTATCCATGAATTGATGATGGAAAAATTGTTTATATAAGAATCCAAGTGTTATAATTCTCTCTTACGGTTATAACCCAGCAATTCCTATTGCTTAATATTCTCGGACACATATTCACTCGACACGTCCCCAAATCAAAACACGGTGGAACAGGAAACAGGTTATATTTCCAAATAAATTAGATGGAAGCAAGAAGCACAATAGGAAAAACGTTATATTTATAGTTTTACATGAGAATATTTCTAGAGTATTCTCCTGGTATCAACTAGCGCTGATTGGACAAAAACTAGCCAATCAGCGTGCGCCAAAGCATTGAGCATGCTTCAATCCAATCTATGTCCCGCTAACACCAAGGAAGGATTATTCTCTCATGGTGGTGACCCCTAACACTTAGTTCAAACTTAAGTTTATTGATCAAAGCAGCAATTCAACACAGTTGATATTTTAGCTAGAACAGAAAATCACTACTTATCAAGTACGTAATGCTTTGCCAGATTAAAATCCATTTGTTGTTATAAAATGATTTCGATGTTTATTCATTGTACTTTTGCAAAAATTAACCGTTAATGTGGGAAAATCCCTTTTTTTACAAGATTCCTTGACTTGATTCTCAAAATGCAACACAAGCAAATTCTATAAAAAACCATAGACAAACCTTCCACTAATCCCATTCCTAATTGACCTGGAACAAGAAATTTGTTTTGCTCTAAACCGACATAAAGTCTTTGTTTAATTGTTTCAATATGTTCAGCGTGTGTAGCGTCTGTGCCGATCCCATGACGATCCATAAGGGAAATAAGATCAGCTTCAGTAAGCAAAGGCGGTGGACATGTTTGACCAGTAAGTATCTAATTGGAAGATTTAGTAATGCATAGTTAAAAAAACATAGATGTTATTATTTAAACACGAAACATTTCTTTTTTATGCAGTTCGAAATCAGATTAAGACGATAATTGAGGAACTTATGAAATATCGTATGCCCACTAGTGACTAAATTTGAGACAGATTCTGAAAGTCATATAGTAGACGGTAAAGTTTAACAATGCTGAAAGAGACATATATTGCTGATGGTATTGAATGATTACGGAGCAATGTCGCAAAATAAATGGAGTTGAAAATATGGATTAGTGATCTGAAGATGTGTTTATCAACAAACTTGGAGGCTCTGTTTGACCGCTAGTAGGACCAAGGGATGCGCATTTCTGAAGGATCCCGAATTACAACAGAACAGCCGTTTGGTGCTCTCAGTGGTTTTTGACTGTCAATTTGTGACAAATACTACATCGTACTCCTAAATTAACTCAAAGGGTATTGACACTTATTATTCGAAAGATACAATAAAGTTATAATTGTAACGAGTAAACAAAACATAGCCGGATGATGGTCAATACCAATTCAACTATAATAGTATCAAAAAATAAATCTACGAAATATTAGAACTTCAAACAGTAATTTGAACAAAAAAATTAATCTATCTAAAGCTGGATATAACAAAAGCCTAGATACCTTAAATTAATTAAATAACATTTGAAAACCCGACATAGAATTGACTGTTGATGATAATGAACAGAGCAATAAAAATATTCAAGATCAAATTTCTGCCTTTAACTAGTTAGATTGGTGAACAATTCTAATAATTTGTGACTACCGATCAGTTACCAAAGGGTACTCACGACTATAGATTCACATTATTAGACATTAAATTATCCTACCAACGGATATTTAGTTGCTGCCGAGATCCCTACATCAGACTGCTAACCGCTGTGATACATCGCAGTAATGATATTCGAAAGGAGTAGAGTTCTGAGACAGATTTTTGGCTAAAATTGTGATCCTTTGTTAGAAAGAACAGTAGAAGATACGGCACTGTTGACGATTGACCGACCAAAATATTACTTGACTGATGATTCCCACAGTAGTACCTAATCATTTCGTAACTTTATACAGTTGTTTCGTAACTATCCCTCATGCTTATGTTAAATAAGAACTTTATTATCAGTGATTACAAGAACAGAAATGCTTCCCACAAAGTATTGCAATAATAATGATGGCTATAAAGCAACTGGTTTCGAAATATTTTGTGCTAAGAATTCTATATTGTACCAAAATATAATATTGAATAAAGCCATGAAATAAATAAATAAATAAAGTGGTTGTTTGTAACATTAATTACTGAATGAAAACAATTTGACAACACAGAATATGAGAAGTTAAAATCACAAGACCAAAGTAAATTTTCGTAAAAATGAAAACAATTTGTTGACAATTTACACACACACACGTTACGATTATTATCGATAGTAGTAAACATATCAAGATCTTGACAGCAAACTCTATGGAAAAAATTGACATTAAATAACAACTTACTTGAATATTATCAGGTAAAATCCATTCACCTAAATGAAAAACAGGCATATCTTTTTCAGTCCACCGATCATAAATGTAAACTTCTAAGTAGTTCAGAGCCAAGATCATAAGACCTTTGGATTCAAATAATTCCCCATCTTCTGAAGTAAGTAAATTAGCCGTACTTAGACTTGAATTAAATGCTCTTGGAAGAGTAGGTTTACCAATACACAAACGAACTACGGTTTCAGCACCTTCTGCGTCTGTTGAAAGGCAAGCTAGAAAATGCCTAGTCACCAATTCATAGAGACGTGCTTCATCACCCTAAAACGTAACAGATAAAAGCAAATAAATGTTATTGTACAATTAGAAAGAACAATGATGTTCCCGATTGTTTGTATTTCTAACATGACATCACATCATGGTTTTCAAAAAAAGCTAAACATTCCAGTCATAGGGTAGAACTGCTATGCATCAAATTACTGTACACTGAACCTTATATAACTAGGTTACCGGTATAAGAATACTGACGATCACATATTTATCGTGGTAACCTAACAAGTTTGACTATACACATAAAGATCTTATTCACCCCACACCATAACCACAAATTATGCAGCTAAATAAAAATAAATTCAAATTATAATGCAATATAGGGTAAGGACTTGGAGCTAAAAACACAAGCGTATATCAACAACTGCAAATTGAAAAAAATATGATGCAAAAAACAATTCATCTACTCTGAGGAGAAAAAGTATGAAAGACAAATCAGTATACAGAGAAACATTTGACATGCTAGTGTTTAATCCTACTTTTAGTTGCATTACACTCTAACAACTCCACGCTCAAATCCGTATGATCTCTTTGATAAACCCGCTGAGCAAGAATCTTTTCAGGACTAACGGAAGCTTGAGAAAGAGAGAGCTATCAGGGTTTGGTACTGTGGAAATCGAAGTCGTGTAAATGAGATAGTTACTAAAAAGTATTTCATGATTTTTTCAACAGTTTATGAGACTGGTCACAACTTGTGGTGATAAACACTTAGGATAAGAGTAGTTTTTGAAACATTAAGTTTCAATTGACATTTCATTCTTTGCTTTGAACACTACAATTGTAGTCTTCCCTATTGCAGAAAACATTTGTGTAAAACAGGCTTATCACGTGAGACAAATGGATATTTTTTAAAGTGCATTAATGTATATTGTTATCAGCAAAATGGCTAAACGACAATATACCTGAAGCGAATCGCCCACTTTTAACGGGTGTATAGGTGGATGAGCCTTATCACTTGACTTTCCGTTCTTAGGATTAGGACCACGCTCAAGGATTCTGGAGGCAAAATCTTGATTAAATAACGAATTAGAAGAAAGAGGAATTATTAATTTATGAGACCAAAATGCCAATAAAAACACACGATAAACCCACAGATTGCTTATGTGTAGTTTTCTGAATGATCAATAAACTCATAGATGTTTTTTAAAATTACAATTAGTGCAACTCATTGATCAAGTACAGGTGTTCATGTGATCGGTTTTCAGTCATATCATCTGAGTAAGGCGTAACTCTATACTACTCTCCTAGTCGAACTGAAGTTGATAGAGTGGGTATAAAATTGGCGATCGAAGCCATATGTTTGAACAACTAAGTAACCACTTTAACTCACATATGAACGATGACCAAAGTTTTAGCTGATTTTTGTTTCACATTTAATGAAGAGAAATATATAGACTAATTGATGTGTGACAGAGACTGTTTTACTACTTTATAAAACAATTACTTAACCAATTCCGTCATATAAATTCGAAGTCAGGTTACATCAAAACGAAATATATGAAAAATGGTAAATAGCGTGAGATTCCATGTATTTTGTTTTAATGAGAGACATGGCTAAAAACAAACCGGAAATACAAGAAAATTGTAGGTCAATGACAATCAACGTTTAATACAATAATATTAATATTTAATGGAATCAATGTATTGCTAATAAAGTCTTCTACGCTGTCACTGAATCTAATCGATGTATGAATTGACTGAATGACTTATCACTGCATTTGCATTAGGAAAAATGCTGGGAATGTATGACATTCGAAATCATTCATGAAGTTGGTGAAAAATAGTAGACTCAGGACAATGTTCGTCATAAATTAACAATACTGGTGAGATGCAGCTACTCTCTCAACAAGGATAAAACTAAACATTTTCAAATTTCTTAATTAATTCTTATGAGAGCTTAACCCCAAGTACTTTTCAATGCCAGTCAAATAATTGTTTTACAAAACTTACCAGACCATCGAGAATCATTTATTTGAACTCGCACTAAGCTTTTAAGATCTAAATCCGGTGGGAATATTTTAGTTTCTGTACGGGGATATGAAATAAAACCTTTGTTGTAAAGACGCTCAGCCAACTGCATTGCATATCTAGCTCCCATATGTAACTTGCGAGAGGCCAATTTCTCCAATTCCTTCGTAGTAAATGAAACAAATAAAATAAGTTCTTGAACAAAAAACGATTCGTTAAACTTCAACTGCTTAAAAATGGTAACTAATATCCCAATGAAACGTAAACCACTAACACTTTTAATTCAAAGACGCTACTTATTATTGACAGACACCTGGATCTTGAGAAGCAATCAATGTAAAGATAAATTACTAAAATATGATAATGGTATTAATTGTATAGTATTTCCAGTTATATTTTGTTTTGTCTTATCAGTTTCTAACAAATGAACCACTTTATCACCCCCCCATACACACGTAATAAGGTTCACCATCCCCGACCATTGGTATATTATACGCAATCATCTGGTAGATTGATCGATTCTATAACTTATCACTTTTTTTAACTGAGTTGAATTTCCTGCAGGAGAACCACGATTACTCAGTTCTTATCTCGGAAAATATCTGCTATGCTCAATAGTGGTACAAAATGATGGATGTGCTTCAGTAAATGAAACACCAACAAGAATATTGAGTGGCTCCTGAGTGTAACCACGCTTTTAAAGATTTAAAAGTAATGTTTGGCTTGAATCTACAACTACGTCCTAGGAAGTAATTTTAATCATTCATTGAAGGGAATTGATTATTATCGGAAGGCTTGAAAGGGTTTTCAGCCAGCAAGAATTCCAGAACACCATAGTATTATTATTATTAGTTCCATTCAATACTATATTTTTGGTACAATATAGGATTCTCAGAACAAAGTATTTCAACAAGTTTCCGTGTTTTACTTCTTGGTCGATCTTGACGATAAATGTTGAGTTAGAAGTTAGCGGTCCAGTAAATTGACATCTAAATAATGTACATTCTCTTCGTTGCATATTGCCAGCAACCACGATATCTTTGATTGGGCGTTTTGTAACTTGTACAACTTTTCGTTGTACACTTTTCAAAAAGGCACCTGAATAGGTTATGCGTTTAATATGCATAATGATGTATGAAAACAAACAAAAATAGATAACTTGTTGAAATATCTAGATGGCAGGAACAGATAGTCCAGATATTCAAGCAGTCAGCGAACAGTTTAGTTCATTTAGGAAGAATAAATCCAAACGTTTGTAATGATGAACAATAAAGAAGAATATTGTATACGTTTCAAATGTTCATCATTTGTTTCAAATAAATTTAACATTACGTAGAAAATTAGTAATAAAAATGTTTATGATATCCCGATGAGTAGAAAATTGTATTTTTGACATTTTGCGATTTAATGTAAGTCACTTTTTCAAAGTAAATATAAAAATGAAGAAATGTACATTAAGTCACGAAACGTCAGAAATACAATTTTCTGTTTATTTTTTTGTTATTCTTATGATCAGGTGTTCAAACAAATAGATTCTACTGACAATATAACCAAAACTGATTTAAAATCTTCATTTAAGTATGCATTTCATGTTCATAATCATATTATAAAACGGCGAATACATAAGATATTTGTCACGTTTTCTACACGTTAAGCTTGACAATTAGTTGCTCGATCAAGTATACACTCTAGACATAATTGTGACAAGAATGTCAGTGGTTTTATTGAAAATATTGAAGTATATAATTCAATTCAATGGTTTTTTCAGTGGTACGCCGCAGATCAATCCACTTAATCATAATGACAATAAAAAGTATATTTCACATCTATGATCCATTTAAATCAAACGCCGGATGAAGACTATGTTGTAACTCAAATATCTGCGGAACATGCGTGTTTGACCACCGTCGTCTCTGAAGGATTGCTGACATCCAGTGGCAACACCATGTTAGTAATGCAGAGGTTCGGCATCGTGTGTTCGGGCACAGAGACGACAATCCAATCAGTGTCACCATCTTGAAACACCGACTTCGGTGGCTTAGACATGTTCTACGAATGTCGTCCCAGAGAATTCCACGTCGTGCATTATTTGCCGACTCTGGGACTGGTTGGAAAAAGCGAAGAGGTGGTCAGTGTATGACATGGTTTCGTCGTATGAAAGAAAGCTGTAAAGGGCTATCTTCTGTTGGTCCTTCTCGACTCCCTGGCTGGGGTCCGAAAGATGGTGTAACACAGTGGCTAGAAACGTTATCAGATATGGCTCAGAATAGAAGCCAGTGGCGATCCTGCTGTAACCTTTCACTTTCTTTATAGAAAGTGGTTGTAACTTCTTCAGCTCAAAGAATTCTTTCTGGTTGTACCTCTCCGTTTCCCCCTATTATTATTATTGTTATTTCACTACCATACACTAATCTGTGGTCGTTATTGTTCTCTTTTTTTCTTACACGCACCTTACATTCTTTTTCTCTTCCCATTCTAATTGTTTTGTGTGGCGCATATATATCTGGTGCCCCCTTGTACCAATATTTATGTGTTCAAATAAATAAATAATAAAATACAAACGTCACCGCCATCAGCTAGGGAGAGCTACACGGAAATGTCGTCGACCCGAATCCACATTCAAGTAGAGTAAATACTCGTTTAAAGAATGGAAGATGATGTACCCCTATATCAGTTTACAAACTCAGATGGATCACATTCTGTCGCAAGGCACATAGTGGGTGCAAAATACAAGTGTGAATGGGCTATCAAGGGTATGTGAATTATTTCACCTAGCCAAAGTCGTCCGCAAACATACTACCATCTGGGTCATATGATATATGGTAAGTTCAGGAATGCTGCAGATCCATTTTGATACCATCTTACCAATTGTCGTGGCAATTGAAGCTTGAAGTTACGGTGTAAGTGCACATGTATTTCCTGACACAAAGAGTGGATGCACCTGTGTACACCGTTGCAAACGATTTTGAGCCATGTCATTCAGGGTCTCTAACCATCGGTTGCTATCGTCTCGCGGATCCTAACCAGGTAGTCTACACCTACCAACATGGCTCAGTCCACGTGTCAGTGACTTCATGGATTTGTGCCATTTTTTGGTCTGGCCGCCCCTAGCTTTCTTACAACCTACTCCTATATGATTGAACATCGCACGTCGGGGCATTCGATGGTTGGGCATACGTAACACGTGCCCCAGCCATCTCAACTGATGAAGTTTCACTACTTCACCAATTGATTTGCCATCCTTACCTAGCACTCGTTTCCTAAAAACTGCTTAAAGGAAAAGAAGTGAAAAGAATGTATGTATGAAGAAATACTGAATCTCAAAAGCTAGAGGAGAATGAAGAGTGAACGCATGTTTTGTCAATGACAACGATTTTGAGCAACATCATCCATCACCAACCACATGGTTACGATAACCGTGCGGACTCCAATCAGGTACTCTGTACACACCGACATGACTTCATCTAAAAGTCAATGACTTCGTGGGCTGACGCTACGTTTTGGTTTGACCGCTCTTACCTTTTCTCCAACCCACTTCGACACCTGAAAACATCCCACGTCGAAGTAGGGGGTGGTTAGACATAAGTAAAACAGGTTTCAACCGTCCCAGTCAACGAAAAATCACTACTCCATCAATCAACTTGTCATTTTTAATAGTCGGGACCTAACCACAATATTGTTTATTCAGTGGTAATACTTCCAAGACATTTATGATTAAAAGCTTGCAGCCTATAGACATTCCTTACTCTCGAAGATCAGGTTTCACGACCACAGTGTAATTAATATCGAACTTCTGCCCATTACCTTCCCCATTTGATTACTAAATGGACATCACGTCTACACTACAAGTTGGCAAAAGTGAAGCAAGCATTCTAAATCCGTGCGCAGATTTCGTTATATAAATCAACCCAACAGGACTGCCAAGATAACTGAAGTGGTCGGTGAGCTCAACCATTCAACCCCTATGGTCATTAAAAGAGCGCCGCAAAAATTCTTGTATTACTAAACAAAACATTTAGTAAACCGTAATTTGTCACCATGTTTACCAAACAAGACAGTCAGTTGAGTAATTCATGACGAGAAGTGAGGTTCCAAGACAATCAATCCCTGAAAAGTTATATGACGAGTGTGATTTCTTAAAGGATATCTATGACGAAGGTAAATAAAATTGGAGAGTAAGAAGAAGTAACAAACACCACTTGAGGTATAACAAATCCGATGACAGATCTTCATAGGCTCTGGCCTGACTAATAGCTTTCAAGTAAAGACTCTGCAAAATCTATGTACCGCCGTACTTAGATCAGTGCAGAGAAAATGACATTGAACATTAATCTTAAACTCACTACAGTATCCAAGGCAGTTGGACGCCATTTTGTTTTCGGACGCTTAATAACTTCTACAATCTGACCATAGCGATTCTGGTTGAAAAATTAAAAAAGCGAACCACACAATGAACAATAAGATGTTTTGGAATCTATTAGAAATATTGAAATATTGGTGGTCCCAGTACAATCTTAACTATCCTTATTCGCAACCTTTGTCAATAATAAATTCCTTAATTAAAAAAGCCTAAGAGATTAGTTAGTTTGGATGGGAAAGTGTATCTTTTCATCTCAATAAAATTTAAACTGACTTAGAATTTTGCTAGAAATAGAAATTTGCATGACACACACAACAATAAACCTACAACACTTGCATCGCCTATTTTTTATTCCATCGAAATAAGATAAAACGTTGAAGCACTATAAAGTTATGATTTTATTGCATAATTATTGTTCAACAGGTTTTAGTTTTTGATTGAACTAAACTTCGAACTATTAAAATGTTATACCGAAACCAATAGGTCAAAAGTTGAAGTTCCATTTTATAAATTTTACAGGAACTCAATCATGAGCTAAATGAATAGTTTTAGAAATATTTGGGATTGAGTATACAGCAGACATCAGATACAAAGTATACTTATTAGAAACCTTGTTTAAAAAGCTGACAAATACACAAATGTTGTTTGAGGGATAATGATGCTATACAGTTAACAGACACATAGCAAGTAGGGTAATGTCTAGGCCTGTAACCTAATAGCAGAGTAAAGAACTTATAACACTGAGATGCAGTTCTGCATCAATATAGTATGACTTTTAATAACCTCTAAAGTTATATTTTTGTAGAGTAAGATTATCGATGAGTGAGTGTATCTCCTTAAATAACAGAAGCTGAGATGAGTCTCTGCTTTTATGATATAAAAAGTACTCGGAACAGATGCACTCACTTTTTATTTCTTCAGATTTATGTTCTAAAAATACCGTATACTTGTTACTTCATGAATTCATTCCTGATTTTCATATTGTCTTTTCCGAATCTCTTTTACTATTAGTGATACTGTTACTACTTTTACTACTATACAACTTGTCTTGATAAGTTCATCATGCAATACTGATGTGATATGGCAACTTGAACCGATGCGCACATATGTAAGACTGTATGTTACTTACGAGTGACTGACTGACACAAAGTATAAGCTCAGGTGAAACAACATATTACGACTTATCAGTGCATGAATCGAATAACTAACTAACATCAATAGTTAACAAGTTTTGTACAGTAAACAGTGACTCTCATGGTAAAAAAAATCATTTTCTTGTTTAAAATAAAACTTTAGTTTAGAAAAACCAAAGATAAACTGTATAAAGTCATTGTACACCATTAACATACTTGATGTAAATGTTCATAGTATGCTCTGCAACAATCTTGATCGAAAAGACGTCCACTGAAGTAAAAGGAAGGGAAATCAAAATATTAGTCCCAAATACAGTGACAACTACTGTTTAACAACAACTAATTGAAAAACACTATTCAACGTACCGTTGCCACTGAAATTCCGTTGTTTTCTCATCGCGTGATACAGTGACTAAAATTACAGATCGAAAGACCAAAAATATATGGATGAACTTTGGCTAAACAACGATCGTCATTCACAGGTTATGAACATAAATCGAGTAAGAAAGCCGTAATAGTGATCAGTTGGACAGTCACAAACATAGGATATGGCGCGGTTCAAGTTGCCACATTTCAAAACACATCAAAGAAATTAACAAGACGTGGGGAAAAAGGGGAAAGAAATTGATTATGAATACAGCGGTCTTGAGTAATGTTGGAGGCATGAGGGTGGTTATCACTACCCGACTGCCCACACCGTGGAAAGGTTTTCCCATAGGTTTCTGAAGAGGAAATTGGGTTTGAGGTGATCTTAGTGATCTGAGAGCGTAACTACAGTACCCAAGGGACAACTGCTTGAAACTGGTCACACACGACCTTTTTGTGAGTAATTTTCGTGTTAGCTCCGTACTTATTGGGACCTTACTGCCATTGACGGAAATCCATAGGGTAAGGCGAGGTGTGTATTTTTAGGGTCGACTTTTTCTAATTCTGTTCTTTCTTGTGGGAAGGTAGTATCGCTGTTATGCTAGTTGTCTGAAGGAAACATCTTACTGCCGTCACACCTCTGTATAATCAACAGTACGAATTCGCAATCGAACTTTGAGTTTGCTGTTTTTATTCTTAACGCTCTTCAACCAACCTGTATGACATGGTAGGACCTTGAGGAACGATTGTTCCGGCCAGTATAGCCCGATTGGTTCATCACGATAAGAAGGTTCGACCACCACTTCAAGGTAGCAGCAACGGTCGGGAATACAGTTCAAAAGAAAGATAAGGAATGATGTTACTCGCAAAATTTAGAGGAAGATAAAGAATAAATACATCTGCACTACTGCAACCGACTGTCAGCTATACCATTTAAGATCCTCAACCGCAAATTACGATTACCTCATGGATTCTGTCTATGAAGTTTGAACTTCCAAACTCACTCTAATCTAACAATCAACAACTTCATATACTGATGCTATTTCTGGTCCGGGCGAAATGAGCGGTAGCTGGGCAGGCTCTCCATGTGCCATAAATCCAGTTAATGAATGTTCTCCAAACTGTCCAACTTGGTATCTCAATCAACTACATTACACTCAACCTTATCAGCACTCACCCGACGGCTCCACTAGGAGTAAACAATAATTTAAAGACATCAGTGGTCGAATGCCGGCAAACTACTCAAACTTTCTTTAAAAGCTATACTTCATATCTGCAAATTAATATAAGAGTGATATATGGTTGAAGTTGGTAAAAGCCGACAGAACATTTTCTATCCATGTTGGTATTTTTGAGAGCTAAACCTCATTGAGGGTGAGGTCTCCGAAATAGGCAGTGGTAAACGCGTTAAACCACTTTCTCTCCTGGAGTAAGACGATGTATCGATCCGAAACGGTCCTTAAACAAAGTGGTAACATTGTACGATGAATGTATCTCAATATTGCAATGAAAATGCAGTATCTTACCATTTTCCAGTTGGATCTTTCACATTTATTTGTTTAAACATATAAATATCAGTACAAGGAGGAACCAAATATATATACGCCATACTAATCATTCGACTTGCATGAGGTCTGGAATACTGCTCAGGTAACCAAACCGAAGCAGGTGGTTGTCTTGGAGTGGCCACTCATCGAGTCTTTGACCTGAAGGTCTGATCCATAAGGCAGTGGAGCAACGTTAGGACATGCAGTCTCATGGTAGCCGGTGACCAACAATTGGTTCATACGACATTTGTTCCCTCAGGATACTGGAGCCCATATGCACCGTTGGTTTTGGATCAGGGTTTTCCAACCCTACTAGGTGGACTCTCCATGTCCACCAACCCGGTTAAAGCGCCGGACATTCGCTTTTCGTTCTCTCAATTCCGTAAAAATTAGAATTGCAGTGCGTAGAACTTCCCTGGCAGTAGTTGTGTGCACCTATCCATGTGAGAGCATGTCGAGAGGGAAACTGACTCTCCCTACCCTCGATCGTACCAGTGCATTTAGGGGTAATTTTTCATAAACCACTGTATTTTAGTGGTTTATAATCTTCTATAAACCACAAACATATAGTAAATTTAGAGATGGTACATAGAGATAAAACGTGTCATGATATTGCTGTGATGAAAGTACCACATTAAATTGCAATAAAGTATACGACCACATAATCGCCATAATTTAAAATGAAACATCATTTTAGTCCTGTATTTTGGTACTATTGACTGAAACTGAGATTAAAAATTTTTGATTTCACTCTAGCTACGAGTAGTGACTTAATTACGTGTTCCACGAAGTTTCAAATTTATTATTAGCATTACGATTAGAAGAAATATGTTTAAGAGTTGAACATTTGATAGACTTGTTAATGTAACTTATTCTCGAAGTACATGTTCATGTGCTTGTCTTTGCATCAGGGCTAATTATACCATCCGGCCATCCAAATCGAAGTGGAACTTGGAAACTAGTGGTTACAAATCAAGTACTTTAGCTCCAAAGGATACGAATATTTTTGAAGGTTTTTTGGTTATGTACTGCTAGTTCCGAATAAACTAACTAGTTATATGATTATATGTTAACAGACTCCACATTCCACGTCGACTACGGCGTATGTAGCACCTCATCTTCGAGCACACTACCATTTTAAAAATCACACAACCCTAAGATAAATAGTATGGTGTGTGCTGCTGTGCAGAAGCATTAAAACTATCCAGGTAAGTAATTTTACCATACGACACAACAGAGATGGATGTGTTAAATAGCTCTTACAGATGTTGATCACCATCTACTAAATCTATTATATTAGTCACCTCTATAAAGACTTACATTTTATAAAATATAATATAACTACGTAAATTTAATAATAACTTACCCACAATACGCCAAAATGGTTCAGAAACAAACTGGTCAACCTCTCGAAAGCGTTCTACAACGAAACCAAGAGTTGGGAACTGACAAGATCCATACGAGATCAACTGGTCACTAAGAGCTTGGGGGAAAACTCGCCTTAACCGCAAAGTCTGGAAGCGTGTGAAGGCAGCCCCAATACGTAAATCTAGCTCCTGGCGCGCGTCAACAGCTGTGCTGGCATTATAATCAGGATTTGTGAGCCCATTTACGGCACGATGAACAGCTCTAAAACAAAAATTTAAAGAAAAATCTTTAAGAGAGAAAATGGAGTATTCTCAAACAGACCATCCGTACAATCCATCTGAAAAACATTAAGTTAAGATAGGATTCACACTTAAAGTGTTCTGTTTATCGTTCTAAACGTTTGAAGTGAGAGGAGACAAGAGTGTCGTCTTTTTGACCTATTGATTCCGGTTTCTTTTATTAGTCTGAAAAACTGTTTGATGTTACCTAAAGCCACGGCTTTCTCCATCTCTTTTGCTTTTGTTGCCCAACACTACTCACAATCGTTCCGTGGACTTTTGATTAACCTACAATCTGATTTATTTTCGCTCGTCATCGTGTTCGGAGCCAGATGGAATGAGTTTATGAGTCTATCGGTGCAACAGATGAAGTGGAAACCCACTGATTTCTCGTGAACCTTTGGTTCAGGTCATTAATAGTTGTTGTCGGTTTCCACAACTGTTCGTAAATCTCTCCAAGCGAGACTTCAGTTGTTCCGTCACACTCTCAGGTCACTAGGGACAATCCTAACCCGATTTCCTTTTCAGGTACCTCTAGAAAAATCCTTCCACGGTGTGGGCGACCGGAAAGTGATAACCATCCCTATACCTCTGACAGCACCCAAGACTAATGTATCCATATATATATATATATATATTTGCGCATCACAAGAAAGCGAAGTAATAGCACCGTAAAAACGTAAAAGTGGGTAAACTAGCAGTAACGATAAAAAAATAATAAGTATTAGAGAAAATGGTCTACATAGAAACAGCCTAAATACATTTCGATCAGTTAGATGTATCTTGCCCTTTACCGACAATTAGTGTCGACTTTAGCCCCGAAATGCCCTGGTACGGCCGAGAGTGGGGAGAGTCCGCTTTCCCTCTCTAAATGCTCTCACATGACCACGCGTATATAGCCTCTGCCACGGAAGTCCTACTCACTGCCTTCTCGACTACAGGTGTTGTTTACGAAGTTGAGAGGACGTAAAGCGAATTTCCGGCACCGGCTTTAACCGGATCCCAAACCAATGGTGCATATGGGCTCCAGTATCCTGAAGGAACAAATGGCGTATAAACCAATTGTTGGTCACCGGCTACCATGGGACTGAATCTCCTTACGATGCCCCACTGCCTTGTGGATAGGCCTCTAGGTTGAGGGCCCTGGGTGTGGCCACTTAAGACAACCACCTTCTTCGGTTTGGGCACCCGGGCAGTGTCGCCGCCCTCATACAAATCAAATGAGATTTGTGTGGCGCATATGTATTTGGTGCTTCCTTGTACCAATATCTATGTGTTAAAATAAATAAATGTTAGCCGATTGTTTTACCCTAAACATGGCGTTTGTAAGGATTCTTAAATGTGACCTAAAATTTAATTAATTCACCATGTACTAGGGTATAGGCCACAGTAAGTGTGAAGCCGCCCTGGTGTGATCGAGGGTAGGGAGAGTCAGTTTCCCTCTCGACATGCTCTCACATGGATAGGTGCACACAACTACTGCCAGGGAAGTTCTACGCACTGCAATTCTAATTTTTACGGAATTGAGAGAACGAAAAGCGAATGTCCGGCGCTTTAACCGGGTTGGTGGACATGGAGAGTCCACCTAGTAGGGTTGGAAAACCCTGATCCAAAACCAACGGTGCATATGGGCTCCAGTATCCTGAGGGAACAAATGTCGTATGAACCAATTGTTGGTCACCGGCTACCATGAGACTGCATGTCCTAACGTTGCTCCACTGCCTTATGGATCAGACCTTCAGGTCAAAGACTCGATGAGTGGCCACTCCAAGACAACCACCTGCTTCGGTTTGGTTACCTGAGCAGTATTCCAGACCTCATGCAAGTCGAATGATTAGTATGGCGTATATATATTTGGTTCCTCCTTGTACTGATGTTTATGTGTTTAAGTAACATAAATAAATATGAAGTCCAGTGATACGACTTAGTTGCTCAAAGTAAAGTAGGCGGAGTAGAATTTGAATGTGGGACATAGTGGCTGGAAGTCGAATCCCTTTATCCATTAATCCATTGCTCCAGTTTTGAAATAGGAACAAGAATGGGGCTCAGTGTGCACAAAGCATACAACTGTCTTTCAGCCCAGAATACAACAAGAGCGTCATGTGAGTTACACAAACATTACCGATACTGCTCTTATGATGTATTTTGTAGTGAATATAAAAAACCCAATTTGATGACGGACAGACGTGCTAAGAGCATGCTTAGTTGCCAATCAAATTTTAAGGAACCAAGTACAAAACATTTTATTTTATTTATTTATTTGAACACATAGATATTGGTACAAGGAGGCACTAAATACATATGCGCCATACAAATCTCATTTGATTTGTATGAGGGCTGTGATACCGCCCGGGTGCCCAGACAGAAGCAGGTGGTTGTCTTGGAGTGGCCACTCATCGAGTCTTTGACCTGAAGGTCTGATCCATAAGGCAGTGGAGCAACGTTAGGACATGCAGTCTCATGGTAGCCGGTGACCAACAATTGGTTCATACGACATTTGTTCCCTCAGGATACTGGAGCCCATATGCACCGTTGGTTTTGGATCAGGGTTTTCCAACCCTACTAGGTGGACTCTCCATGTCCACCAACCCGGTTAAAGCGCCGGACATTCGCTTTACGTCCTCTCAACTTCGTAAACAACACCTGTAGTCGAGAAGGCAGTGAGTAGGACTTCCGTGGCAGAGGCTATATACGCGTGGTCATGTGAGAGCATTTCGAGAGGGTGAGCGGACTCTTCCCACTCCCGGCCGTATCAGGGCATTTGGGGGCACTACAAAACATTAACCAATCAAAAGATATTGCTAACAAACAACTCACGCAGGTGTAATTTCAGAAAACCGAGCACGGAGAACTTCAATATTTGGTTTGACTGTAATAAATATTATTCGACTGACGCTTGCAAGAACAAAGACCTACCTTCTTTACAAACATCAATTACTTCGACGCCAATGTTTTCACCCTCACGATCGCAATCAGTCCATATAATTAACTTTTGACAGCTTCTCACTTCACGCTGTAATGTTTGCTAAGAAGTTAAAAATACTTGCTTTTATAAACTTCCCCTCACACACTATTTAAAAAGGAAAGTGAAATTATATTCATTGAGAAAATCTTATAATTCTGGTCGTTTATAAGGTGTAGAAACTACCGTTTGGGAAAATCCAGTTGGACTAATTACAGTTAAGGCATCAAGTGTACCTTCTGTACAAGATTTTTATGCACTTATTCTCTTAAGTGAGTTAGTCGTGATCATTTATATAGACTGAACAATGCTGTTTTAAACTTTGATTGAAATGGACGCTTGGCATTATAGTGGCCTGCCGCAGCTATCATAAGCTATAAAAATTTGGGGACGTATTTATCGGAAAATTCTTTTGAATAAAATCTAGTTGACCTGCTTAAGCGTGACCCAGTGTAACGTGTGGGAGAAACAACTAGATAAGACCCGGACTTTGAAACATTACTAACTTGCATACCGATCAATTACCGGGGTGATGCGACACACTTTGACTATATGCTAATTCCAGGCAAGTCACCAGGCCGTTTTAGTTTTTGAAGCAATATTAACATTAATGTGTCAGCTCAACACCTAGAACAACTGTCTGGAAAGTAAATCGACAAGGAATTATTCATGAAGTAGTAGAACCTCCTAGTGGAAAATCTAGAGCCTCAAAGCACGTATGTTAGGACCTTTTACAGTTTCTTCTGACACAAACTTCAGTACTACATTTAAGTGCCCGGTCACTACCTAAAAAAAAGTGGGTTTTTAGAAGAAACTCAAGGAAATGCAACTAAGATGATTCCCAGAAATATGACGTCCTTACCCTCTTTATCTTCCAAAAGAGAATTCACCTGGATACCCCGAAAAGTTTACAGGGTTAGAACTAATTACTTGTCAGCTGAATATCAACTTCCCCAGCCACCCGGTGAAAATCCTTGTCTTAACAAGCGGTTAGGGCTTCAACGCGTTCAGAAGAATGGGTCAACAGAGACCTCTATTGCGGGAACGATACATAACACAAGTAAATAAACCTTAATTATATGTAAGCCGGTAGAACTAAAGTTATGAGGGGCATTATTCCAAGTTGATTATAAATGGAAACAAATTCAAGACTTTGAAGTTTTCCTCCAATAAACTGTTCACTTCAAATCAGACATCGAGACACAGGAGGAACACTCTCGTGATTGGATTTCTTAACATGGCACACAATGCAGGTGATACTGTTTATTCCGTCAAAAGACAACACAGAGAGTACATAAAATCTAAAAATGAATGTTAATTCATAAGTACACCTTAACTATATACAAAATACATGAATATTTAATAGGATCCCCATGATACAGACCAACTAACCTTTATTGGTTCGTAATCTTTGAGAACTTGTTTAACAATCGGTGCGTCGAAGAGCACCATTGGGTTACAAGAATGCCTATAAAGTATAACAAGGACAAACAAGAAACCACCATGACTTGTAATTTGAGGGAAAATCATAATTAGTCAAATGGCCTGACACAGACGTCATTACCATCATGACGCTTTGGTTGTTGAGATTCATAGGGAACTCGTATATTTTGTTAAACTTCGATATTCCTTCTCTCTATAGACTGATATTCTTAAGATATCGACGAAATACCCTATGGTATCCTCCGCGACTCAGAATCTCAGAAATATTTTTAGCAGCATCATTTTTTTCAGCAACATTTAGAATTTTCATCGTAAATCTACGAACACCAGACGCTGTGGGGAAATCACTGATAACCAAAAGTAAGCGCAGACACTTGAAAAACATCAGCAGTTTACATTGGTTTGCCGCTGATGTTCAATATACAATATCCCTGTGACAAAGCAAATAAAATAATAGTGGATGAAATAAAATCCTTTATCTTAAGAGGCCGGTCTTTCTGGTTAAATCGAATGGTCGGCTCAATCAGGTACGGAGTTAGAGACTTTAAAAAGCAAAAAATAGGCTCTTTATTAAATCACTTAGAAGTAAAGATAACACAGACCTTAGCACCATGGGAATCGTTTCTCGGCAAAACATCCTTATCAATGCTTGGATTGTAAAGTTAAAATTTGGTGGAGTTGTGAAAAATCTTTAGGCCACTTTGACAAAGTGCATATTATTTGCCAAGAAACAGACCACAACAATCTGTATGAATTCTCTGCCAGGCCTCAGACGATACTGGCCTTAGGGTCCATTTTCAAGGCTTACTTTTTAACTTATGACATTTTCCACAGTTATTTGCTTCACGACATACATCTGTATTTATCTCTGGCCATCAACATATGAGCCTTGACGAGGACTGCATTTTCTCAACACCTAATTGTCCAGAATGAAGATCTTCAAAGACAGATTTACTTAGGGAAGGTGGAATAGCAACACGGTCGTGTAAACTCGAAATACCGTCAGGTGTAGTGGACAACTTGTCCCACCTTGAAAAATAGACAAGAAATCTACGTTTCAGATTAGCATATTAACCTTTCTGTATAGCATTGAGTATATATCCAACGTATCTACGATTTTTCTAATGAGATGTGGATGTCTCACCAGTAAGGTTTGCACTAACAAACAGTCTGAAGTATTAGTTGGTCTATCTTGCGATAACTGTCAGGAAATGTAGTCAACGTGTTGAATTTGTTTGGCACTCCTGTGCTGAACCCTATAGTCACAAGCACTCAAAACAATACTACTTCGCTGAAACATAGCAGCTGAAGAACATACCAAGAATTTTTCAGGATGATAAATAAACTTTAATGCTTCATGATCTGTAACAATAGTGAATTTTTTCCAAACAGATATGTTACGGGAGAACTGACGACACTTGGCTGGTTAAAACCTTTCTATTGTATATAATTAATTTTACTGTCTTTTTGGATGTATTTGCTTCACTCAACTTATGAACCTGTTTGTTTATATCATTATTTTCGGACTTTTTGGTTTCTTGTGTCTTTGGTTTGGTATCTGGGAGATTTTACAAAATTGAAGGATTGGAGTTTGGTTCTATTGTTAATTTGGGTTCATAAATTGCCAATAGATCGATATACCGTACTTCAGTAACGGGAACGAGGAAAACTTGGACGAAACATGGTATTTATGAAGTGTTTTGAAGTCACAAAACACAAATAATGCTTCTCGCTGAGTTCGTGAATAAACTTGTTCCCTGACAGTAAGTTTACGTGAAACACAAGCTTTATTTTATTTATTTATTTATGGCTTTATTCAATATTATATTTTGGTACAATATAGAATTCTCAGCACAAAAATATTTCAACAAGTTTCTTTTACAGAACAAAAAAAACAGTTAAAAAAAATCTGAAAAAAAAACTGTACAACTTTTCAATTAGAGTCATGTTAACAATGCAGATTATTGACTAGGTTAACTCTAACAACCTGTTCGTCACAGAGTACATTTGCTAGGTAAGGTATTATAGATCGTTTATACTTTTACTTGCGTGCTTGGATTTTAATGTAATTTCGTCTCGTTCTACCAGAAGATATACAAGGAGAAAGATATGAGTGAAGGGGATGGTTAGTATCTGATAAAATAACATCTGCTAGGAGTTTGCATGACTTT
Organism: Schistosoma spindalis; assembly: GCA_946903255.1. NCBI lineage: Eukaryota > Metazoa > Platyhelminthes > Trematoda > Strigeidida > Schistosomatidae > Schistosoma > Schistosoma spindalis. Next base: position 8,905,139 of record OX336421.1, on the reverse strand, counting down.
AGATGTCTATCCACAACCATATTAATTATGGTCTCGAAAGATTCACCACATAACTTGCTAACTGCCTTCAGCGCTCTCCGCAGTACAGCAAAGTCTTCTCTCAAAAGCCCGGGAAAGAATAACGGAGAACAGTACAGAATAATAGGTAATATGCAAGAATCGACAAATTGTAGGAGTAAATGACGAGTGATCCCAAAAGCATGCAACCTCTTAATGTAGTAAGTCAGACGGAAAACTTTCTTCGATAACAATAAAACGTGAGAAGACCAAGAGAGATCAGAGGAAAAGGTAACACCAAGATAATTGACCGTCGACACTGTGTTTATCAAAGAGTCGCCAATGGCACAAGCATTATGAGATCTCAAAATGGTGTTTAAATGCCGATCATGTCTCATGCTAAAGTTAACAGCTTGACATTTAGACAGATTAAGTATGAGACCATTAACGACAGACCAACTATCAATGCGAGATAAAAACTCGTTCATTTCTATAGGATATAAAGAGGAAGAGATAGGCATACAAACAGTGAGATCGTCTGCATATTTCACGAAAGTGTTTACTGTGGAAGATGGCAGATCATGCAGAAAAAAAAGAGAAAAGAAGAGGTGAAAGAACAGCTCCTTGTGGTACACCTTCATAAGACAATAGAGACTCTGAACACTTTCCTCCAAACACCGTGTACTGTTCCCTTCCAGAGAGGTAGGAACATAGCCAGTTGGTTATCCAGCTGTCAGTGCTGACGCTGATTAACTTGTTAAGTAAACGTTGCCTTGATATAGAATCAAAAGCAGAAGTATAGTCCAGGAAAGCGCATCGAACATAATTCTTACCCTTTTCTAGGTTGATCACTATATTATGATGCAGAACAGCAACAGCATCTAGGGGGCTTCTTTTGCATCTGTAAGCAAACTGATACTGGTCAATGTGCTCTTTTATCGCAGGCTGAAGTGAAAGTGTCAATAATTTTTCCATTGCTTTGAGGAAGGATGAAGTTATCGCAATGGGTCTGAATTTCACATTCTTATCACCAGATGCTTTCTTGGGTATAGGGATTATCTTCATCTTTCTCCACATTTTCGGTATGAGATTAGAAGAGAAGGATCTATTAAAGATAGTGGTGAATGGATAGCATAGGACGTCAGCACACTTTTTGAAAAGGAGGTTTGGGATACCATCAGGTCCCAAACATCGGGATGAATTTGTAAGCATAAGTCTTGTTCCTCGCCCATTTGGATGAATCAGATGTCAATATTTGAAGTAAATAATTGGCACAACAAGAGAATTTATGAACAAAACGGGAATAGTATTGAAGAGTACCCATTAATGAACGTAGTGCTTTAAAATTTTTTGAAGCTAGTCGTTCAGAAGAACGATGAAAGCTTTACGAACAAACCATCCAGTTCGATGGACAAAACTACATCGAAAATATGTTGTGTTCTGCATGGAACTGACAGTCGTTTTGTACAATACTCAGTCGTCGTGCTACGCTGATTTGATCTTGTCTCATCGAAAAATCTAGCTACGTTTTAAGACAAGCATTTGGTGGAATTACTTAGGCGGGATACAGTGTTTATGAATGAATGGGAAAATGCACTAAATATTCGTCCAAAAGACACAGGTTTATTGGTTGAGATGTGTTGCTGAGTCACTTAAAAGTAGGTCTCTATGTTGACTATTTGTAATTCAAATTGTGAGATAATTTGTAAGTTAAACAGACTTTTTGAGGATGTTGCACGGACGCCTTTGTAACATAGATCAGAAACCCAATAAAATAATTTTGCAAACACAAGTTGAATATTGGTCGCATTCGAAACTAAAAGTGATGTAAAACATATTTTCTGCAGATGATAAATTACGTCGACTGTATGTGCAATATGAAAGTCAACAGTTGCTGTTATGTCTTTTATCTGTCAATCTAATAATATACAGGAGAGAACATATCTCGATATAGGTTTAGGCCTTGACATGAAGGACCAACTAGTCCAACGTCGGGGATATAAACTCTGTTTTCAGACCAACGGCCTTGGTCAGAGAAACGAAAACCATTCTATCACTCAATTGGTTGATAAGTAAAAGGGTGAAAATGAGTTAACCCGAATACTTTCAATAATGTTAAAAGAGATATGGATGAATCGATGACTAATATAACCAACAATTAGAAGAATAAAGTTATGTTTAAACTAGGAATTAGGGTAATATAATGGGGTACAAAAGGTTACGTTAAATTACAATGCTTTTGGAATAGAGAAGAATATTGTAGTGAAATATACATCACACGAAAGCTTATAGTTTATAGAATAACTTAACGACAAAACTAAAAGCTAGTATTTAACAAACTTTAAATTATGTGAAGTAATGTCCCCAAAATAGCTTCCGCTGTTCGTCACGTTTTCCTCATTTCTCTATTAATATCAGCTTATTTTGTTTGCTAGTCAAATGATGCAAACGAGTTGTTATCATTTAAAATGAAATGATATACTCGTGTCTTTCGTAAAATTTATTACAATAATTTGGAGAAAAACTGAAGTATCTGTTCATGAAAACTGCTTCAACATTTAGAATTGAAACTTGAACCGATCAAGGATGTGAAGAACTTTGTTTATTCAGCAATGACTTCCTTCGAAAGTTACGAGGCTGATATGCCTTCTGACAACCAGTGCAACCGTTAGTTCAGTCACATGGAATTTTCATACAATGTGGGAGACTGGAAGAGTCTTCCAAATCGCGGCAGGAATGAAAAGTTACAACATGGAGGTGATTGGAATCAGTAAAACACATTAGGCGTAGGTTGGACAACAACGACTGGCTTTAGGGGAGCTTCTGTTATACTCCGGTCATGGGGGAAAAATCTCCCATATACACAAGGAGCTGCATTGATGCTGTCCAAACAACCACAAAATACACTTAAAGGATGGGAATCTCATGAACCAAGGATCATCAAAGCCTCATTCGAAACAAAGAAAGGGGGCATTACAATGAACGTCATCCAATGCCATGCGCCTTCCAACGACTACAGTGAAAATGTTAAAGATTGATTCTACGGTATGCTGCAGTCAATTGTCAAGAAGTGCCCAGCAAAGGAGTTGATCATTCTGATGGGAGAACTAAATGCCAAGGTTGGAATGGACAACACCGGATATGAAGAGATCATGGGACGACACGGACTAAGAGAAAGGAATGAAAATGGTGAGAGATTTACGAACCTATGTGCCTTCAATAAACTGGTCATAGGTGGCATTACATTCCCACATAAACGCATGAACAAAGCCTTATAGACTTCACCCGATTCACACTACACAGAACCAAATCGACCATATCTGCGTCAACAAAAAGTTCAGAAGGACGATGGAGGATGTGAGAACCAAGACAAGAGATGATATAGCATCAGATCATTCATCGCTGGTCGCCAACATGAAATTGAAGCTTAAGAAGCATTGGACAACGGGGCGGACATCATCATAAAAGTTTAACACTGTCTTTCTTCGGAATACTGACAAACTCAGCAATTCAGGAAGGCCCTCGTCAATAGGAAAAGGAATCAAGGAGGCAGTCACTTCAACATGTGATGAGGTTCCGAGCCACAAGAAGCACCACCACAAGGAATGGATCACTGTTGATACACTGGATGAGATTCAAGAAAGAAGGGACAGGAAAGCAGCATTATACACCAGCCGGACAAGAGCGGAAAAAGTCAAGACACAATCTGAATACACAGAAGTAAACAAACAAGTGAAGAGGAGCATCAGAACCGACAAACGTAAATTTGTGGAAGATCTAGCAATGACGGCGGAAAAGGCTGCAAGAGAAGGAAGAATGAGACAACTGTATGATACAACAAAGAAACTCTCTGGAAATCACCGTAAACCAGAACGACCAGTGAAAAACAAGGAAGGCAAGGTAATCACCAACATTGAAGAACAACGGAACAGGTGGATAGAACAATTCAAAGAACTCATGAATTGACCAGCCCCACTGAACCCACCCAACATCGAAGCAGCACTCACGGACCTCTCAATCGATGCTGGTCCACCAACAATTGAAGAAATCAGCATGTCTACCAGACAAATCAAGAGCGGCAAAACAGCAGGAACGGACAACATTACAGCAGAGGCACTGAAAGCAGACGTAGCAGTAACTGCAAAGACACTTCACATTCTCTTCAGTAAGATATGGGATGAAGAACAAGTACCAACAGGCCGGAAAGAAGGACACTTGTTCAAGCGTGATAACTATAGAGACATCACCATTCTCTCGTCAGGATATTGTTAAAGAGAACGAAAGACTCCGTAGACACCCAACATCGAGACCAACAGGCTAGATTCCGTAAGGCTCGATCGTTGGATGAAAAGTTATTGTAGATCATTATTGTGCCCTAACGTTTGAATACTCTCTAATTATTGTTAATTGATGATTAATTAATCTTATCTTTTCCAAATAAATATCATAATTATATTATAAAATAATTTCCGCCTAAAAATTAAGGCTTGAATAACAAAGAAATCACCAACAAATGTGAACAGAAGGGATAAGCATAAGTAAAATGAGTAATAATAATTATGTAACAATAATGATAATAATTATGTAAGTTTTTGTTAAGTTGGGTGTATGCAAATCTTTGAGGTTTACTGTGACCTTGTAGGATTATGGTCTACTATGATATTAGCACTGCTCTAATAACAGACCTAATCCTAAAATTGTAGATTTATCATGATATTACTGCCTAACCTATAAGATCATACGTGGAAGTCACATCATCATCTACACCAACTCACTGCATCGTAACAATTACCAATACATGATAGAGAACAATCTTAGGCTAGAAATATGAAAGTATATTCAATATGAATAAAAGATATAAGATAACATTCAGTAGGGGCCACATCTGCATGGCCAAGCCATGCCATTCGATCAACTCAGATTAATCTCTATTCATTGTTCCCGCCTTTCTCATCCTTCGGTTTTTCTCCGCGTTAAATGTTGAACATCTATTTTCTTAAGTGTCTCCCGTTCAGATTTGAAGATTGTTTGATTAGGGCTCGATGCCACTACACTACTATCCCACCAGAATCAACGTGACGTTGGTTCGATGCGAAATTGAGTAGGATTGTTGCGTGCCGGAGATTATCAAGAATAATACGAGTCCGCCGGGTATTCATAAGCTGAAAGATAAACCAATGAGGCGGCAGCATCTGGTGGTAAATACATGTAATAGTTGTAAAACGTCTGTTTTAATACTTAACACGCTCGAAACAAAATTTTGGGTGAAGATTATTTAGGCTAAAATTAATGGGATTACAAGTTGTTGAAATCAGTTAGGCCTATGTGCCACATTTTTAGGTGATGTGGTGCTGCAAGATGTATTCGTCTAAATAAGTTTTTACGAGATGATTAACAGTGAGTGATGCTCATGTGATTACCAGAGAGAACATAAGTTGTAACCAAGGGGAGTACATCCCCAACTCATGTCTATGATAATGGCCTGAACCTCAGTCAGTGTTGGGGTAAATTCGACATTGATGTTTTCAGTTTGCAGGAGATTTGCTCGACTGCTTATACTGATTGTTTGCATGAATGATTGTGTCGCTAAACCTCCAGTTAGACTGACAAGGTTTTGAGATATTTATTATATGAGCAACTGATAAAGAAAAATACTGAAATCATCTGTAGTGGACGAAGATACCGAGAAAACAACACTATTTAATGATAATTACAAGTCAATTTGCTGACCAGTTTCGTTAATAGTTTCATCAATTTCATCAATCATACTACATGATTGTCAAGGCATGACGATGCTTTTTGACGATATCCTGAAACCATTATGTTTAACTAATTATAGTGTTGATTGAGGATTAGTCAGTGAAAAATATGTAGTTGCTTTAAGTGATTCGAAATTATCAGAAATTTGTAACTTTAGACCATCCGAGCTGCTTAATTATATTATAAATTTCAATTCAAAAATATACGTCTAGTGTCAATTTTAGTAATAGGTTCCGGAGTTTTAATGTTAAACTACCTGATAGTTTAGTTATTATACTAAGGTAGTATTCTAGTACCCAAATTTGTAACTTTATTATCTAAACTATGTTCGTCTTTTAGGCTGCTAATATGATAAACCAATTCATAAACCCATATACATATAGTAAATACAACTATGATAGGTTTTTTAATGCACATTAAAGGCGATTGAGGTGATTTTTAGATTTAAAAGACATAGAAATATAATGCAACACATGTACGGGCCAGATTAACATGCAGGTTGTTGAGGTACATGACAATTTAAAAATAATAAACATGGCTAAAATGAAAAATATTTTTTAAAAGTTGAGACAACTTATGGAATTTCAGTTAGGAATATGACGAGTTATAAACCTTACATAAGACGCTACTGTAGTTAACCTAGTGGTATTTATGTGGCAAGGGCAACTAAAAGTAAATGTATTTAAACAGCACACGTTTACTAAATAGAATGTTGTAGTATAAAAGTATTAAAAATTTCTACTAAGTCCTGGGAGTGGCTCGTATAAAATATATGCAACCAATCTGACAGAAAAAACCTATGTAGGTTAAGAAGTAATTTAATCATAATAGATGAACCAGGAAAGAGAAAAAGAGTAGAACTCTCCTGGGTTATTTTCGCTTCCAAGTAATGATGATTTGAATTGGACAGTAATTCGAATCTGGATTATACACGAGGTACTGTCCATTAAATTCTTGGATTAACCCAGCATTGAATACTGGGTTTGATGCCAAATATGTAGCATTGTCTGACGAACAGTTTAAACGAGATCTAGGATTGCGGGAAATTTATGGTTCGAACTCACTGTAAATTTTTAGCATTGGCATCCTGCTTGGCCATTGAACTCAGCAATTGAAAATTAGGCAGGCAGTGGTCAGAAGAAAAAATATGACAGGATAGTGAATAGTTTAAGACAGAATGAGGAGTTAAGTGAAGAATCAGTATGAAGAATTAGATTCATATAACTGTTTAGTCATTGCTTACGTTGCTATTCAATGTATATTTACGTTATTTACAGGTCATATTTGCTAGAGCTTGATGTTTAAACAAGTTTATTTCACTGTAGCAAGTACTGTAGCATGTAGCATCTACTCGTGCGCGTTCAAAAAGGGCAGTGATTTTGTACTTGTTGTGATTATCCTTGCTTTTGTGTAATTGTCGCATCAAAAGCATTCTTGGTCGATATTAAAGTACTTTAGTTAAGGTTTTAAATCTTGCTAAAGTTTGTCTTATGGTACCCTTTTACTCATTGACTGACACTAGTGTTCATACTGTGATCATATTGTGTTTTACACCTTACTCTGACTATAATGGTTGGTAGTACTCACAAATGTGGACAACCACATTGTTTGTTCCCTGTGGAGGAAGGAATGCAGTGTGATGAATGCAAAAGGTGGTTGCATAAGTTGTGCACCCGTTTAAGTCCCACTTCATACAAAAGATGTTCGAAGCCTAACTCACATTGGCTTTGCATGTTTTGCTGTGCAAATAAGACGTTACTAACACGGAGGCTATGAGACTATTGGCTTCGGCCTGTAAGAAAAACGATGGTGGTTGCGCTGATAACACGAACATTGGCAGTGAAGAATGTGTCAGTGTAGTACGTGCCGTTACTAGACGCCTCAAACACCCAACTGTGACTGACGGAAGTGAAATCTCCGTTAACGTTAACGAGGAGGGAAGTACCACCTCTAGTGAAAATTGAAGATTTGGATAAAACCGTCACCGTTCCAAATATTCCCGGTGTCCTGAGGGATGAAAAATGGACTATAGTACGGAGAAAACGAAACGAAAAGAAAAAGCTGTAGGCATTGCGCAGGTGGTTAGCAAGTCATTGGTGGACTCCAATTGTGAGTCACAAAATGCACTACCAAAATCTGACAGTAAGAGAGAAACCCACCCTGGCATGGCTGAGAAGGAGAATCTAATATCATCGAATATTATTGTGAGCAAATTGCTGAAGTCAAACGACCCTGATCCCAAAATCAGACACGCGCATGATTTAGAGAAGCTGGGAGAATATATTCGTATATCTTACCAGATAACTTTAAAGGAGTTCAGGTCAAAAAACTGGTTAGAATAGGTAAGAGGACCGAGGACAATTTATTTATTTTAACACATAAGTATTGGTACAAGGAGGCACCAAATACATATGCGCCACATGAATCTCAATTGATTTGTGTGAGGGCTGTGATACTGCCCAGGTACCCAAACCGAAGCAGGTGGTTTTCTTAGGGAACAACACCCCGAGCCTTCGACCTGAATGTCTGACTCACAAGGCAGTGGAGCATCTTAAGGAGATGCAGTCCCATGGTAGCCGGTGACCAACGATTGGTTCATACGCCATTTGTTCCTTCAGGATACTGGAGCCCATGTGCACCATTGGTTTGGGATCCGGTTAAAGCGCCGGAAATTCGCTTTTCGTCCTCTCATTTTCGTAAACAACACCTTTATTCGAGAAGGCAGTGAGTAGGACTTCCGTGGCAGAGGCTATACACGCGTGGCCATGTGAAAGCATTTCGAGGAGGAGAGCGGACTCTCCCCACTCGGCCGTACCAGGGCATTTGGGGGCAATGTTGAACCCCGACCATGCAGACTCCTTAAGGTAATCCTAGGATCAGAGAAGCAACGGGATCTCCTGTTAAGTAGCGCTCGCTTTCACAATTCTGACATCCAAGTTAGACCTGATGTCTCTCGAAGATAGAATAGAAAGGAAGGAAGCACTAGCTGAACTAGAAACCCGTCGACAAACGGTGAGCAAAATCTCCGGTTAGTGGGTTTTAGAATAGTCAGGTCTTGGGAGCGAATGCTACCAAGGTCTGTGTGGATAGGCCGTTCTACCTAGGAGTTTTATATGTTAACGCTCGTAGTCTAAGAAATAAGTTCTATGGACTAGAAGAATTAGTGGACAAATTAAGGCCATTCAATGTAGCAGTGACAGAAGCTTGGTTATTCCATGACTTAGACATTACTCCAGAATTATCCGGATACCATTACCTAAGGAGTGATAGACATAGATGTGGAAAAAGAGGTGGCGTCCTTTTATATATAGCCAATAATATAAATATCCGCCCCTCTGTTAGCAAATCCCATGATAGCAGTACTTGTGAAGTCATTAGCTGTAAATCGGCTACCGGATGTGGTACATTTATGCTCGGTGTGATCTATCGCAGCCTAATCCGCTTAGCTGATGACTTTATTTTAGAGCACATTCAACTTTGGAGTGCAAATAACAGATGCTTGATAATAGGAGACTTTAATGCACGTGATATTAGTTGGACTGAGATTACCACGGCAGGATCTACAAACTCTTTTGATAGTATGTTCCTGATAATAATAATGGAGCATGCATTAGTGCATCATGTATCCGAACCCACACGTTTTGGTGCTAACCAAGGTTTTTCTCTGTTGAACTTGGTAATCACTCATGAGACTGAAGATATTGTCGACCTAAATATTCTTCCACCGTTAGTGAACAGCGATCACGCTGTTTTGTCATTCACGTTTAGAACTAGGGACATGTTATACGATCAGGTTACACCCTGCCTAAATGTATGGAAAGCTAAAATATCAGCCATTCAAGAATGCGCTGCTAAGACAGATTGGTTTGTAGATACTAGCCTATCAGTTGAAATAGCATGATCTGTATTTGTTTAGTTACGTCCTCATTCATACCATACCTGGTACCGCGAAGACCGAATAACAGTCCACGATGGATAACTAAACCAGTCAAGAAGCTTCTTAGAAGAAGGAAGAAGCACTGGAATATGTTCATCTCTACTGGCTTAGAACAATACAGGTCCAGTTACTGTAAGATTAGGAATGCCTGTAAAGCGTTAATAAGTAAGACTAGACGATCATTTGAAAAACAATTTGTTAGAGATTCTAGTCCGAAACGGTTCGTCTCGTATATAAAAAGGCGAACTCAGAGAAGCGATGGAATTCCATCACCTTTGATGCAAGAAAATCCGTTAATCTTGGCAAGAAATGATACCGAAAAAGCTGAAGCTTTATCGGAATATTTCAGTAAAGTGTTTTCTATCAATGAGGAACGACCAACGATTCATTGTGATTGTGGCGGCTCGCTGATGGACCCTGTAGTCATTGAGAAATGTACTGCCCTAAGGCTACTTCAGCATCTCAAACCTGATAATTCTAGTAGGCCTGATGATATTCATCCTAGGATTATGGAAACCATATCAGATGTAATTGCTGAACCATTAGCGATACTGTTTGACATGTCTCTGAGGCAGTCCAAACTACCCAGAGACTGGAAAGACGCGATAATAAGTCCGGTGTATAAGGCTGGGAGTAGGGATTTAGTTAGTAACTATAGACCCGTTAGCTTAACGAGTGCAGTTGTAAAACTGATGGAAAAAATCATTCGGATATCTGTTATAAACTATATTGAAAGGCATAATCTTTTCTTCAGGGAACAACATGGTTTTCGGAGAGGCCTATCGTGCTTGACAAATCTTCTCATTGCAAGAGAAGATTAGGCTGCTGCAAAAGATCAGAATATTCCTGTAGATGTGACCTTCATAGACCTAAGTAAGGCCTTCGATAAGGTCTCCCACTCTGATCTTAAATTCAAACTGGAACGCTTTGGAATCCATTATACAGTCGTAGATTGGATAGGTAACTTTCTTCATGACAGGAGACAAAGGGTAAGGGTTAATGGGGCACTTTCCTGGTGGGTACCTGTAAAAAGTGGAGTTCCCCAAGGTACAATCCTCGGTCCTCTCCTCCTTTTACTTTATGTAAATGAATTACCAACTGTAGCAAAATCATTTGTTCTACTCTTCGCAGATGACATAAAAATTTGGAGACCCATACACAGTATGTCGGATAGGATAGTATTACAGAATGATCTTAGCTCATTGGTAGCATGGTTGGACAGGTGGTCACTTGAAGTAAATCCTTATAAGAGTGTGGTGATGAAATTAAATAACAATGATGAATCGTATCAAAAACCGATGTCAAATAGTTTACGTTTCGAGTTTCGTTTCTCGCACCAAGTAGTGAATTACTGGAATTCTCTACCGGAACACATAATGTCAGCACCTTATGTTGATATATTCAAAACGAAATTGGACCTCCGCAGTATTACAAGCTGTAAGGATTAATATAGGTCGGTAGACCTCCTATTCTTATTACTGAAGACTGACTGAAGACTAAATGCTATTAAAGCTTTCTAATGAACTAACAAAGCTAATAATTAATATAATTGACCACTTTTATTATCGATTGAGCTAGTAAGCTATGAGTACTAATCAATATAACGTTACTATAACACCTTTGAGCATTATTCAGAGGGCAATTAGAATAAAGAGTTTACAAAAATAAAAAAAAATCAATCGAGAAAGTTAAAGGGGAAATATGGATTAACAATAATAGGTTGCGTTTCTTTAGTCGGGCTTATCAATGTAGGATTATGGTCTACTATGATATTAGCACTGCTCTAATAACAGACCTAATCCTAAAATTGTAGATTTATCATGATATTACTGCCTAACCTATAAGATCATACGTGGAAGTCACATCATCATCTACACCAACTCACTGCATCGTAACAATTACCAATACATGATAGAGAACAATCTTAGGCTAGAAATATGAAAGTATATTCAATATGAATAAAAGATATAAGATAACATTCAGTAGGGGCCACATCTGCATGGCCAAGCCATGCCATTCGATCAACTCAGACTAATTGTAACTCGTGTATTCGGCAGTCACTGGAGCGAGCTGGAAGATCTAAGACCACAAACACACAATGTTAACTGAGCACTTCACAACACAGAGAGAACATGGAATGGAACCACCAGTGATTTATTATTTTAAAATCAAAATTCGCGGGAATCTACAGAAGGAAGGGGCTAGTTTACCAAACAGTCTTATGCGTCATCCTGCAGGCTCAGTGCATGCAAGGCTTGTTCTTCTTCTGCTAAAGCATTTACTCTCGATCGCCCTGCAACAGAAGGAAAAACAGAATCCATTAACACAATATACATAATGATTTTGACGCTGTTACATCGCCCCCTTCCTTAATGAGGCGCTGTCCTCAACGCCTTGCCTTTGGCATGGATATGCTGACCCTCCTTCAGGTGGCACTTCATAAAATCTCGTGGCCGGCGGTGCGTCGGCGAACTGACCATCGGAGGGAAGCGTCGTCCGATCCGGCTTTAGCTGGTTGTAGTGTACTGTTATCACGTCGTCGGTAGGCCGTTGTATGTTGCGTAGTACAAACGTAATGGGGGATCGAATGAGGACAATTTCAAAAGAGCCTTGCCAGGTCTGATGGAATTTACTGCAACCCCTAACGAAGTCATGGGATGGCGTAACCAGACGCGATCTCCGACCGTATACATCGGTCCTTTCACCTGACGATCGTAAATGTCTTTTTGGTGTTCGCTAGCCTTACGCGAGTCGATATTGACCAGGCGGTATGCATCAGCTAAGCTGTTGCGGAGAGTACGTATGTACGGTACATGCTCTTGTTCCTCGTAAGGTAGCAGGGGCGACTGTATCTCTACTGGTAAGCGTAATTCGTGTCCGAACAGTAACATAGCAGGTGAGAATCCCGTGAAACTATGTACCGACGTACGATATGCTAAAAGGCATTGGGGAAGTACCTCATCCCATAACTCAGGCGATAATCTGCTGATAAACGACTGTAAGATGGCTTTACTAGTTCTGTTCGTTCTTTCCACGAGGCCGTTACCTTCTGGGTGATACGCAGTAGTGTGTCTTCCTGATTCCCAATAACCGGCATATTTCAGCGATGAGTTGACTTTCAAAGGCTGGACCTTGGTCGGAATGAAGTGAGACTGGTGCACCATAACGAGAGACCCAGTGATCGATAAAAGCTCGGGCGACAGTAAGGGCGTCTTGCTGTGGAGTGGGTACTGCTTCACACCATTTAGTGAAATAATCCACCATCACCAGTATGTAACGATTCCCGTTCATTGTCGTTGTCAATGGTCCCATGATATCTATGCCGACCCTCTGATGTGGTCCTGTTGTCACCATCGGTGTCATTGGTGCACGGGGCGTCTGCTGAGGCGATTTAAAACGGCAACACGTGTTACAATTCTTGCAAAACTGCGCTACATCTTCATGTATAGATGGCCACCAGAAACGTTGACGGACAGCGTGTTCAGTCCTTCGTTCTCCCGCATGACCAAGTTCGCGATGTACCAGTTCCACAATCCTTTCGACTTTGACTCGCGGTACTATCAGTAAGGGTTGTTTTGACTCATTAATTAAGAATAACGTGTCCCCATATAGTTTTAGGTTACTCCATTTGGTGCAAATACGACGCGTTGTTAGGGTTTGATCTTTTAACTCCTTCCAGGATGGCTTATTGTTCCCGTTCAGCTGTCTCTGGTAAATGATCTGCAGGTCTGGATCTGCTGCTTGTAGGGAGGGCCAGTCAGTATCTGGGGCTGTACTAAAAATTACGTTAACGATGTCTTTAGTTTGGGGAATTCGAGAGAGAGCATTCGCGTTTGTATGTCGATTTCCTGGTCAATACTCATATGTGAAATCAAACTCTTGTAACCGTTCCTGCCAACGCGCTACCCGACCTTCTGGTTCACGGAACGAACGAAGCCACTGTAGTGCACGGTGGTCTGTGCGTGCACGAAAGGGTCGTCCTAGGAGATAGTGACGAAAATGTTGCAAAACTTTTACCAAAGCCAGCACCTCTCGGCGCGTCGTAGAATACTATGTCTCTCTCTCATCTAGCCGCCGACTAGCATACGTAATTACTTTTTTGTGTCCATCTCGAGTCACTTGTGATAGAACTGCCCCAATAGCCGAGGAACTAGCATCCGTGTCAAGTATGAACTCGCCTGCATCTGCTGAAGTATCGGGGAAAGCTAGTATAGGTGGAGAGGTTAACCGGGTTTTCAAAACATCGAACGCTTGTTGACACTCAGTTGTCCATGAAAATTTTCGTCCTTTGTGAGTTAACCGATGTAAGGGTGCTGCTAGTGATGCAAAGTCGCGTACAAAGCGTCTATAATAAGAAGCTAATCCCAGAAAACTACGAACGTCTTCAGGTGATTTTGGTTGCGGCCAATTAACAATCGCACGTGTATTTTCTTTATCTATTGCTACACCCTCTTCTGTAATGTGATGCCCTAAAAAGAGTATTTCTTTTTGCAGTAGTCGACATTTAGATGGTTTGATTTTTAGGTTGTGTTGCTTAATTCGTTGTAGGACTGCCTTTAAATTAGCATTATGTTGTTCCGGCGTTCTGCCATACACATAATATCGTGAAGGTAAATTAGACACTGGTGTGGTACGAGACTGTGCAGAACTGTCTGCATTAGGCGTTGGAAGGTAGCTGGGGCATTAATTAGCCCGAACGGCATCACTTGAAATTCGTATAAACCATTGGGTACTGTGAATGCGGTCTTTTTTCTATCTTAGGGTCGGACTTCCACTTGCCAATACCCCGATTCTAAATCTAGAGTCGAGAACCAACGAGCGCATTTCAGGGCGTCCAATGTAGCGTCTATACGTGGAAGTGGGAAGGAGCCCCGCTTAGTTATAGCATTAAGTCGGCGGCAGTCTACGCATAGTCGTAGGGGGGCGTCTTTCTTTTTCACTAAAACGATAGGCAAGGCCCATGGTGATGAAGATGGTACAATGATCTTTTTCTCTAGCATATCTTTTTTCATTCATTCTAGTTGAGGCTGGTAATGTACTGGTACGCGGCGGGGTGATTGACGTAATGGCACGTGATCACTTGTGAGGATGGAGTGCTGTACCGTGGTCGTTCGATTCCCAGGGATATTCTCAGAGAAAACGGAACTAAAGTGTTGGAGCACGTCAGTGGTTGCTCAACGGTCTTTTTCGTTTATTATTTTATTATCCTGTACCTGACGTATAATTTCGGCAATTTCTACCTGGGCTACGGACCTAACTGGCACTTCATGATGTTGCATGTGTACGGCAACTCCGCCAATACTCGCTTCTGACTTATTCATATGTATAGAGACCTGGTATTTTAGCATGAAGTCAACCCCGAGAATCATATCCCAAGTCAGGGTGGGGCAAACCCAGAATTCATGTTGAAATGGCTTCATATCTATCATTAGTTCTAACCCTACCTTATAACACTCTTTCAAGGGTTCTCCGCTCGCAGTAATTAATGTAGAAGCGAATTGTTTACGCTGAGTGCTATGATTAAGTTTCTGGAAGAAGTCTTCCTTGATCAAAGATACGGAGGCTCCTGTACCTAATAGTATATTAAAGTCAGTACTCTGTACTCTCCCTTTAATAGTAACAGGGCATAAACGTTTAACATAACAGGACGATATATGCAAACAACACTGCTTACCTCTGTTTTTCACTGTATTATGCCCGCATTTCTTGGCACTTTTTCCGAAGGACAAACAATAATTGACATGGAATCATCTGAATTGTAATCAGACTCTAACTCATTTAATACTCGTGCTTCACATTGAACAAGATTTTCACAAGAAACAAATCCATCATGAGGACAAATAATATTTGATATGACATCAAGATACGATTCTTCTGAAATAGTTTCCTCGAATTTATTAAGAATGTCATTGCAGAGTAAAGGATCGTTAAAAAAATCAGCATCAATCAAAACTACATCAGTTTTTTTATCATCATTAGGTTCATTCGAAATATTTTCACCAGATTTGCAAGAAATTTCACCAGAAATATGTGAATCATTAGGAAAAATCATATCTGGTACAATAATATGGGAAATCTGATAGGTTGATTCATTAGAAATTGTTGTCTCGCAAGAATCTTGAGTTTCATTTAACTCTAAACTGCTATATGACTCTAAACTGTCTTTTGAAATCGTCAATAAAGATAAATGATCATTATAAATATTTAAATTAATAGAATCAGAATCACAAGACTTAATATTAGTTGCAGCAAGATGAACAGTAGTATTACAAACTGACTGAATATGTCCAACATCACCACGCTCAGAGCACTTACAATTACGAAATTTACATGAATTAAAAGGGTGGAACTTGCCACAAGAAAAACATTGACTAAACTTGTGCCCATCTTCGTGAACTGCACAACCTTGAGAATGCACTGGGATGGGGTGATGTAATGTAGTGGAATTTTTTATATCCTCATAAATTATTTTACGAAATCTCCCTTTACTGCATTCGAAATTTGTATACTTAGCATAGTCTAGAAGTAGTTCCTTGAGAGTTGTATAAGGAAGAGAAATGGGCTTTTCCGGTGAAGCCAAAATTTTTAATAAGCCATATGCTTCTTTTCCAATGAATGTCAGAAAATGTGCCACAATATTAATATCCTCATAATCTTTCTTGGTCATGCTCCAAATTTCAAACCTTTCCAAATAGTCCTTAAAAGCTTCAGAAGTTGAATGAATATCTAAGTGTTCCATCGCAGGCTCCATCGAGACGCCAATATGATAATTAGGAGTAATTGAATTATAGTATGAACTAAGAATCCTAGGGATAACGCAATTAAATCAAGAAGTACTACACAAGCACTAACGAATGTACTGTATTTAGAATTCGAAATCAAACATTCAACAAGTACAAAGCAATCATTAGTTCATTCAAACACCACATGGATATAAAGATAGCCGATTGGATTCTCGCTTGCTTTCTGGTGACGTGATAGGAACTGGATTGTCGCCTGTTGGGTGTCCACGGGCACAGAAAAACAATCGTCTAGGATTCTACAATTTTGTGAAAGTGTATTATTTGTCGCGAACCCATTGGCTGTAGCCCTTCGTATTGCTTCATCGCTCAAATAAGAAACGAGATAGTTGAAATGTTCGGTCAGTGGAGTTCTCTGTAGGTACGCTGTGACTTTAAATTTCCAAACAGAGTAATCTGACGAACTTTCAAGTAGAGGTGGTCGGCGAGGGGATGAAGCGGGCGCAGCCTTGATTGGAATTACAGTGGGTTCGTCTAAATTCTCGTCGCATTTTTCCGTGGCCACCTCCATCACCAATTGTAACTCGTGTATTCGGCAGTCACTGGAGCGAGCTGGAAGATCTAAGACCACAAACACACAATGTTAACTGAGCACTTCACAACACAGAGAGAACATGGAATGGAACCACCAGTGATTTATTATTTTAAAATCAAAATTCGCGGGAATCTACAGAAGGAAGGGGCTAGTTTACCAAACAGTCTTATGCGTCATCCTGCAGGCTCAGTGCATGCAAGGCTTGTTCTTCTTCTGCTAAAGCATTTACTCTCGATCGCCCTGCAACAGAAGGAAAAACAGAATCCATTAACACAATATACATAATGATTTTGACGCTGTTAAGTAATCTCTATTCATTGTTCCCGCCTTTCTCATCCTTCGGTTTTTCTCCGCGTTAAATGTTGAACATCTATTTTCTTAAGTGTCTCCCGTTCAGATTTGAGGATTGTTTGATTGGGGCCGAATGCCACTACAACCTAACACTTTGGACGAAGTAATTAATAAATAGAGTTCTTGTCATCGCAGTACAGCTTTTTTAAGCACTTTTAGGAATACAAATTCTAACTAGAATAAGATGAAAATACACCAGGAAGTATCTGGTTCCAAAAACAGTTTTTAGGGCTCCGTCGAATAAAAATACTCTCCAATACTAGGTCTGGCTCCTCATTTCACAGAATAGATTATGTGAAGACACCAACAAGAACCGGTTGATCCACCAGTTTATCACGCCATCTATACCTACAAATAATAGGTGACTTTTCAAAAGAACACTGTCTAGCTAAAGTGCACAAACCTCATGTATCTGTCGCATTACACTCTCATCATAAGCTTGATATCGGCAATCTATTCCACGGTTGAACCTACAATTACCTCATACATTCCTCCTTACCTTATCAGTTGTGTACAAGAATGACTCTTGAGTTGTGCCCCATTTACAGCTTAAGTAAATTAGCGCATATTTATCCTAGCTATGCGTCAAATCGATGTGAACATCACAATCCTCCCTGTTCAAATAACAAGTTTTTCGGTTTACAGAAATCTCTGATTCCTTTTGCGTTACACCTTGTCCAGACTATAGCTTAAAACGATGCAACACCTAAATGAAATCATGCTTTGGTCATCAACTAATTACATAACATCGATACAGACGTTATTATCTATTTTACTATTCATTACATTCTTTTCAAGCTTATTATTTATCGATGCATGCTCAATTCGAAATAAAATTTTAGCACTAATAACCATAGTCTTATTAGACAAACCACCTTTCATACTTTTCTCTAACTCACGGTGCTCTTCCCGAGCAAAACATAATAGCAAATTTGATATAGAGACGTCGTTCCACTATAGGTACAAGCACACAAATAATTTGAAAGCAGTGACCGGAAAAAAGTTGACAGTTCTCTCCCTATCTACCTTTCTGATAGCGTTCCTTTTCAAAAAGTCAGTCAATGCAGGGACCTCAAACATGCAACCTTGGATCTTCTGGAGATCTTGGTAAGATACTGAGATTAGGACAGCCTGTTTAAGAACAACAATCTTGTGAGTGCCATAGATATATTTTACCGAATCAGTAGTTCGTGTTCGGATTCCTTTGCACCTCTGAAAATACATAAAACTATTGAATCTAACGGATTATTTATATCGGTTAATTATCATAATTTGTTGTGATACCTGCGGAGACGTTAATTTAGGACGAATAAATTATCAGTGTCTGCACAAATAACTATTAATTTTCATCAAATTAAATCATCTTATAGGGTAAAAATAATTGATCAGGAGTTGTCAGCAGTTCATAGTTACTCAAAAATACAAAACCTAGTTCCTCTTCTCCATAAACGCGTTAGAGTGCCTCAAAATGCAGATATCTTTTGGATTTTGAGTACTGACTGTAAAACCATCCCAAAGCTTATCGGTAATAATCATATGAGTAGTTATAAAAATCTAAATAAAATCGGATCCAGAGTCATGTGTATGACAAGTGACTACAGAAAATCTACTTCATTCACTCATCAACAAATTAGTAGGACCACAACTTCCTAAACACTTTTATTGTCTTTTAGTGGGGCCCTTTAATTTGTCGTCATTTATATCGGACGATGTTTGTTGACGGGCTCTCCACTTTAGTGGCCCGAGATCTGACTCCAATGTGACCGTTTTGTATTAGTTTTCATAAAGACACAACTGTTGAACACATTCATCATAGCAACATTTCAAAGTACTTCAAATTGAAATCAAGCTAAAAGGGGAACATGTCATTAAAAAGTTGTTGTTGAAGTGCTTAGAGACAGATGATATTATCAAGTTTACAATAGAAAGATTTGTACCAGAATAACTCAGATGTTCATCAATTCATAAGTGTCTTAGAAGAAACATACACCTCAACTTCGAATCAATTCAGTACGTGATATGTATATTTGTCTAGAGCTCAAAATCCTTTCGCAGTTCTATGCATTGTTGGATGGTAAACATTGATAATCACATTGAAGTAATAAAAGTATGTAAATAAATTGATAATACAATCTCTACAAACCCTCATTCTGATAATAAAAAGTCTGCAAATGCAATTCAAAGAAACAGTAGGCATAAAACAATAGTTGTCCTAAATTTTATATCCAAGAAGAAAGGACGTATGCATATCGCGTACTGTCTACACAGACTTTAGTATCTCTCTAAATATTATTGATTATCACTAACTTTAACATACACGATCCAGTTACTTCTTTAAACTAATCCTCTCATGTTCATGCTGTCACATTTCTGACCACTTGTTCATTCAATTTCAGTAACTTTCTTACTCGTCTACTTTTTCAATTTTTTAACCAACCTTAGTGTTTCTTATGCATGTGAGAATATTGATTTTAGTTTATCATAATCAAATTTAATAGTAGTAAAATATATTTGTGATATCTTGACGAGTAGAATTTTGAATTTCTGATGTCTTCTGACTCAATGTAAACCAATTCTTCTGAGTAAATAAACAAATAAATAAATGAACGGAATTACTTAACACAAGTCTAAATGCTATAGAGGAACAGGGCTGAATATTTAAATCAACCAAGTTTAGGTGTGTTAAGGTTATTGGTAGCGTTTAACTCGTGTATTTTACCATCATGGTTACTACTTTTATAAAGTATAAGTTGTAGTAGGCAATTTAAAACAACAAATTTCAATCGCTTTTCTGAACAACTACATCAAACACGAAGGATGAATGAATGAGCACTTTCTCACTGTATGAAACTGGTTGGTAATTATCTTACTCGAAACAATTACATAATTCACAGTCTTGATCATTAGTAAATTATGTGCGACAGAATTTTCGATCGAGTGATGCATTTTCTTTAAGCTGTATAAGAGTAGGTCTGTTGATGACAGTGTTGTAAAACATGACATCTTCAAAGTACGAACAGATTGGAGTTATGAAATTGTAAATAATGTTTGAGAGTTGATTGATCACTTAATAATGGACATAGTCATATCTGTATTAGTGGCCTTATATCTGACTCCAGTTAGATAGCATGCTGATTGTCATTAAAATATACATGCCACCAATCCTTGTATATTTTTATCGACTTAATTTGCATTAGAAAATAACGGAATAAAATAAGCCAAATTCAAGAATGAATTTCAAATACGTATATTTCACACACTCATTGGTCCAGATAGATAACCAAAGAAACGAAATGAGGTTAGTGAAACGAAACAAAATGAAGTGACACGTGGTGGAGAAGGCGAATGAACCAACCCAGTGTTTGTAGTCAGATCAAAAATACTTTACGGACAAGTAATGAATAGGTTAAACAATTAACATATATACAGTCATGCAAAAACGGTCAGGGTTGATAAGCGAATAATCAACAAGATCAAATGTGGCTTGTGGAGAACGAATAAACTGATCTGTCCAGACACGAATATGTTTGAGACTGGTACCAATGAGAAAAGTTGAGTAGTTATGCATTATACAAACTTCTATTGTTACTTGGTCATACATTTCACATATGTTGATTCGGTATTACTTTTTATCATCGCTATTGAAATTGTACATTGTTTTAAATTTTTATTTCCTTAGTTTGCATTAATGTAATTTTACTATAATTAATTTTGTGAAAATCTCTTCAACTTGAAATGTTTTTATTATGAAATGAATTGTTGGACTTCGTCAGTTCAATGAACCATAGATATTGTACGCTAACAACAAATAATGGAAGTTAGCTGATAGTGAAACGAAATGATTAACATCCACTAAGTTGACAGTGAGACAATCTTTGTTGGTTGCACTAATTAATCGCAGTGTAATAAAGCAAACTGACTGGATTTGCGAAATGTGTTATGAATGATTTGTGGTACGATAGCTCAATGGTATCTTGGATATTTGCGGTTAAATCACTTTCTGGGTTATGACTGCATAATGCTTCTTATTTGTCACCTCGTATGAAACAGGTATTTAAATTCCAGCAGTTTCCATAAGTTCTACAACTGGCACCGGTCAACGATGAGAACTATTCACAAATAAGTCAAAAGGTAATTTTAAACACCATCATAAAATCTATTCTCAGACCATATTTAGAAATCACATTTTACACGCGATTAATATTGATCCATGTTAAACAACTTTCAACAACGTGATCTCAGACAACTGATAGATGAACAATTAAATATAATTCATTAACAAAGTTATTTCAACGTTTTTTTGTCATTCTAGTACAAATCGAATCAAATGAAATGAAATTTATCAATAATTAACTGTCAGCTTGAACCTTGGAAATTTGTTGTAACCCATTTTGCTATCTAACTCTAAATACCATATCCACATTTACATAGAAATCAACCACTCACTCATGATCATTAGAAATATATAGTTCAATTTCCATGTGTTTTAATTATTTAACGAAATTCGTGATTTGTAACTGTCACGTGGAAACAAACTCTTATTAAATAGAGATAAGCTAACATGAATATAACATGCATTTCATTTTAACATAGTGATTTTGAGAAGTAGGCACTTGCATTTCTACCGAGTATTAAATTCAGCATTTCCAAAACCTCGGATCAAGTAAAGTACTTTAATAGATTGCGTGAATGCAAACCTATCACTCTTCCATGCTCACTTGACTTATCAGGGTTAAATAATAGGTGAGAAATTGCAAACAAGATATGCTATCGGAGGAAGTCGTTTGTACCAAAACTGGTGATCTCAGCCTACATGTTGTTATCTGCGTCAAAAAACAGTCGTATATATACCTACAATTAGATTACTACTGAGTTCACATCTAATGATTCACATTCCCAATTTCATTTGTTATTTTTCTTTAAAATAGCAAACAATCAACATTTCCAAAAGACAATATTCAGGTGAACAAACAAACAAATAAACAAACGAATAATTAAACCGTAAAACGCATTCATTTTAATAATTTCTTGTTAACCTTTATCTACTTGAAAGTTGGAGGATTTATATAATAATCACATGGATTCCGCAAAGATCATGAAATTCATTTTGTCATGTGATAAATTTTGTAGCTAAATAAATTTTCTTTCAATATTGTACCTGTTATTTATGTTACGACACACATCTGAACACTCATGCCCATATATGTACATTTGCATTGGACACACGAATTTATGCACTGTGTGTATTCACTGTTTATGCAATTGATATCCTTGATAATTATTGAATGATCACTTATTTCAAACAAATCTCTTTTTTTATCAATTTTGTACTGTTAAAACTAATCACACTACCACCGCTACTACTGTAGTGAACGAAGACATGGTGCAGATAACCAATTTATTTTTGAATGCAAAATTACAATGTCTTTGTAGAATATGAAAACCGTATATTAAATACTTCATTTGTACATCTTCCATCAGTTGTCTCTTACAACCTTCATCACTCCTTGTTCGCATTTCTGTTTTCTTCAACTCGATCTTCTCAATCTTCTGCTGCCAGGTATTCCACTTTTGGATTGGACTACATACTACCTATATCCACCAACATAAGTAGCATACATGACACTACCACCACTAATACTAAAAATACCACCACTACTGTAGTGAACACTACTCATAATATTGCTTATAAATAGTAATAAATGGAACGTGACTTCAAAAGTTGTCATTGACCTTTGATAGTGAGAGGAATTTCCGAAGAGACCAGTCGAAAATCAAGTTGGAATCTCCAAACACAACACAAAATGAAAAAGGATTGTGAAACCCATGTATTTGTGTTATGAAGATGCTTTATAATAACACAAAGTGCACAAAGACCTTTTACATATTGTAAGCAAAGGTGGATAGTGGCTAGCAGTGGACTCCAGTTTGACGCGCGTCTCGTCCTATTTGGGACTCGTCAGCTGGATGTACCTGCATCTCAGAGTTGATGTTCACTCTGGGACTCGAACCCAGTACCGTCCGCTTCAAACGCCATCGCGTTATCCACTTAGCTACTGAGTCCTGATAGCCACTTGCTTGTGCAATGGGGTGAAGTTTAATTCACTTGATATTGTTTTTGTTTTTCATTTGTTTGAATCTTCCCATTGATGTTTAGGACTGAAATTGTTCAGTCTCTTATTACACAAGCAAGTAGCTATCAGGACTCAGTAGCTAAGTGGATAACGCGATGGCGTTTGAAGCGGACGGTACTGGGTTCGAGTCCCAGAGTGAACATCAACTCTGAGATGCAGGTACATCCACCTGACGAGTCCCAAATAGGACGAAACGCGCGTCCTGGATTCCACTGCTAGCCACTATCCACCTTTGCTTATAATGCTTGTAAATTAAGGCAATATCGAGGCATACGCACAGTATGCACATATGCCAATAAGAGACTGAACAATTTCAGTCCTAAACATCAATGGGAAGATTCAAACAAATGAAAAACAAAAACAATATCAAGTGAACCTTTACATATTGGTTACATTTAGACCATTACTAATACTGAAGTGAGCGAGGACACAGGCGGGGACAAGCAAATGTATTTGAATACAAAATCACAGAACCTCTTAGTAAAATCGGACAACCGTACAGTAAATTCTTCATTTGTAAAACAACCATCAATTGTCTCACACTTCATTGTTTCTTCGTTTCCACACCAACCACTTTCTGTTCTCTTTTTCTTCTCCTCGATCCTCTTAACCTTCTACCAGCAGACATTTCACTTTCGATCGAGAATACATACTACTTATACCTGTCTACATCAGTAGCACACACCACAATACTACTGCTAATATCACTACTACCCACACCACGAATACTGATACATCAACCAAAGAAACAACTGCTACCACCACTAATACTAGTACTACTACTGTTGGTGCTCTCACTAATACTAACACAACTGTAATAATCAAAACTAACAATGCTAATATTGTTACAACAACTACCACTACTACTGCGACTATTACTCTACAGTTACAAGTTCATAATCCTTGTATTGCAAGGGCCTAAGTAGAGCATCCTAGTGAACCATAAAATGTTACGTCAAAAATGATGACTTTTTGCATTTGTTTTTGGACGAATGCTTCAAAAATTTGTCATTTGTAAACTGGGATGATTATTCACAAAAGGTTGAAGTGATTCGGTGTAAGGTGTCAAATTATAATCAATCTAATAATTAAATGAATGATACGAGAAAAATGCATAGTAGGAGAATTTAATTTGGTTAATGGAGTTATTAATAATGATACCACTACCAATGATATTAATAGTAATATTAATAATAATAAAGAAAACGTCGTGTGAACATAACATGCGATAAGAGAGGTGTTGTCAGGGCAATTGTTATAAGTAATTTTATTGAATTATGAATGGATGTTCCATTACCTTTCCACGATCACATAGTAATTTTTGGGATTGTATCGTTCGATTGGTAAGCGGGAAAGTAGAATGAGAGGGTGTTGACTTCCAATTAAATGGCTTTTAGCCGTGTGATGCTGATGTTATATTCAACGCCATTTATATCAATTTTACGGTATTCAGGTTAACGATAAAGGATTTTCTAGGGTCATTCTAATGCAGCTTCGAAGGGGTCGACGTAATGGGTCACGAAGTTAGAAAACATGTATACTGAACGTGAGGTGGACTGGAAAAGTCATCAGTGGATTTTGGTTGAGTGGGAGCAGCTTTAACTGAACCCATTGTGTTTGTAAGCCGGCTTATATAGCAGTCTAGACCCACATTCATTGAAAAAGATGAAGGGTTTAAGAATTCTTCAGGAAGTAGGAATATTGTGCTGTAAATGTGATCGACTGCAGTGTATCCAGCATCAACTTTTACAGCGTTTCCAATCTTATGAAAGTAAGACTATCAAGTATCAGCGTTCTATCAAACCGTTAGCTTGTGTGTGATAGGCTTTTCTTCGGAACCGTGTGATTAATAAGAATTTAGTAAGAGGGTGGAAAAGTCCGAATTCAAACTAGGGTTCATAGTCTGTAGTAATGGTTGGAGGGTAGCCGAAGTTTTCTACCTGTCGTTTGATCAAGGCACAGGACACTGATTCAACAGTAATATCTTTGACTGGTACTGCTTGCGGTCATTGTGTGAGACGGTCCGCACATGTCACGAGACAAGAGCATTCACTTAATTACGTTAAATGTCCTACCATATCAAGTTGGGCATGGTTGAAAAGAAAGTCAGGGGTTATGAAAGAGCGTGAGGGATGTTTCCCACATCTGATCACTTAAGAGTTTTGTCAGCTTACACAAGAATTTGTCCACTTCGTTACGTCTTTATTCATACCAGGCCAGTAAAGTCGTTTTCCCAGTGCTAGAACATTGGCCGTATTAGATGTTTGACTTTAAATAAAACTTAATAAACTAATCAACAAAATTTGTTTTGTTTTGCAAAACATTCACCTCCAGTGGACTCATTATTCATATTATAAACAGTATTGTCATGACAATCAAGCCCCACTAACAGTTTCTTGAATTTCATTTGCTGAAATTATTTCAATTAAAAAAATTTGATTCGCTGTTGCATACAACCAATCCAATAGAAGTAGAACTTCATTTCATAAGAAAAATTCTTAGTTCTTACTATCTAACTGATATTTTGGATCCAAAGTGTATCTATAAAGTAGTCTGTATGACATCTAGAGAATTATCAACTGTTGAGATTGTGGATATTGAACAATCAAATGAAAGGAATCGTGAGCCACGTTGGGAACCAGATGAGGAAGGTATTGGTGCAGGAGGTGTCATATTGTTCATTCTCATAACTATACTATTTATTTGTACATTTCCAATAACAATATTTTTTGCAATTCGTACAGTCAAAACATATGAAAGAGCTATTATTTTACGTTTTGGTCGTTTGAAACGATCTGGTGGAAAATATGTTTTAGGTGCAGGATTACAGTTTGTCATGCCATGTGCAGATCAAATGATTCGAATAGATTTGCGTACAAAGACTGTGAACATACCACCACAAGAAATATTGACAAGTGATGCAGTTACTGTTGGTGTAGATGCTGTTGTATTTATGCGTGTGATTGAACCAGCTGCCGCTTTATTACGAGTTGAAAATGCAGCCAAATCAGCTGAGCTACTGGCAGTTACAGCGTTGCGTTCAGTATTGGGAACATATGAATTATCTCAATTATTGACAAATCGTGACCAGATTGATTCCAAGCTGGCCGTTTTACTGGACCAGGCTACAGGTGAATGGGGAATTAAGGTAAAAGAAAGCCAAGTCACTGCTTGTTTATTTATTGTTCCGTTCATTAATAATTGAAATTTTATACCAATCCAATTTATCTTATGAAAGGAGTTAGCATGAATGACTTCAGTTTCCTCACGGTCGCCAATTAATCTTTAAATAGAATAACTGATTCCTTTTAATTCTACAATTATTGTTTTATTCTTCACCTGGTGAAAGTTATCAGGAGAACCAGCTGTACAAAATTCTTGAAACAACTCACTTAAACGCATAATGAATCCCATTAAATAATGAAGGAAATGAGTTTTCTATTTGTTGAAATTAAATTCTAGCCACTGAATTATTTACCATTTGTACACTTTCAGATGAACCAGACTATAAAAAAAGGTAAATAGGAACAGGTCAACAACTGTTTTATTACCATATCAGATCGTTTTTATAAAATGTGTTTTCTAATCTGGCTGATTGATCTCAATTTCAGATTGCCATAGTAACGTTCGTTTTATTGTTGAATAGTGCGTTATTTGTACCATGATTCTGGTAATAACGTGAATGAGTTATCGACTTTTTATATTGATATTAATAATCCTAGGCAGTTTCGTGCCATAAGCGTATGAGCAAGAAACTCATCATGCTGAAATTCGGTAGCGACTCGTGACGAAATTTATCCGTGTTCAATCTAGTGATCAAAGAATTAACGTGAATTAATTGGTCTATTAAATATGAAAACAAATTGAAATATACAAATTGAAATATATATATATATATATGGGGTCATTCAGACTGGTGAAAACTTTGCAAATAAATCAATCGATAGAATTTATTCCAAGTTGAAGGGCTAGACTAACATGGCACTAGTTATTGCCAAATGATCAGTTAGTATTAAATAATGATTATCAAATTTTGATAGCTAATGAGTCAGTGTGAAATGTAACACGAATTCCGGTACCATAGATTTTAACTGTTCATTTAACATCATGTGTCGTTAGTTTGTTTGTTACTGTCCCTTAATTTTTTAACAACTGTAGGTGGAACGAGTTGAAATTAAAGACGTTTCATTGCCTCAAGAAATGCAACGAGCCATGGCGGCAGAAGCGCAAGCTGTTAGAGCTTCTAAAGCTAAAGTAATAGCAGCACAAGGTGAATTAGAAGCATCGTCGACATTAAGGAAAGCTGCTGAGGAAATGGCTAGATCACCAACTGCCTTACAATTACGTTATTTACAAACATTGGCTACGATCGCAACAGAACAAAATTCAACAATTGTATTTCCGTTACCCATAGAACTACTTCAAAGTTTCTTATCAAAGAAACAATCGTAATTGATCCTCTATTATTTTTCGACTGTGTGCATCAATGAGCGCATGTAGATGTTCCAATCCATATATGTTGTACCTGCTTTCAAAATAATAATCAAGCGAGCGAATTAACACTGATATCTTGCTGAGAAAACCGAACGTTTTTAAACAATTAATTACAGAAAAAAATTTGTAACCAACTATTGTAACTGTGTTTTCTTCAAAATCTAAAATATTTGTATAATTATCATGACTTTTATACTATAGTACTATACAGTTCGACAGTACTTGCATCAGGGATTAACACCAACGTGAAAATCACTAAGAAACGAATACGCACTAGTTAGTTGGTTTTTCTAGCTTTAAAACTTCTCAGATAATAACCGCTGAGGCCTAGGATAAATACCACTAAGTCAGGGTAGATGCAGTCCAGCACGAAGCCAAGTGCATGCTTCACTATATATACACCAATTACTCTCTGTTCTCATTCTATTCTCTTCGATCTTCTTAACCTTCTGCCCACAGACATTTCACGTTCGAGTAATGATACATACTACTTATATCTGTTTACATCCGTGGCTCACACCACATTAGATCTGTTTTTCTTAAATAAAAGTTTTGTTCATGTATGCAGTTATTGTTTTTACTAATTAACCCTATTCAAAAGTACATCTACCATGTCATCTGGTCATTATTATGCAGAAAATATTTTTACTTTGAATTGGCCGAATGGAATATCAACATTTATGGATGTTGATAAATGGAGTGAGAGTTTTTCAACTTTTTATTCATATTTTTACGTGATATAAATAACGTTATTGGATCGTTTGTTCTTTTGTCGGATCAGTCAAGGAATATCATGGATTCATTTTTGGATTTTGATTTAATTCGTTCAAAAATTTATACTGAGAGTCTTTAGGTATTAATGCTAATAATTTCATATTTTGGGTCAAATAGGAGTTCTTTACTATCAGATGTTAGGTGTTTGGTCTTCTTTTATTACTATTACTCAGTGATATTGACAGAAAACTTCTCAAGTACCAGTTGTTATTTGCTTTCTTTTCCTGATGCTCAGTATGATAAGTCGTTTGTTATTGCATTGATTTCTCCAAGAATAAGCTCTGGAAGCAATATTGAAAGGAGAAATTGGTATATTTGTTATGTGCACTTATCACTTTACTTTATGTTACTTAACTGTAGGTTTTTATTCAAATTATTAACAGACTCACTAATGACATTGAGTGATGATCATCTTAAATCATGAATTTTTTGATAATCTGTAACGTTTTCTACACAATCTAACTACTACTGAATATATGTAACTCAGCAAACACATCCCTCTTTGTATGACTGGTTGTGAGCCACACATTTCTTGTCTGAAGAGTGATGATAAAATTTGGCTGTTAAAATGGAATTATGTGGATTAGAGTTTGAACTTGTTACCTGATCGTTGAGATTTATTTGGTTTAACTAGTAAGCAACCAGTCAGCCGTGAACAGTTACTTTCATCTATAGAAGTATATAGCATACCTTCAATAATAGTATCCAGCTATAATTAAGGATTTTTATTTCCATGAAATGGGAATTGAATTGTGTAGCTATAGGCATTATATTTATATATTTCATTATTACCAAATTATCTTTGATCTTAAAAGTCCTTGTGGGCATCCGTGAAATTAAAGAATTCTACCTTACACGGCATTCAGTGGACAAAATGTCTGTCGAAAAGTATGCAGTTAAAACCACTAGACAGTCGCCTATATGAAACTGATCTCAATAATAATGCAATCTTCTTGATTCGTTACAGAAAAGCGAACTAGTTGTTGCTTCACTGTTCCACTGGGAAGCTACAAAATGTGAATTACCTCAGTTCAATAACAATTGAACACTCGGAACCTGGATAATACAACGAGAAAATGAAATTATTTGCTTAACAACTGTTTCTAATGTCAATAAGTATAGATTAATGACATTTTTACAGTATTTACTAACCAATCCAGTAAGAATACGTTTAATTAAACGTAACATTTAAATTTCAAATGAAGGTACCCGTATTATTATTAAAATATTTAAAGGTAGAGAAATAAATTTGGCAGAAAACAACCAATTATTGACCTTAAATTTCAC
Source organism: Schistosoma spindalis (assembly GCA_946903255.1). NCBI lineage: Eukaryota > Metazoa > Platyhelminthes > Trematoda > Strigeidida > Schistosomatidae > Schistosoma > Schistosoma spindalis. The sequence goes on along the minus strand of OX336421.1, from coordinate 8,875,070 downwards.
ATATCACATTATTTAAAATTGTCTTTTGCCTTTGTTGTCAACATATTATCACTGCCCAAAACAAAAAAGTTCAACATGTTATCCCTAAACTACCTAATTAGTATACTTCAAATAGTCTGCTGTTTAAGTGATTTTGAAAATATCAATGTGAAATTCGATAACTATTTACGGCCTGATGAACCTGATCTTCATATGTTAGATGACTCTAATTATCAAGGTCATGAACATTATGATGATTTTGGACAACATTACAGTGAATATGACCACGATCTAATTACTGGTTCACATGAATATTCACAGAAATTTAAAGAATTAGATCCAGAAGAAGCAAAATCACAATTAGGAAAATTATTCCATAAAATCGATATTGACAATAATTTAAAAATTGATAAAGAGGAGTTGAAAGGTTGGATTATTCAGTCGTTTATGTGAGTTGGTTAAACCTTTTTTCGACAACATATTTATTTAATAGTTGAATTCGTGAGTCGATTGAACCTAGACCACCATGGGAAACCTAGAAGCACTGGACGGCCGTCTCGTCTTATTGTGGGACTCCTCAGCAGTGCGCATCCACGATCCCATCTTGTGGGGTTCGAGCCCAGGACCTATCAATCTCGTGCGCGAGCGCTTAACCTCTAGACCATTGAGACGGCATCCAACGGGATCATAGATGCGCACTGATGAGGGATCCCACAATAGAACGAAACGGCCATCTAGTGCTTCCAGGTTTCCTATGATGGTCTAGCTTCAACTGACCCATGAATTCAACTGTTAAATCATTATAATGTCCACAAAACCTCTCTCTGATTAAAAATATTTATTGTCGGTCGGAAAATACATATATATACTCCGACAAAAAGTATTTTCAAATAAAAACAAGCACCACAAACAGACTAAACAATAATCACATGTTCATGATTGACAAGCGTGAAGATGGACTCCTTAAGTCCTAGTGTGAAGTCGTAATTAATGGAGTTCACATGAATCAACAGGTAGTGCAGTTAATCACCGACAAGTTTCAATGACTTTTGGGTTATAATTCAAACTGGCTGAAGTCGAAAGTGTGAACCTTTTGACTTTAACATAGTAATATAAATGTGATACACTCACCATAACAGATGAAGGTTCTGTGTTTAATCTGGTACCAGGTAGTATTTGAAAAGCGACTAATAGTTCCAACCTAAGACGAAACACCTTTCGGTGGTTCCAGGTGCTCTGTAGTGCAGCCGATGTTAGTCAATGACAAGAACTATTTTAAATTAAATTAATCTCCTAACACCATACAACTAAAATTATTTTCTAAGTCGTAGAATACTCACAACATGCAGTCAACTGTAAACATTTTCAGCTTCAATATGATAATAAAGTCTTCAAATTATAGTATCATTAGTCAGGAGTAAATAGGTTTAGCCATTTTTATTTATTAATAGTAGACTAAGGCTGTTTAATAAAATTCATTGGTAAAAAGTATTCAAGTAGTCAATTATAAAACGATTTGGATTTAATTCTAATCTATGAGAAAATTTACTGAGAATCGAGTAGCCAAATTGTTATAGAATAAATAGAAGCTAACTTGGAGTTGAAGAATTTGATTTATGTATATACCATTGTCTTTGGACTTTCTACTGACTGCTGAGTAACAAGTCTTTCATTAATGGCAACTAAATTATCAAAGCTAACTCAGATGATTTAGACCATTCGGTCTCTATATACATTGATTATAATGTCTTCCATAAACTATGAAAAACTGTTCTCAACAAAGAATCCTACGAAATGCACACATTATTTTATGGAAATAGGTCGAGAAAGCATATAAATTTGAGTATGATGAAACTTTTTTCATGTCAGAGAAGTTTTAAAGCTCTTTTCCATCAACACTCTTGACCCAATGAGTTCTTAAATTGGAGAACATAAATGACAGAGAATTTTTTTATTTAAAATCATGATTGAAGTTGGCAAGATAAAATTATTATTATTATTTATTTATTTAGATAGTATTGCTTGTAGTTGGATCAGTTTAATGCTGTACAGGGAGAACGTAACTCTTAGAGTTAACCACGTATAGAGCAAAATAAATTGTCACCAATAATATAAGGTTAGGTTCAATCTATATTGGGAAGGTCAGTTTGAGACGAATGATTAAAAAATACAAACTTCAAAGGTGACCAAAGTAATAGACATCCATTAGATTGAGAACCGACGAAAACTGAGAAATACATCACAGCTGTTTCTTTCATCATCACGGCTTCATAAAACATTAATTCCAAAGCTCTCTGGTCTTGCAACAATACCAAACGACTGAATTACAATTTAAGGATTCCCAATTTTACTTTCACCTGACTCACTATATGGCATAATTGTTATTTGATATCATCAGTGATTGTATACCACACAACAATGAGTACACAGGTTACTGGGTCCCACTAAAACTTAGAAAAATGTATCTTGAATTCATTCATTATAAAGTGCATGATTATCACTAACCGACTGGCAACATAGGAAGGTGATCATGTTGTATCACTGTGTAATGTATCGCAAAATTATGCAATCGGTTTCTGTATTTCACTCAACCTAGTGTTGTTTTCATATCTAACGATGCATGCACACAGGATTGCAGTGTGAACACTATTCAGTCTTACAAATACTGAAGCGTCAAAGAAAACTAGAATAATCACATCGCTGAAATAGACTCCAGTTAAATATTACTAATATCTTTTCCGAAACCTGTGCTAAGTTTATTAAAATTAAATGTAAAAAGAAACTAATTTGTACCATCTTACTGAAACAAGTCGATTCATAGTGTACGAGGAACAATTCAGGCAACGAGTTTTAGTTTGCACTATTAATTATTTCTAAGATATTTTCCAGGTCATTTTGATTTTGTTGCATTCTGAGAGTTGAATGTCTTAATTGAGAAGATTTCATTGCCATTCTGTTTAGAATCATCCATTCTTACTGCATGTAGAAATCTTATTCTTAATAATTATCCAACAAATACCAAGGCAAACTGTTTTAATAAGTTCGTTTGTGATTAATTCTCCCCGTAGGTTGGGTTAACTTTTATGTGTCTTTAAATTATTTATCTCCAACCATTTGATTGATGAATCATTTCCTTAAGGATTAATGAACTGACTGTATGCCCATATGTTCACTAATTACAGACTAATCTGAATGGGATACTTCTAGCGATTCACTGACACCACTTGAATTTCGTTAGTCTGGAATTTCTACATTTTCTCTATCAAATTTGTGGCTGTAGATGTGTACATATATATATGGTCCTTTCAGTACTACTTTATTTCTATGTATATGTAGGTTTAGAGGGAGCTCACTTTGTACAATGTGGTTCCCACCTTTTCAATCTTTGCAGTTCGTTTCATAAGTTTTTAAAGTTAACTTTTATCATAAATCAGTTGTCAATTTAAAAACCAGGTTGTGTTGTGTCACTGTTTTGCGTTAGGTCTAAAACCCTTAAGTGAATCAAAACTACCAACTTTTATTTATGTAACATACGACATTCAGATGTTATGATTGTTACAATACTATTCACCTATTGGGTTCTTATCTGATAGTCTATATTTTCAAATTAAATAAGTTTATAATGTACTATGACCATCATTCCAAGGTTACGAAGATTTTCGATGGTTTTGTAGCGAATATAAATCAGCGGTTATATTTATCTAAACTGTACAACTAATTTATGATATACTTAATAATATTTTTTAAATTGACTAGAAATTTGCAATTTTAACCAAAATCTGTGAGAAGTTGAAATTTTTTTAAGTTACCTCCCCACTATGTTCGGGGGATTAAGTTATCACCTTGAGCTATAGAACAGTGAAAGTCAGCAACACAGCGACAGGACAATCTAAGGTAATCCTCTGCGTCCAGCCCTGCTAACTAGATGAAAAAGATCATATTAAAACAGGAAAATATATAGTTCCACAAGAAGCCTGGAAGAACGAACAATAAGCACACAACACATGCGTACATATACAATACAAAAATGTCTCTGAAAAACGCCACAAAATAGTGTACGAAAAAAGAAAATGAACCAGTAACATTTAAAGTCGCTCCAGGAGGGAAGCATAAGCTGAATGTCAAAATTAGAAGTTTACCAAGTGGTTACTAGGGATATAGTATCCCCACACTCTCAAGTTATTCCTGATCTGTGTCAGCATAACTTAATTCCAGTTAGTGAGAGAACTGGTTTTCATTTGTTTAGTGATCAATCCTTCGTTTGTCTATCAACATATTCATTTCAATGCATAGTAATTACACACATATATATGTCACATATGTCACATATTGAAACCAAATACTTCTTGTAAAATGAAAATCAATAAACAGATACTTTAATTTTTTGAATTCTGTCAATACAATTCCTTTCAGTTAGGACCTAGTACCCATATTCTTCAATGAGATATCATAACGGTAGAAATAAACTACTGTTAATAGTGGTAATTCTCTTGATTCGAGCGTCTGACTATGAGGTTCACACTCTTGGGGAGTAGCACTTTCCTGAAGATTGAAGATACATCTGGCTAGTAAGACCTGACTGTCATGAAACCTTCGTCAAATAGAACTATTCATTAATTGACTTCTAAAATCTAACGTATATCAGTTTGATCTGCTCTCGTATAACAAAGATATAATTTTGACATCATTTTAGAGTTTATAAAAATCATATAAATCCTTAGTCTCTTAATGATGAATTTGTAAACTGTTTTGTTTACCAATTTTGGAAAGCATTGAAACGAGAAAGAGCAATGGGTAGGTTATTTTTAACTGATTATCGTTTTAGTATTTCACTAGTTTTCGTCGAATAGTAGTCATATTCTTGTGTAGACCAAACTATACACATTCTTTCAAGTTTAACTATTTTCATGGATTACGATTATTCACTAGAAGTTCGATGAATTCATGTAGAAGAAAGTTATCTAAAATTTATATATTTTATCGGTAAAGTAAAGTCAGTAATCAGTTTATGTGTCAGTCGGTTCTGTTGTTGTGTATCCATTATGGCTTGTAAGTTATGGTATGTAACGATATTATCATTCATTTCTTTGATGAATTAAAACAAAAATCATTCTTATTTTTTCTATTTTCTTTGATTCGAGGGTTTTAAGGAAGGATAATCTACCGAAAATGATATAAGAAACAAAGATAACCATTATTCGAAGAATAATTTATCTTTAATTAAGTGTAAAAGCATCAATATATTTCGTAGTTCATATCATGATCTGACTAATGCTTGACAAACCAAAAAGCATTAAACAACTGACTCATCTTTGAATAGGACTCTGTGGCAGCTTTGATTTATGGATTTAGTTTTATATTGACCGATAAAAAACACCAACAAATAAAGTGGGAAAATAATCTAGATTTCATTAGTTCGTTTTAAGGCTTTCTTTGTCATATTCATTCTGTTATCTTTTTACATGTATCTATCAGTTCTCTTGATCTTGAAGCGTCCAAACCACGTTTTAAAGAATACGATGCCGATGGTGATGGTCAAGTTGCATGGTCTGAATATACAAATAAAATTTATGGTTACACCGCTCAAGAGTTAGAGGATTTTCGTAAAGATAGCAAGAATGATACGAAATTATTTATCCAGGTAAGTCGTTTACTTTGTTTGTACATCATGTACGTTGCTAAGTTAAGGTTATTGTAAATAAAACTATTTGTAAATTTGTATTCCTAATATATAGATGACACTTGTTAAACTTTTTTTAACAATACAATTTAAGGTGTTTGATTGTAATGGAATAATTTATGAAAATAAGCAGCCCAATTACTTTTATTTGTTCTCTTGTAATGGCATGACCTGGTGGACGTAGATGTTTTGAGAAACAGAAGTATTTTGCTGTTATAACTTGTGGGCTGAGTGCCCTGTTAATATATAACGTAACGATACCGCCAATTAGGGAGCAGTGAATTAGCGATAGAACCAAAGACGCTTTAAACACGTGCGAGCAGCCTAGAGTCCTAATTGGTCCTGCTTTCCGCCTAGCTCAGCTAGTTGAGTCCAGAACGCCAATCTCAGCCTCTGCAATATGAATCATTTATTTCAAACAGCGTTTATGTACCAATCAAACAGACCACAACGTACCATAAAATAGAAAATATCATTTTTACAAGATTTGGCCAAATGTGTTTGTGAATGAGGGAGGTAGTGATTAATAGAAATTGGGACAATTCAAGAATGGAAAATCGTATGATAATAGTTCATAGGTTAAAATAAAGCTTATGACAAGAGAGACAGTAATATGAATAGTTTAGTTAATTAACTAACTAAGATAAAAATATACGTATAGTATTGGTCCACAAATGGATCCCGAAGTTACCATTCATTATGCTTATCGGGACCTAACATTTACTAATGATAATGAAATAATAACCCCTGAACATAATAAATGAAAAACTATCTGTACAGTAAATTATGTAACATACCTTATAAATACCGCTTAATTTTGTATAATAATAATAATAATTTATATATTCTGAAAAATAATAATTACAGAATTCACGCCAGTTTACAGGCATGATCAATTTGGTATAAATAGTATCATTATATGTACAGAACGAACATGTAGAAGTTTTAAGTATACTAGTTCAGTAATTGTTTAGGTAGTACATGTATTACAGCGATCCAATGCATCAGCCGGAAACTTAATTTTTCTTAAATGGACAGCCTGTTGTTTTATGAACGGAGTAATTAAGGTCATTTCGTGTGTCAAATCGAATTAATGATAATTATCTACAACCAGAGAAATTAAAACAAAAACAGAGAGCACAGAACAACAAAGCAGTAATTACCAAAATGCGTATATCATGTGACACAGTAATATACTGTTGATTTTATTCAAATTAGTTAAACTTGCTAGGCACGGTGACAGCAAGTAGGTGGTTTTATTTATGGAATGCACTAATAAAAATGGCTAAACACTTAAAGTTCCTATAATATCACTTGTGGAATGAGATACACTTACAGGTGCTAGAACATTCAATGCGTTTTCAGAGGAGCAGTGTGCATCGATGCAACGAACAAATAATGGGAGCGATTTTATCGTACGGATATGTTGTGGTAGGTTATTCCAGAGTCTAGAAAATTTACAGGCAAAGTAATTCATATAAAGAGATGATTTAGAATAAGTTTGTTTCACTAGTGCCAAGGAATTACGGATGTCATAATGAGAAGTTTCTGCATATTGAATCACGTGAGTGGATGTAAAGGATAGTTTATTAAGTAGTTTGAAGAAAAAGATAAGATTTAGTTTGAGTCTCCTCTTCCATAAAGGGTCTAGCCCAAGTTTATTACATCTAGAATTATAAGTTAAGGTACAATCAGATCGGAGAATACGAAGTGTAAATCGTGCAATATTCTAGAAGTGGTCGAACACAAACTTTGTACATTAAAATACGTGACTCATTGTTATAAAGGTTTCGACTTATGTAACCTACTAGACGTCGAGACTCAGGGGTCTGTTTCAATATCTGTTTTGTAAACGACAAGTCGTGGAAGTACCTAAGTCTACTACTGTATGTAACCTAGACAACACTTCACCATTTATGGTAAGATCTAAGTTGAGTGATGTATCGTCGAAGCATATCCACCCACATTTAGCCGTATTACGTTCCAGTTGCCTTTTTAAGCACCACTGTGCTACCTTGTTAAGCTCCATGTTAATGCAATTTTGCATATTTTTCAGCTCATGTGGAGAAAATGAATATACTACTTTATGATGATCTGCATTTGAAAGGGTCTTACCTACACAAAAAACTTTCACAAATATCATTGATAAATACTAAGAAGAGCAAAGGGCCAAAGACATCACCTTGTATTACACCACTTCTAACAGGGACAGTGTTAGACAATGAAGAGTTAATTTTAACTATTTGATATCGATTGCTGAGAAAGGAATCAAACCAGGCTAGCAAAGGATTTTGAACCCCATAAGATGCTAGTTTACCTATAAGAAGTTGGTGGCTAACCATGTCAAAGGCTTTAGAAATGTCCAGATATAGCACTGAGACTAGATATCCTTGGCTAAGTAGAGAATAGACTAAATTAAAGAAGTCAAGATGACATGTCATGCAAGATCGATTTTTAAGAAATCCGTGTTGACTATCATTGATAAATTTTCCAGCTAGCAAATAGTTGGAAAGCTCATCACTTATCATTTTTTCCATAGTCCTAGAGATTACTGGAGTAATATTTATGGGCCGGCAATTTTTCATTTCAATCTTATCTTCAGATTTGTAACGTGGTATGATGTACGCAGTTTTCCAACAGTAAGGGTAAGAACCAGTTTCCATATAGAGAGTAAACAGCTTTAGAAGAAGAAGTGGAATATCTGGACCACCATATTTGTAGAAAAAGGATGAAATCCTGTCTGTTCCATGACCTTGCGAAAGCTTAAGGGTATTTATAGCCTTATTAATTTTCATGCATGTGAAGGAGATAGGTTTTATTGAGTTGATAGTCACGCACGTAACTTTTGAAGCAGAGCCACTTATGATTCCTACACTATTCGCAAAAATACCACTGAAAAGGTTTGCCATAGTTTTAGAGTCGTATATAAAAGTGCTATTATGCTGGATTCATGGTATATCAACATTTTGAGTTGCTTTAGCGCGTTTATTGAGAAGGAGAGTTCAGTTTTGTACATTTGAGTTAGTATTAAGTAGTAGTATCTCCTCACTAATGACTTTTAACCTATGTTTATTTTTAATTTTATTAAAAATTACTGTTATTTGTGCAACTGCCGTGAAGTCGTTTGACTTAAAATAACGATTCTGTAGGCGCCTTAGTTTATCACGATATTTAGCTGGAATATATAAATCGTAAGGATTACTAAACCTGTACGTTTTAAGGGGTACACAGGAATCTAAACAAGAGTTAACGATCAGATAGAGTTCGTCCATAGCATCCATGAGACTAGTACATGAAAAAAAGTTATCCCAGTCTGAAAGTTTAATCAGTGAATGCAGGAGGTCCCAGTCGGCATGCTTATAGTCTCTATATTGACAGGTTATATATAATAATAAAAAATTACTTGTCCACCATACTAACAGATAACAATTCTAAACATGTAGCTAATTTTATGTACTAAAATGCTTGGCAAATAACTTTCTATAAGTTAAAGAAAGTATTTGTCATGAATTGGTGTAAGCTAGGTATAATCGTGGGAACCTGGACGTACTACACAGATATTTTACTGCATCACAACGAGCACAATACGTTTGAAGTGAAAATGTTTGCTCTAGTGGTTCACAATACCTACTTCAGTGAAGTCGATATAATAAGACCTTAATCCAATTCTACTATTAAGCGACTGATTCACTTTTGAAATCGTTAACTTCATATCTCATGGAAGTAGCTCATTGGAAATAAGAGAAACCGATTGTGAACCACTCACGCCTGTCCAACAGTATTCTCCATCCAACTCTGTCCTGGGCAATCCTGTCCAGTTGTAGTGATCACGAACCTAGTCACTTGTAATTTCGATCATTATCAAGAGGCTGGGGAGTACTAGACTAAGACTGGTAGGTTTTGGTTATCTTCAGACTTTTACATTTTCATTCATTCGTTTTTAAAGTGGCTGTTTCTTGGGCCGTTCTTGTGATTTAAACAGAGGGAAGTTTCATGGTTTGGTAACACTTAATACCCACCAAATATGGTAGAGGGTAAGTGTGAATTCAATAGCATTGAATTAAAAGAAAGCCTATTTGAAAAGCTTTAGACTTGATGAATCTGACTAGCAAATGATTACTTTACCTTGTATCTCATAAATTAAGCCAAAAGCACGTCATCTTCAATCTACTTTTTAATCTATTGAAGTATTCATAAAATTAAAGTCAAATAACTGTATCACAAAGTTTAGCGAGGAAGTATAAACAATGAACAAGTATGATGATGTAGTGGGAAGATTATAATACCAAATTATACAAATGTAAACAGCAATAATAATAATAATTTGTGCAATTTCTACGAAATGCGTGTAAATCAAAAGGCATGTACGACTAATAAACTAACACTGGATTATAGTGTGAATGAAGTGAGGTAATTAAAATGTGTTTTTTTTCCCACAATAATTAAACGTGCTAGAGGAACTAAATGAAATGGAGTTAGGTCAGAAACAATACTGAGAAGTAATTAAAGGGAGGGAAATATTTTCAAAAGCAAAGTCAATTAAACGAGATGAAAATATTAACAATAGTAGTAGATAAAGACCATGATAAAAACAAGGACAAGATATACTATTTTGTACACATAGTTCATGTTATATCCTAGTGAAGATAGAATTACAAGTAACGTCTGAGACCTATTAACAGGCTATTATTATCTATATATTCTTATGGTATAAATATTCAGTAACTAGATTGTATATATCTATATTCCCCTTATTATAAGCTTCATTTTGACCTAGATTATTATTGAACGATTTACTGTTCCTAAGTTATACTCAGTTATTTGATTACCGTCTCCCACGTTCACAACCACTTTTCGGCTTCACTGTGTATAAATGTTATTCCCTATTTTATTGTGCGTTGCGGCCTGTTTGGTTTTTATATAAACCCAGTATGTCTGAAATAAATTATTCGCATAGTGGAGGCTGTTATTAGCATTCTGGACTCAGCTGAACGAGCCAGGCGAGCAACGGGCCAATAGGACGCTAGGCTGATCAGACCGCTCGAACGTCATTGGTATAGTACAGTATAAGAGTGAATAAGTCGTATTTTGATTGGCAAATAGATTATGTGATAACAAGCGGCTCATAAAGTCACAACAGTTTAGGCTTCATTTGGAGAACAAAAAGAGCTCTTGTTGTTCTAAGGAGTTGGATATGAACGAATTGTAATTCATCTTTATATCATTTGTTTAAATCTTTCCATTGATGCTCCACCGAAGCAGGTAAACTAACAGATGAGCGAGTTTTACCTTTGTGAATACGAAAAAAATATTTCTTCTTTTGAGTGGTAATTGTTGTTTTTTTACACAGAATATTCTTTTGACTTTTATGGTCAATCGATTCCGACGTACATCAGAAGTTTGGTTATCTTTAAACTCTAGATTCATATGAGAATACTTCATTGGAATAACATTTCTAAATTCCTTGTTCCAGCTTTCATCATCATCAAGGCATTCAGCACAGTAAACCCTGTTTTCACTAACACAAAGTGAATAAGAATCCTTTTTCTGCTTGATGAGTCCCAGCTATAAAAGTTGGTTAGTCGGGCGTTCCATATTTGTTCCCTCTTCTCTGAAAATCATGTGTTTTTATGTTTAAATGTAAATGATAAATACTTATCAAAAAGCATACGTCTAGGTCGTTATGTGGTGATTACTGCATATTATATAAGTACTTTTTGAATGAGTTATCATGATAATAATGATAATTGTGAAATAAATCCTTGGAATCTTGAAGCTACTTTATACGATTAAATTAAATGTTGAAACAAATGTTTCAAAACTCAAAATTGACCAAGTTTCATATCTATTAAGGACAATATTGGGTTCATTTGACTTTTGATAGGGTCAGTCAAATTCACATGAAATCGATTATTTTGTGATCTTTATTTTCATTTGTAGTTTGTCATATTATGTAGATTAAATATTTCGTTGATTAACGATATGCTTATATCTTCAATAATATATTCATTCACTTAGACAATCTTTCTTATCTTAGGTTCCAATCTGTTTAGATCTGGCAACTCAGTTCTAGAGGCAATTTAACCTTTTGGTCACTCAGTTGAGTTCAATATATTATGAAATATATAGTTGCTGAAATATACCTATTATTATTAAAGCACAAATATATGAACTAAGAATAGTTTTTTTGAATAAATTATCTTCAGGTTTTGCAATTATTTATTAGTATCAGAAGGGGTTATGTAGATATTACAGTAATTTTAATAGTTCAGATCATAAGTCAGTTGAAGCTACACCACCATGGAAGCACTGGACGGTCGTTCCGTCCTATTGTGGGATTCCTCAGCAGTGTACATCCACGATCACACCTCCCGAGATCCGAACCCAGGACCTATCTGTTCTACACATCCGATATACGTTCTAACTTATTTCAGTTAACAATATATCATATACATTCTAATATACATTAGTTTTAGTTTACAAATAATCCCACATTCATTCATATGTTATAATTTTAAATGATGTATTTTGCCTTAAACAACTTGACCAATTTTTGGATTATTAATTTATATATATAACTGTAGACTATTAAAAGAATATTTCTTGTTTAAACATATAGCTTTATAATAAAAAAATTATGTAATGATGATTATTAACTGAATTGGAAAGAGAGTTTTATATTCCATGTTCGTCCAGTTCAGACACAGATATAGACACACTTCCTGTTTTTGGCTAACCAGCTACACCAGTGAGAAGAATTAGGGTGACTAGGAATCTGTAATTGACAGACCGAATAAAGTGTACTCAAATCGTGGGTACATAAATATCTATCCTTCCGACTTATACAAGGACATATGGACTTAATTAATTGACGTCTTCCAACAGCCTGCCTTGCTGACAATCACTCACCATTTGATTTTGAAACAGAATATGAATACAGGCACTTATTATGCCTAGTCTCACCCAGCCTGTCAAATAGTAAACCACAACAAGAAGTTTACTAACAGTGATATTTTGCTTACACACTAAGGCAAGTGTGAATTTGGCTACATATGTACAAATTTGCTTAGAAGGGTCTCATTGTTTCCTAATTTTTGTTTTTCTTATTTGTTTGAATGAATTAACTAGTCTTTAGACGAGGAAAAATTAAAGTTCGATTCAGCTGATCAAGATAAAACTGGTTATTTAAATGAAACAGAATTTGTTGCATTTGAACATCCTCATAATTATCGTCATATGGCACCGTATGAATTAAAACATACTCTAAGGGATTTCGATAAAGATAAAGACGGATTTATTAATGAACTGGAATACTTAGCCGATGGTAAGTAAAATACAAATGAGCAATAATAATAACAATAATTGTACAAAGATTATTAATATCAAATGTTATTAAGTCTGTAAAACACTTGTATCACAGACCAAAATCTTGTAAACTAACGAATAATAGAAGACGCTGTACAGCTATTCCATTTGAGTTCGAGACACTTCCACAACATGGTTTCAAAATTCATGCAATGAATCCACCTCAAAGGTTTTTGATATTATAGAGAGCACAACACTACTTAATTACTGGCTACAAATAAAACAGTCTACACTCTTAACTAAAGTTAACTGGGATTATACTGTACTTCTCATGAAATCCCATAAATCAATAAATGCCTTATTATTGACTAAGTTAAATTCACATATTTTGAATTAAATATTCACTGATAACTACAGTTATTGTATAAATAAATGGTTTGTTGAGAATCATGAATTTCCTAGGTCCGACTTCATGTGAATTTGTGTGAGCACTACTGTAGTGTCCCAAACTAGGAGAATACTGCTGTGTTGGTTGCATAAATGTTTTCTGTTCAAGATTAAAACGACCTTAAAGCAAAACAAATAGTCACAAACCACCCTAATATATGTGTTCTCAATTGTTGATTTTTAGTTGATTTGTTATTAATGGAATTCACATCCGTAGCGTAGTTTATTGGATAGTCTTATTTACGACGTTCATCACATAGGATTATACTTCACAATATTTACACTTATCGTTTCTTTGACACACATGTTAAATACCATAGTGTATCATTCAATGTTGTTATTGTGATTGGCAAATGTTTAAGTCCTGAAAGTACTTCTGAGCTTTATTTAAGCATTATCGTAAAATGTTTGGGAGCGATAGATTTTCTCCTTATACAAACAACTTTGCGCTAAATATAAGAGTAATATCAGCACTAAGTGATCAGTGCCATGTTTTCTAGTTCCTAGCACAAACGAAATTCTACTGATAGAGTTGCAGTCCGACCACCAATCAGAAATACTCAGGATCGTGGTAGAATTTACTGGATTTTACATGGTTGTAGACAGACAAAACGAACTGAAAAACCAAGGTGTCCGTCTTCTTATCACACAGTGGTAAAATGAACCTGATCGCTAATTTGGTCATCAGTATAGGAGTGAGTTTTTAGCTGAGTTTTGATCAAAACCCTTCCTTCTAAAGTACTTAGACTATTTTCTAATTTACATATTCTCGACATTCATCCTTTTATTCTTACATAACTACTATAATGCTGACATTTCATCAAAAAATTTGTCAGTTCCGTTTTTGGTAAATAAAAAAGAAACCAGTCGAGTGAAGAATTATCTTTTCAATTAGTTTTCAGTACTTGAGATCATGAGTCAATTGAACCTAGACCACCATGGGAAACCTAGAAGCACTGGACGGCCGTCTCGTCTTATTGTGGGACTCCTCAGCAGTGCGCATCCACGATCCCATCTCGTGGGTTTCGAGCCCAGGACCTTTCAGTCTCGCGTACGAGCGCTTAACCATTACACCACTAGGCCGGCATCCGACGGTGTTAATGTCTAACTTCAATTAATCCACGGAATTGAGCGACACATCCACCATTGCCATTAGTGAATTACTATATCACAGCAGATCCGGTTGAACTCCACTTCTCACTGCTTCTCACTAGAACTCCAGGATATAAATCTTGAAGCCAGTCACTAGTGAGCATATGTTAGTTTTTCATTATGGCTGATTTGTTACACATTATACAACGTGACAATTGATTTTTTCAATAATTACGTTGATTATTATAATTCTATTTCTTTCAATTATTCAGTATTATTCTATAATCACTGTGTCATTATATAATTATTACGTAACGCAACCACTCGATAAGTATTACTCCATTGTTGTATATATATATATATATATATATATATATATATATATATATATATATATATATATATATATATATATATATATATCAATCGTCCCAGACTTCACCATTCTTTCGTTTCCACATCAGACATTCTTTGTTCTCGTCCTCTTCTCTTTGATCTTCTTAACCTTCTGCCTCCAGGTATTTCACATTCGATTGATGATACATACTATTTATATCTGTTGACGTCAGTAGCACACACCATACTGTTATCAAGGTTAATCATACCACCTGACTGCTTAAAAGAAAATAATTAGAGTGGAAAGTCCAATGCCTTAGCTTCTAAATTACTGAGAAGCAAATTTTAATGCATATAAACCTCCTAATTATACTTTTTTTCTAAATGTTATCACTATATTTTTTAGATAAAATGAATAAAGATGCACTCATCATAGAAAGAGAGAATTTTAAGAACTATGACATTAATAGTGATGGAAAACTAGATTCAAATGAAATGGCATTATGGGTTACACCGGGTGAGTTATAGTGGTTTAATTATTGTCATTAGCACTCCATAACCCTTCTGATGTTACTCTTAGACCCCAGTTCAGATAAAGGAGGAGTGTTGGGCAACACTGTACGTAGAAAATGACCTTGCTAAAAAACACGCTAACCAGAAAAAACGACTTAAACCATTTAAGCTCTGCCCTGAAATTAAAGGGTCTTCGTTAAGAAGAATTATGATGCCTCATGGTAACAGCTTTCGGCCTGCTCTCAGCTGCGTCCCCAGCACCATCGTTTGCTCCTAAGGCTCCTTCACTCCCACCAACTCCGCTACGGCCTCTAACTCCTTCAGGAAGCCCCGCACATCTCCGCCCTTCAAATTCCTTCGGCCATAGAATCTTCATCTCTATTGGAGGCAGCGACACTAAATGTAGTGAAGGAGGACACAAGTGAGGACAGCCGATTGTATTTAGCACAAAAATTACAGTTACTTGATGAAATAGAAAATCCATACTCTAATACTTCATGTGTAAAATGTTCATTAATTGTCTCAGACTTCATTGTTCCTGCGTTTCCATACCAATGGCTTTCTGCTCCCGTTCCTCCCTTCTTGATTTTCTCGATCTTCCGCTGCCAGACACTCTATTCCTGAATCGATTTATATACTATTCATGCCGATATATGTACCACACACTACAGGGTCACTGAAGTATCTAAAGTTTTTACTGGAAACAAATCAGACTCATTCAGTAAAAACTATTAATATGATATATTCCTTTATTAGTAGAACTCTTAAAGTGAAATTAGGATGCAAAACACTTACTGGATCTTCAGCTGTGGAAGAGTAACACAAAGTATCTTCACATATCTGTTTATCATAAATCAACAAAAAAATGTATGACTGATTCTTTAGATTTATTCTTTTATTTATTGAATTTATCACAAGTATACAATAAATGTTTTATGAAACCCTGACTATAAGTGACAACTACATTCCTTTTATTACCAAAACTGATGCTTAGGAAATTAAAACACATATGTCGTCATCACATTTTGTGCTATTGAAGAGATTCTACCTATTTGCAATACAATTATTGATGAAAAGTTTATAACACTTCAGCCTTTATTTGTAACCTATTTATAATTTACCAAAGGGTAGATGGCAAGCCCTTACTTTCAGTATATGATGTATTTACCTTTGTAAAGTCCACTTTGAATTTGGTTCCATGGGATCATTTAAAATAATATTGTTTAGTATGTACTTTTAGCGGAGAATATTGGTTACTTAAAGCTATATTCTTGATTATCTACATTGCTCAACCGTTTGTCATCTAGAAAACTTCATTCCTATATAATTTACAAAGTAGCATTTCAATGTTCTAATGAATTCGCTTCATAATCTACGTACCAAGATGACAACAAGATCTGAAATAAAAATTTCCAACTCACAGTCTTTTCTCCATTTTCTATCACTAATATTGTACTAATCTTTTTAAATTTTCCAACAATTATTTTAGAGAGAATAACTTCTGGTCGCTCATTTACACTTCTCACTATAATGTAATTCATTTCTTGAGTTGTAATTTTTTACAAAAGAAGTACTACTTGATGAAATTTTAGTTTAACTCTCATCCATACATATAGCCTAGTAATTACCGAATATATACAAAAATGAAGCTACCTTTTAGTGAATCGCTTCGGTTTAAACTCAATCAAATTTTAATTATAAACTTTATGGTATTGCACAATCATGATAGTTCCTTGTTCATACGTTCTCGTGGAACTAATGCTTTGATATAAAAAAAATTTTCATGCATATGTTTCAGCTTGATAATAAATTCGTTGAAGAAATCACTTTCATGGGATTCGTAACACAAATTTACTACTTAATCATAAAAAGTAGCACAATTAAAATAAAGCAATTTTGTACATAATTTAATTAATAGATTTAAATAAGTGAAGAGTGAATGGTGTAAAACAAAGATGAAACATTCGTCTAATGGCCACTGGCTTTTAATAGTTGTCTAGGTGAAGTCAGTTCACAATAAAACTCAACCATAGTTGTTACATATTATTACATTCTTATTGTAAATTTGAAGCTTTCAGCTGTTTTTTAATAAATTTTTTTCAAAGGTTTTGACAAAACAGCCACTGATGAAACTGAACATTTATTCAATGAAACTGACAAAGACAAAGATGGTTTATTGACAAAAGAGGAAGTACTTGATCAACATGATTTATGGGTTGGAAGTCAAGCAACTGATTATGGAAGGCATTTAGAGAACTTACCAAAAGATGAACTATAGTCAAAGTGGCTGAGTCACTAATAATTTAAACTATCTATATGCTAATCAATATATTTATTTGTGCAATATAATGTTTAAACTTTTCCTGGAGAATCAATTCATTATTACTGTTGTTTTGTAATGTTTGGTGTTGATGGAGTTAATTAGAATATTCCCACTTAACAATATAATAAACTATGTTAACCATTACCTTTGTGATACTTTATACTGCCTCAACACTAAGTTCATTCAAATGTTAAGTGTAATATTCATATGTTGAAGTAATAAATAATATTAGTTCAAATAGAACTAGAAAGTGTTGTTTCTTCTTTGTCAGGAACTCATCACAGTTGTTCAAATCTGAACAAAACACAAAATAAATTAGAAAATATTTATTTATCTCATTTATCATTCATTCTTTCTCATAGAATGTCAGGGTATAAGCTTATAAACTATACTGACTCCACTAATAAGGTTTATACATGATCGGATCAATATTTAAATATCTCTACTTTTACAGTCATACAAATAATAAATAAAACAAGTAAAACCATTTCATCAACTCAGAGTTTTAATAGATCGTAATAGTATGTTAGCTTAACTTATAAACCATCAGTTTTTATTAGAATTAGTTCTTCATTATTTAAGATCACTGTACCTTCATAAAATATGAAAACCATACATTAAATACATTATTTGCAAATCTTCCTTCAGTTGTCCTTTTCATGATTTATGAATCTATCAATTCTGTGGTTAATACAATTGCTCTTTGTTTCCTTTCCTGTTCTTTTCAATTTAATCTTCTGCTGCTAAGCATTCCACTTCAAATTGGTACTACATACTACTTATATCTATCAACATAAGTAGCATACATTATATTATTACTAAGGTAAGAGCACATTAACTTGGTTCATTTTATAATCTTTAAATCAGGCAAACCAGAACTAGTGGCAAGGTACATTCAGATATAAGTCTGTTGTTTAATTGTCTTATTTTAGCTCATATTATCTATGGAAACAAAATAATTGTTAAATATCCACTGCTCACAGTGAAGATTTTTACAACGTTTCAATGTTCAGTATTGTTATTACTTGTGGTTTTGAGCCATTTTAATCTATAACGTAAATATGCCGCCAACTAGAGTACAGTGATTTATCAACCGGACCAATGACGCATAAAATCCGTACGAGCAGTCTAGAGTCCTTATCGGTCCTGCTTCCTTTCTAGCCCTGCCTGTTAAGTCCAGAACGCCAATCTCAGCCTCTGTGATATGAATTATTTATTTCAAACATACCGGGCTCATATACAAACTAAACAGACCACATCCTACCACAAAACAGAAAATAACATTTGTACAAGATTTAGCCAAAATTGGCTGTGAATGTGGGAGATAGTAATTGATAGACTGAGCATAACTCAGGAGTGATAAATCGTATAATAAAAGTTCATAGGTCAAAATAAAGCTCGTAAGAAAAGGAACATGAATATGAATAGTTTGGTTACTTAACAATTATACAATAGAAATATATGTATAGTACTAGTCCAAAAATAGATTTCGACAGTTACCATTCATTATTCTCATCGGGATATAACAAATACGTATATTATGGATGAGGTATGTAAGTATGTAAATTTTAGTTAAGATTTAATTTCAAGCTCTAAATTTCTATAAATTACATTTCTCCTCCGGCATGCTGAAATCACTACGCTGACATGTTCATAGCAAACATTCGTGGATGACTTCAGAAGCTGGAAACATAATCTTTAATAGAAATCCACCTCAACAATCAAAATCTTCCGCGCAGATGAACGAGAAGTTAGCTAAATGTACTGGTTACAAAGCACGCATTGAAAACTGAAAATGTTGTGGACAACCTAAGTTCTTACCTATAAATTGACATAATTGGATCTGTGTATGTATTCTTACTGTTTCGCCGTCGTCTTCTTCCCCCTTTGCATTCTTTTAATGTGTCCATTCTTACTTACGTGTACGCACATAATTTTTAAAGTCTGTATTCCTTATTGTATTTTTAACTTGTATCATGATCGTTTGTTTAAACGGAAACCCATGAGATAGAAAAAATAGAATTTAATCACTTAATTCATTGTATGCTTAACCTTAAAATATGTTCTGTTGTACTGATGTTTTTCTTTCGTAATTTAATATATGTTCTGGTCATCCGTTATTGATTTTTCTGGACTCCCTTAGATCCCTAATGTACATTTGACCGAATCTGCTTCATAAAATGAATTTATTATAGTTTTTTTTTAAATCTCAATTGAATTCTAATTCCAATATATTCCTGATAATATGTATAACATTTCTATCTGTTTCTTGGATTTTAATTGGAACAACATTAATTTTTCATATCGGAGCTCTGAGGCGTTTACATATTAATTCTGCCAGGCTTTGATCTCTTTAGGTGTAGCTAGCAATTAATGCTACTCGTTCACAAGGAATTTTCCCGTGATCTACTGGATATACATATGGATATCAAGTGAAATAAACATCTGAACTACTATGATATTATTCACATTATTTATCTTCCCGGATTACAAGATATTAGGTCTGTGGTGGATAATCTGTTCCTGAATCATGAAAATTCTGGTCTAAGGAAAATGTAGTACATTTCATTGATATGATAACTTGATAGTTGTTTAAACTTATAAAGTCAAATGACAGTTATTTAAATCAGCAAGAAAAAAACATAAAACTCTGAGCATCACTGGTGGTAAAATCAGACATTTGTGTTTTCCGATTTCTCGTATTGGTTGCATAACAACTATCTCAATTATTTTACTCCGAGTCAACCTAAATTTATTACTGCACAATTCTTTTACCTAGATTGTCATTAAATCTGTGTTGGAGCATTAAGCTCTAAGACAAGTATCATGGGCATGTCAGATATTTTGTGAGTATAACTCTTACATAATCTAGATTAAAATCACTTCCATATTTGAAACATAAAAAATCAGTTCCTGCAATTTGACATAGCATTTTAACACTTTTTTTACATGTCATGCCAAGTGGGCAGAATCATCCATGCATTAAAATTGTAGACTGTGTTCTAGCTACAGGACAACAAAAGCAGGGTAACTAGATTATCAGTATCACGTGTTTTATTGTTCTACCATATGGAATTCTCATAAGTAAACTATGTCCAATCATTTGAACTGATATTCGATTGGTTACTTAACTTAATGTACTATTACCTATACAAATACACAGACGTACCATCATTATGATAGGTTAATTTATTTTGGCACGTGATAATAATAAATTCAGACAGTCATATAACCGATCAGCACGCAAAAATATTTATCGTCGATTCGACCAAACGAATAAACTAGGTATGGAAAACGTGTTACATTTACCTCGTATTTATCATATCTAACTTGATAAGATGTACCATAAATTAATTACCTTCGGCTGTGGTGCTTCCACTTAGGGAATTGTCTATCAAATACAATAAACTCAAGGTAATATAAAAAGGACCATCAAAGGCTGATAAATGGCCTACGCAAACAATACAATTGCTTCATAATTTCTTTGAAGTAGAACTACAGAGAATCAGAAAAATAAGACTAAGTCTCATCACTAACGTGGTTAGTAGTGGGAGGTTAGGACAATCAATTAACTAGTTCTAGGGCAAATTAAATACAATACAGTAGTTGATGCATTAACGTTTTTTGAATTTACAACTTACCTTATGAACACTGAGACTAAGTTCTAATACTCAGTCATAGACTTATCAAATGCGCTCTGTTCTGGTTAGCGTCAAAGATCAAAGTTTACTGAATGAACTAATCAGACATTATGTGTGTATAATTTAATATTGATTTTTGTGGACTAATTTTTGTACACTTGCGTTGCACGTTCCTTTGCAGAAGAGTATGGCTCATAGAAAATTGGTCTTCATATCGTTTAGTTAAGAAAAATATCTAATATGATCATATACATATAATGTAATATTAGTCCATTGATAGGTCTCAGAAGTTAATCGTAATTTAATCTTCGCTAGGATATAACACTGAAACATAAATCTTGTCCACCATCTGAATAAACTAGGAATTCTCACAATTACGAAATATGAGTAAACTAGATAATCTCTATGGATATAAATTTAAACCAGATTTTCTTGCTTTGAATTCTTATCAATAATATTAAAATACATTTTAGTTTTATTTCTTTGAATTTTTATCTTTACTTTTGAATGTATATGCGTGTGCATCGTACTACAACGGATTTTAGATCGCTAGTAAAATTTCGACTTTTCGCTGAGCGATTTGGACTTTTGTTATATTGTGTAAATTAACCGGTCTGACGATATCAAATGTGTTTAAAATTTTTTTGATTTTACAGCACAGTGTCTCACGATTGCACACCTTATTATTACCAACATTCATATTGTAATTATGCAAACTACGCGCCTAAGTTGTATTGTAATGTAGGATTTATCTATGCCACAGGGTATTAGTAAACATCTAACCAGTCTATCTAGTCCAAAATTCAGACCACTGGCCTAGATAGCAGGTATTTCGCCGCACATGTAGTATATTTATACACGTGAATGCAAACAACTGAAATTTGAATTACCAATCAAATTTGTTGACAATCTATTCATCCTTTTTATTATCTCATATGTATAGGTTTGTATAAATATTTATCAGACTTGGAGATAATTTTAAAGGAGATTAATAAGAGAGATTTTTTGGATCTAATAATAAGTACGCCTAGTAAACCACACATATACACTCACCATCGTCGTCATCAATATCATCATCATAATTACAAAACTAGTTTAAGCGTCAATTATGGGCGGAAGAGAAAACCAATAGACTATTTTCATCATATAACTAATACATATATACATATATACAAAAGACCAGCCATTGTTTATCAGTTTGAGATCCATAGTAGAAATATATCCAATGCAAAAATAATCAAACTAACACTGGAAAAATTGCAAAGGAAAAGTCATGAGGTTTGGGCAGCCCAGATGGTCTGGAAAAAAATACAGGTGTAGAAGTGCTGTTATAAAATAATGACGCAATTTTTCAAGGTGAGTTTTGGTATTCTTTACTGTTGTAGACTGCTCAATGCAATAAATCATTCACTAGGTTGAAAAGAGTTTAAAAACATTTTATGCACACTGTTCTCATGTTATGATGTGACATGTTAACCTAATTCTATTCAACCATTCAACTATTGATTCACTCTATTATGTTATGATCGTGCAATAGTAGTGAAGTACCTTATTAATTAATAAGAATTAAATTATCAAGATGAATTTAACTTCTCAACACAATACCTTACAGTTTTAAGTATTATGTAAGGATCTTGCTCTTTAGCAAACCCCCCATAGAAAAAAGCTTCGAATGCGACAAACGACAATGGTGAGATGAAAATTATGAAATTATATTAAAACCGACTTTAAAGAAGACAGATAATCAATGCATTATTACTAGTTTATTTGATTTTGAACCATCCCACCTTTTGTCTTCAATCACAAATCTTGACTACTTTAAGGACCTCTATAAACCCTGACATAGCACTGTAAAACTATTAATCAGCTAGTGGGGTGATCTCGTGCTCTTGTAACCTTTAGGTTTTCCCTAAATGACCAGTATAACCAGTATGGTAAACCAAGGTAGATGTCATCTGGGTATACGTAGCACATGTTCCAAGCACCACGGTAGATGAAAGTCCCCAGCATCGTCAATTGTAAAACCATCGCTACCGAGTAGCTGATGCTCTTTCACAACATTATCCACTAGGTGTTTGAAGCCTAACTCAGGATCACTTCGAAAACTATCAATCTATAGGCACCAGGCTGCATTGCTGTAACGTAATACAGAGTGAAGCTTGCCAAAAGGGAAATACTAGGTGCGTATGTTTAGATTATTGATAATGAAACTAGAGCTAATAATTGATCACACAAAAATACACAGTTTCTCTCTATAGTTGTACGAATATTTTTTCAGAACATAAACTCCATGATCATCATAGTCATACTAAC
Source organism: Schistosoma spindalis (assembly GCA_946903255.1). Classification (NCBI taxonomy): domain Eukaryota; kingdom Metazoa; phylum Platyhelminthes; class Trematoda; order Strigeidida; family Schistosomatidae; genus Schistosoma; species Schistosoma spindalis. The sequence continues at coordinate 8,851,441 of OX336421.1, read as the reverse complement.
AAATGTTGCTGTGTATTTTGATAAGAAATGTCTAACCAGTTGTACAGTATTCAGATCAATTTCAAAACTCTTTTGTACGTTAATGAGTCAAGCGAATGAAAGCAAGAGTCTAATATATGTAATAAATCAATCGAATGTGTAATGTTGACTTTATTTAAAATTTGTCTTTTTTTCGAGTACGTACAACAATCGATCGAAAGTCCCAGTTTGAATTAGTACAATATAAACTAAGAGTAAAATGAAATTTGGAAATTCCTGTAACTGATACTAAACCTTTCAACTTGCGGTACCAATATCAGCTAAAAGTGATGATGCGGTGTAAGATTTGGTAGTAATTTCCTTCAGATATGAATAATTTAAACTTGATTCTACTATTTAGTAATCTATTATATGGTCAATTCTTGGAGTGAACAATGAAATGCATTAAGTTATTCTTTCTAACAAATCTTAATTAAATTGAAATCAATTGTTGTCTCATTTTAATTTTACCATAGAGTACAAATACTCATGTCAACTTTCTCCTCTCTAGTTTACTTTTTTTCATTTATTTCCATAAGTTGTAATATTCTGTTATGTGGAAAATGATCACTGAGTTAAGTATTCATTCAAAAGTGATCTCTTGAATTTCTATGTTAAATATTAAAGCAACTCACTGCAACTAAGACTATTGATTCGTTATAAAAGCAACAGAATATACTAATTCATTATAACTCATCATATTGTACATAACCTAAACCAGGAGGAAATAACTCGTGACTCACTTCAACGTTATCCATGGTTTTCAGTCTGATATTAGTCTATGAAAAAACTATCATGAAATTTAACTAATCTCTATAATAGAGCAAGAACGAAGATTGATGTAGAATAATGAGTGAATTCATTTTATTTCGTTAAGTTTTCATCAACTGTTTACAACCTATTTAATAATTCAAAATCAACGTTATTACAGATATTGACATACTTATACATACGAGGGTGATTAAAGATGTACCATGATATAGCGAAGATTTCAATAGAGGTAATACGATCATAAAAAGTTTTGTTTCAGATAAATAAAGTTTGGGATGGAAAGTTCTCGAACATTGAAATAGTAATTAGAACTTATGGAATTAGCAAACATTAGATAATTGTGTAATGAAGCAACTGAAAATAAATTAATTATAATAAAGATATGAATTGGAATCAGTCAGCTATGAATTGAAGAAAAATGACAATGATGTAATATGAACTTCGGAAAGAGTTGAAATAATGAATGACGTAATAAATAAAAAGGGGTTTAATGTTACCAGGGCAGAGAAAGATTTATTACTGTCTCTTTTTGCGTACATAGATCTGGTTTTAGACGTTTGATTGCGATCGCTTCGGCAAATTTAAAAAGGTTGGAGTTTGAATGTTTGTTAATCACCTTGAAGGACTTCAGGGTATGGACTTCATGTCCTGTGTCAAGGAGATATCTTGCGATGGCACTGCTGAATGCTTTTGATTCATTTGGCCTTAAACTTTTCGAAATATGTTCTTTGAATCAAACATAGGCTCTCCTTTTCGTTCTACCAATGTAACTACTTTGTCAGATACATGTAAATTTGTATATACAGTTGGTGGTAACATGAAAAAGATACACATTGACCTATGACCGTGTTATAGAACATGTTGTTATGAACAAGACAATCAGTCTAGCTGCAAGATAAGTTCTGGTCAGTGCAGATTTTGGTCACCTTTGAATTTAAGTTGAATAAAAATAGGTTTTTTATTTACTGTAGTTTCCTTGGGATTTTAAATCTTCACGTTTACCATATTTCTCAATAAATTTTAATGGGTATCCGTTATTCTTTAAACATTTTTCGACAATCATTACTTCTTATTTTAATGTATCGGCAGTACATATTTTTTCTGTTCTGTGAATCAGTGATTTCACAAGTGCCTTTTTGTAACTGATTGGACAAAAGCTATTGTAATTGAGATAAATCTCATTCCATGTGTCTTTCTTATAAACTGAACGTTGAACTGTGCCGTCCTTCCTTTGTTTTATTGAGATATCGAGAAAATGGAACTTCTTTTCATTTTCATGTTCCATAGTAAACTGAATATTTGAATGGGATTCATTGAAAATTTTTGGTAGACTTGTTGCGTGTTGTTGATTATTACATTCGATGAAGGTATCATCAACATATCTCTATTAATCTCTATTAATTTCATCAATCGCTCCTCTGAGCTTGGTTCTTTTGAGGTTAGCCATGAAAATATCTGCTAGGATAGGACCTAACGGACTTCCCATTGCTATGCTATCGGTTTGTCGGTATATGCTATTGTTGAACTGGAACTGAACATCTTTTGTACACATAATTAACAGTCGTTTGAATTCTGATGCTGGTAGAGGTAGGACGTCAGAATGCTCCCAAACTATGTCTATGGTTTCAAGAAGTGGTATTTTTATAAACAATGATATCATATCAAACTTACTAGCAATATTTCTGTGGTTCATGCTGTCAACAAATCCAAATGAATCCATTAATATGTACGTGGATAATTGTTGATGTACTGGTTCTAACTTGTCCGCTAACCATCGCGCAACTTTGTGGTAGTGTGAATTGACCATGACAGTATTGGTCTAAAAGCAATACCTTGTTTATGTATTTTTGGTAAACCATACATGTGGGAAAAACGAGACTCACAAGGTCGTAGGTTGTAAGGTTGTAAACAGTTGATGAGAGCCTAACGAAACCAATCGTGGTTTTTGCTCTCTTTAAGATAATAAAGGGAACTATGTGTATGAAATAATCTCTATAAATTTCAAAACCAAACGCCAATCATATGTAACAATTTGGAATCCTGATGTTGTATTTGGAAGTCATGGACTGAGCTATATTGAGAGTTAGAATGTCATAAATGATGTTGGATGAAGATTATTCTATTTTACAAGTTGACTGGAGTCAAAACTATGGATCAACCGCTTTTAACGCCATGGTTTATATGTATTACACATGTTTCGAAACATAAAAGTTCAAAGTCTCATCACTTGTAAGACTGTGGCAGAGTATAATTAATTAAGAGTTTCAAACTAGGGAAAACAGCTCTTCCGTTCATTCTGGTCCCTAAAACTTTCCAAAGGTACCTTAGTCTATGAAAGAGTGTCTTAGGTTTGATATGATCTCTGTAAAATACCCAAATACTGGTTGACAATCGAATTATACCAATAAATTTACTAATGGCTCCACGAACACCAGTATTTAGACAATATGGCTAGACGTAGTAATGATGTATCAGTGATTTTTATTAGTTGAAGGTAGTGGTTTAAAAAACATGATTTTCAAGTCCCGCTTTTCGGATTTATCCCCTGACCTTTAAACATAATGAACATACTATAATATTACATATCATCAGGGTATCTAATAAATAGTAATGTGATACCTGTACACAGTTATTCACTAAGCAGAACTAACAAGTAATGTACTTCCATTTTTCTCGCAACGATAGTATCTGTTAAGTTGAATGCATTGGACATTCTAAAAAAATTGATTGAAGATTGAAAAAGAACAATATTTCAACTTATTATAGAATGGTTTATGGAGAATTTTCGAAATTTAAAACACTTTAATTTTAACTTACATTAAATAGAGTACAATAATAAAGCTGAATAGACTAGACCCTTTGTTTCGTTCATGTTTGGAACCGTAAATGGACAATAAGAACACTTCGTTGGGATCAAATTATGCATAACCAAAGCCAATTACGAGGTTGTTCATCAGATACGAATTACATTCTTACTGGTCCAGCGTTTTCATTTCGTATGAAATCGCTTAGTAATCAAAATATTGATTTAATTATGCTAAAGTGAATGAAATTTGGGTGAATTAAGTTTAATGTTTATTGAATTATGAATTAGCGTGCTTAATTGAATTTCTATACTGTCTTCTATAAACAGCGTACTGAAAAGCAATTTGAAAAGTATTGCATTGAAGTTTTTTAAACATGTGAGAATTGCTTATATACTTAAGCTTCTTATCCCACTTGGAGCGCAAACTGTCGTCAAAGGATCTCTTCGAAACTTTGTTCTGTTCTGGCCTTTCCAATTATTATCAAGTACTATTCATATTCTTAATGACCTGCCTCCCATGTCCAGCATCGTGTGTTCTTTCGTCTGTTACGTTTATTTACGCCCTGAGAATTCCAAGCTAGAGCATTCCTTATGATTCAGGTTAACGGTTATTGTAAGCATCTCTTTTCCACCACCAGCATATTTTTATAATTTCTCCCCCAACTGGCAGTTGGTTTGTTTTATGCTTGAGGTCTCTAGCCAGTAGGTCTAGAGTGTCGTGTGTAGGAAGTTGTTTACAAGCCCCTGTAGTTTCTGATAATCGCGGCGGCAGTTCACCACTTTTCAGCTCCGTACAATATAGCTGTTTATTTCAATGAAATCATGAACCGATTCAATTTGGACTATCATTGAAAACCTAGAAGTACTGGACGGCCGTTTCAACCTAGCTCGTTAGCATCTTGAAAAACGTTACATAAAACTTTTGTGATACCACTTGTCAAATTATCAAATACCTCATTAGCTTTGGTTTCACCTTGACCACCACGAGGTGGTGATTTGGAGCTATATCATCTCTTCTCTTTTTTCTTGTGTCTTCTTTGGATCCTCTGAAGTTTTTACTTATGTGCACCTGATCTGTTTGGCTTACTGCAGTGCTGACCTGTGAAACCCATAAAACTTTGCGCATACGGTTTTTGAGTGAGTAGGGGAATGCTGCATCTTATCATGATTATGTTGACAGTACTTAGATCTACTATCTTTCTTCATTCTGGTTTCTTTCCACGATCATTAATACTTGATACCGTTCATCCTAAACTTGGCGTTTAGATCCCCTATCAAGATGATCAGGTCTTTTATGAGAATCCCCTAATATAGACTACAGTCGGTGATAAATCTGGTCTTCAACGTGCACACTGTCATCACTAACGAGATGCATAGCATTGTAATAACCTCATCGTAATCCTTTCCTTCCTTGTCCTGAAAAATGCATTTATGACCCTAGATAATCACATCCCCGTCCTATAAATGCTTTTGAAGCTTCTTCAGAGCATGTTGGTGCAACCACTTGTGTATGTTAGGAACATTTTTATATTCATGATCAGAACACAATAAGAGCGCTTTTGAAGTTAGTCTCTTCTGTCCAGATTGTGTCTACTGAATTCTATCAACTCTAGGGATAGCTAGGTTGATTCTTCTCATTTCTACCGGTACTTGATTGACCACTCAGGTCTTCCACATCGTCCTGATATTCCATGTCCCTATATTTACTTTTGCCATGGTTATCAGAAGAGGAGTGAATCTCTTACCTTCTAAATAATCTCAGCTATTACTGTGAGACGTCGTACCTCTCCTATATATAGATCCTACAACTCTCAGAGAGGTGTTAAATTGGTTTTCTGTGGTTAACAAATTTTTTAATGGAGTTCAATTTTACGAGGTGGGGTTGCTAACTTCACTCCAAACACCTTTCCGCGGGCTTGGGACCTGGAGTAGCTCCAGAGGTTCTCCAGAAGGAGCTATATATGTCTTATATTCCTGAATAAAATCGGTGCGCAGCTTCAAACTTTGGTTTTGGGTTTGTTTGTACACGTCAGCACATCGTATTTGCAAACTACAAAGTAGTTATTCTGCATTACTCCCTTCATGCATCGATGTAGTCAGAGACTTTACAACTTACGTACTCCCACAAAAACTGTTAATTAATTGATTGACATATCACCATTAATCTTTCACTGACAAGTTTTAGTTAATATTAATTCAAAAGCCAAGAGCTACCTGCAGACTGCCTTCAACCATATTGCATTAAAGCAAGATGTAAGAAGATATCAAACCAATTAGTCTGGTTTCCAAATTGCAAATGTAATCCTCAGTTAGATTGATAATAAGACAGACAATATGACATGAGTCACTGCTAAGTGATCGATCAGTGTTGTACTGTAAGTTACAAATTGTGTTATTCAGACGACTGATTATATACATTTTGAATTATCGGTAATTTAAAGATAAAAGTTGCATACAACACATATGTTATTCTAACTCGTAAATTAAGTTCTGGATAATTTGCATCTAAGTCAAAGCAACTTTCTGTCATAAAAGTACTTTTGATATTTTTAATTTTCTTTGAATGAATGTACACACTCCTGAATAACATGAAGATTTCAATGGTCTAACCTAAATCAATCAATCAATTATTGAAAATTGACTTGATATTTGTGAGGCGACTGGTAGTTTCCGTGATCTGTGTAGCACATGTGTTTGACCATATACTTCGATGATAGGTCACGAACTAGGCTTAAACACTTGTCCACATCTAAATGATTTTGTAAGTTTATTTTGCTATTAAGATCAACCAGTAGGTTTGTAGCTATATTACTACCAAGCAGTTTGATGAATGCAATGCAGTTGAACTCAAGGCGATAATTTACAGATTACAATAAATCTGAAATGTTCTACATAGTATTCAGTTGTATTCCAAAATATTGGCCACTGAATTATAACTCACCTGTGAGAATCAAAAAACCTACATTGGATTCTGCGTAAGGATTTGAGTGTGTGTAATGCTAAAAATGGTCTCAAACTAGTGAACGCCAGCAAATCAGGGTTTCTTGATTAAGTCGTTGATGTCAGTTCCTGAGTAAAGTTTATCTTTAGAAATAAACAACTCAATTACCTTAAGAGTTTTATCATATACTGCCTACTTATAAACATGTTACATCATATAATCTATCTCTTCATGTTACCCGATTGCTTTGGAAGTAACTTCCATGTTCACAAACCTGAATTTTACATAAAAATAATCTAATTTGTAGTGATAAAATATGTTGAGAAGAACATATACGTTTAAAGCTCTTTGTTTATTGTTAACATCTGTAAGGGGCTAACTAATATAGATTCTAAGGGCAATGATACTAAGATGGTGATATATATTGTACTCTTATATTTTGTAAATCCACCCTCTACTAGTTAACGGCTAAGGTAGGATACACTATTATTCACTTATCGGACAGCACTTTGGTGCGAAGATGCAAGTTTGTGGAAGCTAAATGACGTAGATATATAAGGCAGATATGCAACCAACACAACGTGTATACCTGAAAGCATAGAACAGTAGAACCAACTAGCTCGACAACAAATAGTGTGGTTGTGACTCTACAATAGTTGTATTAATGCATTATTCATACCCGAAAATACGTGATTATATTGACAAAATGCATGACTGTAACACACCATAAGCAATAAGCATAAATGAGTACATAACATAGAATTCTGCTTCAGTTATATATTCGTCCACTGAATTGTTAAGCACATAAATTCATCGATTGATAGAAGTCTAGAAACCCAAATGAAATTGAATGTTAAAATAGAAGCCGTTCTAGGAGGTGAATTTTTCTTTTGGAACGATATCATTTACAGATGATTTACAATCCTGTTTATTTATATCTACCATATATAATAGTCTATTGGAAGTGTAATACTACTTCATAAATTGTTTGAAAATTACTATTCATATGTTCATACTTATCAACTAACAAATTATCTCTCATCTATGAACTATCATCAGGACTCAGTAGCTAAGTGGATAACACAATGGCGTTTGAAGCGAACGGTATTAGGTTCGAGTCCCTGAGTGAACATCAACTCTGCGATGCAGGTACATCCAGCTGACGAGACCCGCATAGGACAAAGCGCGCCTCAAACCGGATTTCACTGCTAGCCATTATCCATCTTTGCTTAAAAAGCTAGTGACATATGGCTGTATCGAGGCAATTCGCACAGGATGCACATATGCCAACATGAGACTGATCAATTGCAGTCCTAAATAACAATAGAAAGATACAAGTAAAATAACACCAAGTGAACTATTATTTGTCATTAGCCTTTAAATAATTAAATGCTCTCTTTTCGATATTCTACCTTTCCGAACAATTTGTGACACAATATTTTTCTGTTTTCTAATAGACTACTATATATGTTAAATTAGTATAAATAAGATTTTACATCTTCAGTTAATGATAGAATACTTAGAGAAAGTTTATCTCACATGATAGGTCTTATCTTTCATTAATGTTAAATTGGGTTTCATTTGTTGTCTAAGAATTCAATCTTACAGCGATTCACTGTACCGAACGTAAGAAAACATAATTAGTACTAATGATTATAAAAGATGTCGTCGGTTGGCATGAATTCGAACTTGATCATCAGGATTAATTCTTGTCTGTGATATTTAAAAAAGAAATCTAACTCATGAATGATGATGATGATGACAATTGTGCCAAATTATTTTTCATTTTTTCTAAAGAAGCATATAATTTTGTGGAATATGTATTGAGTGTAATTGTAAAACTACTCAGTTACCGAAATCATGATCGTGTGTGGAATACTATGGAGCACATTTTGTCGTGCTTTATTGTGAATTAACTGAAACTGGAGATATGAACCTTCGAGTTGTGACCCAGTTATCCAAAGGATTATGTTTGTTGTGATATGTGATGGTTCTGACATAATCATATGAAATTAGAGGAATATTTTTCTAAGAACATATTTTAAAAAATTTCGTCGAAGTTGTTTGTTTAACAGATCTCACCGATTAACTATCACAATTACATGTAAACTTAAAAAACCACTGAGATTCTCTTCAGATTGACATCAACTTTATTTCGACTGATTTAGTGACAGTAATGCTATTTTGACTTGGTGCATCATTTCAGAAATGTATCTCAGCTGCATTACCTGAAGTAGTTTGCAGTTGATCTAAAGTATTTGAAAGAATAAACAATTCATTTTATTTTGCAAACCGTAATTTCATTACTCTGTTCTCATTAATAGATCATGATAAATCATTATCTTGAAAATACATATCTGTAATGATTAGGTACAGTAAATACGTCTGCACATTATAATTGGTTCTTTTTGCATTCCCTATTTATCACTTTTTAAACAGACAACACGGGGGAAGCCTATATTGCAGTCTTGAATTGATTAAGATCTATAAATCTAGCATTATATTGGGATTGTAGCTAGTAGTAGAATCAAAGACCCATGTTTGGTCCTATTTTGGACCCGTCAGGTAGTATTTATGCAGCCTATCGTTGATGTTCACATTGAGAATCGAACCCATTACCAACCACTTCCATCTCCATTGGGTCATTCACTTAACTACTGAGTCTTAATAGCCACTAACATGTTCAAAGGATACGTAATTAAATAAAAGAGTTTGAAATTTCTGGCTGTTGAAATTAACTACAGGATTTTAGTATGTGTGTAACTAAACATAGTATCGAGATAATCCTCTCAATATGCATATATCCCCCATAGACTCTGATCAAGTTCAGTCCTTAATATTAACAACATCAAATTTCAAACCCTCACATATTTGGTATTATATAGATTGTAAGCAATTATTTTGGGAATCCTATAAATAGAAATACTGTAAGACTGAGTGAGATGAGTATGACTGTAAAATGTTCGAAACTAGAAACAGTGGCCAACCATTTTAGGTAGTGGATTCGGTTTGGTTAATGTTTATGACTGTAAGCTCAAATATGTGACTAATAAAGAAATATTCATCATCAGTCTCGAATATTTCTAAGTCCCACTGGTTCATGCATTACCTAAAAAAATCAGGATTTCAGTCTCTGGTATTATTGAAATTTTTACTTGCTAAGTAGTATCGAATTGGAATTAAGTATTCGTTCGTGGCTTCTTAGCTTAGATCACTCAGCGTTAATAAGACTTCGTCAAGTGTCAAAATGTTTTCTACTATTTATTATAAATCATAATGAAATGTTGACATCAGTAGATAAGTAAATTGTCTAATGAATAATAACCGACAACTTATTCATATTTGAATGTGTACTCTGTTCTTAATTATTAAAAATGTTCCTCCTACATTACCAGTTGATTATCTCACCTTAGTTTGTTTTTATGTTGTTTATTGTACAATAATGAACTGAATATTCTGATTAAATTTTTTCAGAGCAAAATGTGACGCCTACAAGCATTTAAAATAGTTTACATTGGTTAAGTGTAGGAGTAAATTTTGGAGACAGAAATATTATTTATGTACACCATTGAATTATAGGTTTGGTGGCGTTTCTTTACCAATAAAATAAAATAAAGTCGAAAAATTGTCTTTTTAATTATACAGAGAATGATAATACTCATTTTACGCAGGTTTAAAAGCAATCAACAAAAAACTCTGAACCTACAATCTTTGTTTGAATTTATCAAGATAAGAATACAAAACTATCGTTCAAGGTTCGGAAACTAATAGGTCGTAATGCTACATGTCAATCTAGAGAATGAATATTAAATTCATAATTACCTTTGTAATTTTGTTGAGAATATGAGTTACGGACGACCTTTGAGCGATGCAACATTGACCTTGAAAATGTCCACTTATTTATTGGGTTATATATCCATGTGAGGAATCAGGATTAGAATTTACAGCTAGACGTTAAGGTTATGAGTTGGATTTAGGGTTGGATGGATGAATTTCGCGCCACATCCAAGACCTGTTATCTTAAGTCTGATTAGTTTGTTCACGAATTATAGTCTCACCGTCATTTTCTCAGGCATGGAGGATGTAAAGTTCACTTGGTGTCGTTTTACTTGTATCTTCCTACTGTTAATTACGACTGCATTTGATCAGTCTCATGTTGGCATATGTGTATTCTATGCGGAATACCTCGATATAGCCTTAAGTCACATGGATTTTGCCGACCACATTGCCGAATGTATGTTTAAAAATCAACTGAAGATTTGCCGACTAGTGCAACTTGCCAAACAAAAGCAGCTGAACTGGCAAATCATTCAAACAATGCGATTTCAGCGGGTCTATATTATTTAAGGCTGTAAACATCAGACTGCTGTAAGATACGAAGCAGTAGTATCGCTTTTCTTCACAGCGTTTTATAACTTATTTTTATTTCTCTTAGCAGGTCTCTTCTTAACTCTAGTTTCAATAACAATGGCGTTTTTGATACAGTCATTATATTTGACTATGATCTGGCCTGGTTTGTGTGCCTAGTTGTACGTATTTTTAAGATTCATTCCTGCTAAATAGACCAGGCCAAGTACTTATTTCTTCAAGTATTTCGTCGGGGTAATTACAATAAACAAAATAAACTAGGCTTTTCATTGAGTTTCTTCATTTTTACCCGAGTGATATATAAATGTTTCAAACAGTTTTTTTTAAGTTTTGCGTTTATGTGTATTAGAGAAACATGTATAGTATTTGCTTTGAAATAGTGAGACAAATTTTGATAAAATTTAGTTATTTATGACGAAAAAGCCTTATGGAGCTGAACTCAGAAGGATCTTCAAAAGGCGTCTTTTCAAATGTCATAATGCTTCTCAAGACTTGAGACTTGGGTAGAAGTGGTAGCGGTAGTAGTTAGTATGCTAGGTCGCACTTAATTTTCATTTAACTTCTCACAATGATCATCACTTTTTTTTGGAGAGATAGGATTTTAAATACATTTTAAGGAACGTTTCGTTATCAATTTCGCAGTAAATGTAATCAAAATTTAATTTTAATTTCTCAGAAAGTTAAACTAAAAAATGTAAAAGTTTGTTGGAATATTTACACTATTTTCTTTCATGTTGAATATAGAAATTCTACGTTGTAATATAAATCATTACGAGTAAGATTACTACTTTCTAGTGATCGAATAACGATATTAATAATTTTCGCATCCGGAAAAGAGATTTTTGATTAAGATCATGAACCGATTGATGTTAGGCCACCATTGAAAACCTGGAAGTACTAAATGGCCTTTTCATCCTGTTGTGAGACTTCTCAGCAGTGTGCATCCACGATCCCGCTCTCAGGACTCGAACCTAGGGTCTTCAGCCTCGCGCGCGAACGTTTGACCGAGATTACTGAACAACTATTTCGCATTATTATGGGACTTTCAAACGGTGCGCATTAATAACACTACCAGAAACCGAGTTCAACTATTTTGGGTCTCACAGAAATTCTAAAAATTTTAGACTACTTATCCATGACATTTGAAAATGAATTTGCGATAAGACTAACTTACCGATGACTTTGCACATTTATTTCAATTTACAATAAATTGACAATCGACAGCTTAATTCTTAGTCATTGAGATATCCCTGAACTTGGATAGAAAACTCTACGAAAAGAACTGTTTCCTACCTTCAGTTTTACGGATAAGAAAATTATCAACAACATTAGTCGATCACTATAATACAACATAGACATATTACTTTGAAGAAATTCAATGTTAGAATTTCTAAATTCAATATGAAAGCGAATAGAACAAATGTTTCAACAGTCTCTTAACTTTTATTATTATGACTATTGAGTTTATTTGATATTGTATTCTTGGTACAATATGGAATTATCAGCGCAAAGTATTTCAACAAGTTGCTTTTGCAAAACAAAAAAGAATAAACCAACAGTTGCGTGCATTTATACATAAATAAAATAGATAAACTACCTGGAACTAGATGAAATGTTATTTTTAAAGATTTGAATCTGTACTATATTTTAATTAGAAACATGTTTAACAATACAAGTTATTGATTAGGTAAGCTCTAACAATCTGCTCATATATTACATTTGTTAGATAAGGTATCGTAGGACTTTTATATATTTGCTTGTATATATTGGATTCTAATGTATTGGCGCCTAGTTTCACAAGACGATATACAAGGAGAAAGATATGAATGAAGTGGATGGTTATTATCTGATAAGATAACACTTAGAAGGAACTTGCAAGATTTTAGATTATTGCAACCTTATTATTTATGACTTCAAAAGGTTCATCATACACCCTCCTAACTGCCTTCAGCACTGCCCGCAATACAAAAAATCTTTTCTAAAAAGCCCGAGAAAGAATAATGGAGAGTAGTAAAGAAAAAATGATAATATACAAGAGTTAATAAGTCGTAGAAGTAAGCATCGAGTAGTCCCGAAAGCATGAAGTCTCTTTATGTAGTAAGTCAGTCGGAAAACGTTCTTTGATAACAATAAAACATGAGAAGACCAAGAGAGATCAGAGGAAAAACTTACACCAAGATAAATAACCCTTGCCACTGTGTTTATGAAAGAATTCCCAATAATACAAGCTTTATGGCATTCCAACAGGGTGTTTAAATGCTATTCATGTCTCAGGCTCAAATTAACAATTTGACACTTAGAAGGATTGTGTCAGACCATTAACAACAGACCATCGTTCAATGAAAAACAGGAACTCATTCATTTCAAGGGGAAATGAAGACGTAGAAATCAGTACACACAGTGAAATCGTCCGCATATTTAACGAACACTATATTATAGTGCAGAACAACGGCAACATCTGAAGTGCTTCCTTTGGAATTGTAAGTAGATTGATTTGGATTAATGTTCTCTTTTGATACAAGTTGAAGTGGAAGCAGTGATAAGTTTTCCATCGCTTTGAGAAAAGGCTGCAAATTTTAGTAATCGAAAGGATGCTTGCTCAGTGGTCTAGTGGTTAAGTGCGAAATCAGTAGGTCCTGGGTTCGGATCTTGCAGGGGCAAGGTCGTGGATGCGCACTGCTGAGGAGTCTCACAATAGGACGAAACGGCCGTCCAGTGCTTCCGGGTTTTCCATGGTGGTCTAGCTTCAACTGACTCATGATCTTAATCATTGAAATCGAAAGGTCTGCTAATTTTAGTGTCTGTATCAGATTTCACCTCAATAAACCGAGTCCTGGATTTCCTGTAAGGTATACTGTTGCATTCGTTGTTGAATTACCTTCAGAGATAGTGTGGTATACTTCTCCTACAATATTTAACTTCCCACCTAAAGCATTGTGTTCTAGTTGCGTGGTTGGGCGAACTGGTGGTCTTAGAGTATTCATTCAAGTTTCTAGGCTGATAAGAGTTATGTCAGATGCTGTATCAAGTTGAATACGAATACGGTGTTTATTAATGTACACAGTTACATATTTTCCTCGTCAATAAATTCCTGCTCGGCTATGAGCTACCAATATTTTGTTAGTTATGGCACCAGATCTGTATTTCTTGAAATAGGGTTTCAATGAATGATGGTAGTGGTTTCTTCAGTTTCACATGGTTTCTTTGTGCTCTTTACGGTGGCATTCGCGCAACGATAATCGTTGTATGAACAGGACTTCTTGTAATGTCAAACTCCACATGATCAGCATGAAACTGAGAGCTGGTTGTCCGTGCGGCATGGTTTTAGTTAGCTGGAATCTTTCTTTTAGCTTACAGCATGGACGTATGGTGGCCGGTTATTATTTTCAGCCATAAAAGTATCATGTTTCAAGTTTACCGAACCCTGGCATTCTATGGTTACTTCTTGTAACATTATGTTTGGGTATTATTCAAGTTTACCTAAAATTATATTTCCGACTTCAGGAGATTGAATACTACATACAAACACAAGACATAAACTTATCCTCTATCATTGCTGATAATTTAAACCGCTTGCAATCGCTATTTACTAAAGCTGCACGTTTCACCCAGTCATCATCACCGGCTTTTGGTATCTTGAGGCAATGGTAACGGATATTAAACAACAATGACTGTTCAGCAAAGATTTGAAACAGGATATCGATTGTTGAACCGAAAGAAAAAATCTCTTGGATTCTTTGTGAGGATGAAATTACCGTAACGTTCGTGCTCAGTTGTGCCAAGTTTTCTTAGGAGTATTCTGACCTTGGCGACGTCCACTTTGGACAAGTCTTCATATTTCTTGAACCAGGATTAGAATGTGATTACTAACTAAACCATTGAAATGAAATTCATGAATATGATTAATGGTGGAATCGGTATATGAGCTACATGAATCATCAGTACGTCCTCTGTGATTAAGGTTCATTTGTTGCATTAGGATTTCTAGGATACGATTCTTGAACTGTTTATATCGTTTATATCATTTGAATATTCTCAACAGGGACGGTAAACTGATTCTGAGCTTCCTAACTCTAAATTGTTTTCCAAATGATGTCAAGTTGGAAAGTTAACCACTTCCAAAATTTAGATATCTTAAAATCTTCAGTCAGTAAAGGAGTTAACAGATTTATGTGCACCAAGACAGCGAATTTTGTTTACTACATTTGCTCAAAATGATTAGTATTTTTATTTTCGATTAAAATAATGAAATAATGAGACGTTTAAAGGTCAAAGTTTCTCAAAACTGTCTATCAAACAGGTTTTATTTTTAAGGAGAGAAATTATAATGGAATATAAACAGATTCATTTGTCCATTAATTTCATTCACTGCTAAACAAATAGGATTGGATAAGTTATTGTCACTTGTCATAAAAGTCATAAACTTCATTAAAACTTTTGCTCAATAATTATGAAAACGATAATGGAAATAATGGAAGATTGTTACTCAATATCATGAAGCAACTGAAGTTAGATCCATACATCACTGGATTCAGGCTCAATGATCTACATGTTAAGATTTGTCGATCGAGACCGAATGTTCTGGGTTCATTTAACTATGGCGTGGTTGTAGGTGCGTACTTCTGAAGATTCATATACTAAAACGAAATAGGTATTCAGTTCTTTCAGGTATTAAATGGTGGTCTTGCTAGAAGAAACTAGTAAGTCTTAAATAAAATGTATTACCAGAAAGGTACTAATTGTACATTTACTTCAAGCATAAGATTACTTCAAGTTTTGACCCAAAATAATTATTTATCGTGGCAAAATCCGTAGATGTAGAATAATTCAGTGATTGAGAAATCATGATTTAAGATCATATCAGTATGATTGTGATTAGATGTTAGTATTAAGACTAGAGATTAAACTTTATTCTGTTAAACAAAAGAAAAACGATAAAGTTTTCATAATTGTTTACATTTTTTATTCACGTCATAGCCACTTACAGAAGCTGATAGCTTCATTTAATCTTACTCGCTGAAAAACACCCATTATATTAAAACACAATTAATACGAACGAAGAATACTCTTTTTAATGGATTTCTCATCAGGTTCAGCCGCTCCATTAACCCTGGCCAACTTCGGGGCCAACTAGTTGATCAATTTTATAGTATGGTGACGTAATTTGGTTAATGTTCATCTTTTATGTCCCAAACTTATTATTATTATCTTTACGATTGTTATTATTATTACACTTGATAATCTTTTTGAGAAATTTATTCAGCATCCACTTCTATCTACTATATCTGACCTAATTCATATTATTCTACATATTACGTAATTTCTGATTTTTATTCCATTATTATCTCTCTCCCTCTCGCTCCATGTTGATTATATTTATTCTGATCATTATTTATTCCACAATTTCATTTCACTTATAAACTGATTCAAGTCAACAACTTCATATTAGTCAGCTCCAACATGAACGATTTGATTTAATTCGATATATAACAAACAACAATCCTTGATTCACATATTACAATTTCCAAATGATGTACCCTGACTTAAATCTGGTCAATTTTATAGATTCTTAATATGGATATGAGATAATTGTAGAAGATGATGAGAAATCCGTTGAAAGGAATATTCTTAATTGATATAATTAATTTTGCTTGAAAAAAATAAATATTAGTATATTTACAAATTTAAAAAAAGGGTCATCATAGAAGCATAAACTTAAAGGAATATCTAGTAGAATGTAATTTGAATATTAAAGAGCTTAGAGGTAACTTTTATGGGTTAATTGGATTGGTAAACAGGGAATATTTAAAGAAATATTTCGAACAATATAAAGAAAAGTACAATATTTTGGAAAAACTCCGGTATCCGTTGCTAACTTTACAATTAAATGGGAATCTTTATTTCTAAATTTGTCATTGGCTACTCACAAGTAGTCTAACCATTTCATACTAATTATGAACTGAAATTTTTTTCCATAGTAAAACTGATACAAAAACGAGGATCAATTTTGAATCAGGCAATCATAGTAATTCTATTTTTATTATAAAAATCTGTCTGGGACTTTAATTAAAAGCTTTTCTGTACACTTCATAGTATAGTGAATGTGAATAAGTGTTTTGTTTAACACGACAAAAATTCTATGTGAAAATTATATTTGGAATAATCTCAGCGATTGAAATTTAAATAATTCCAACGTTTCGCCCAGCTATCTTGTCTGGACTTCTTCAGGGTAATAATCAAAATTTTGGACGAAACGTTGGAATTATTTAAATTCTAATTGCTGAGATAATTTCAAATGTAATTTTCACATATAATGACTTCTCTATACTCGGCGCCCAATTTCTGTCAAACTATTTGTTCTAATCTTGACGAATATTCGTATAAAAATTTATATTTATTTACTTTTAATGGACTATGGAGAACTGTGTTGTTTTACTCATATTTTTGATATACCTTCAAATTTTGTTATTTTGAGGTTACTTTCTATCACAGTCCTAGTATAGTGCGATTTCATGACTTTTGAAAATCGAATGTATGTACGGGTAGTTAGTATTCAGTGACAGATGTTATTGAAGTATTAGTGGTAGAAGTATTGATTAGTGTCTCAGAAGCTAAAATACTCAACTTTCAACTAACAGATAATAGGTTTGAAATTCGTTTCATCAATTTCGGTTTGGCCATCAGGATAGTATCACTTTCTCTACACAGGAGCAAAGTATACACCAACGCGAATTGCATGAAATTTTATTTATTCAATGTGAAATGTCCTAATAATATGAGGTTAGAAGTACATTTAACTTGATGTTCAATTAAATGGATGTTGCAGTAGATTGGATGAAACTTACCAGCGTTCAACTCATAAGATGTTATCAGTCAATGAAGTTATAAACTGTTGGCCTGTTCATTGTCAGGTGTGTACTTCCGGTCTTCAAGATACAACAGATAACAGTGATAATTGGCTCAAAGACTTAGCTGACATGTCTCAAAAGAAATATCAGTTTTATGAATTTCCATTCCATGATTTCACTTACTTTTTTTGAGTTGTATTTTTCTCTAGTTTCTTTTCCCCATTGATGCTATTAGTTCGATGAATTCATTTTTCATTTAGTCAATTTTCTCTCCCTACGGTGATTTGAAGGATAGAAATTCAAACTGATATATATATATATATATATATATATATATATATATATATATGTCTAGCTTGATGCTGTCCACGACACTAAAAATGAGTAGTAATGTAAAAGATTTGCAAATCGGTAGGATACTTATAGTGGTACGGTGATCTTCTAGTTTGCTAGTTTGGAAAACAAGCACTCATTGACATTTTGGGAAGCATCACCAAGGCCTATTTCGTGTCATATTGTTTATAACAAATTAATAGTTATTAATAATCAACAGTAAATAACTAGATGATTGGTAACTTTGAGTAAGTTATTCAGTTTGAAAACATATTTAGAGAGATAACTGTCAATCACGTGGTAGAGTACTAAGTACTGTTGACACTATCCACGTCTCCAGTCATAATAAATATAAGCAAAAACCTGGCTAGTCAAGATAACCTTCGTCATTTGTAGGAAACTCTTGAAATCCAGGTACCACTGAGAAAAATTGTTTTTACTCTTATTTAAGGCAGAAGTGATAGAAAAAATCTGTTGTTGAGGTGGAGGCTTTGGGAGATATTAGGTTCTGTAACTACGATGAGTTTTTTTGCCAGACGATCGTTTATACTTACTTCTAACTAAATAAGACTGCAACCTTAACTCAGTTGGAGGCAGCTGACAAAATTCCAGACCCAGATCTAGGCATCAGAGTAACGTTTTTGACTGGGAAACTGGTTGACATAAGTCCAAATTCACGGGGTGCATCAATAGCCTCGATAAATATGTCTGGATGATTATTCTCAAATGACATAGAACTTAGAAATAATGTTTCGAGGTATTAGTCACATTGAATGTGATATGAGAACTATTAATGCACAGAGCTAACCAGTACGTACTCTGATCGTCCCGACTGGATTAAGACTGAAGAAAAAGAAGATAATGAACTCATTTGAGTGTATTGTACCGATATTAGAATTACACGGTTAGGTACGTGCAAAACAATTATTACTTTTTACAAGCAATACAGTAGCTACAAGTCTGATCCCTCTGAAACTACCCCCAGTCACTTATAAATGAATAATATATATCTTGATATCATGACACTTGATGCTGTACATATATTGCAGCTTACTGAATGAACTGGACATTATGATATTGGTTTCTTATGAGTTATCAGTTAATTTTTATTAAAAACTCTAAAAATGAGCAGTAATACTTAAAAAGCTGTTTGCTTAAAGAGTTGTGCATTAACTAAAACTAGTGTATTGAATTTTAGGTCAATATATATTTCTATCTCTTCTATACTTTTTCATTTGCACTTGATGTGTAAGGCATTCGACATAAACAAGGATGATGTAGTTCTTTAAAAATTAGCCCCACTAACTGGCTTGGTTATGTATATGATGAAAGTTAGAATTAACAGTTACACTTTTTTGTAACGACGGTCAACTGTCTGAAGTCTACTGAAGAAATACCTTCATAAACTTATTTTAGTTGTTTAGTGCTTTTGTTTATGATAATTTAAGTAAAATCTTGAGGATATATTGCTTATAACTGGGCAAACACTTTGATACTTTGTGTCTAATTCACTAATGAGTTTTTTCTGATTGAAGAAAGATAAATTTTTATAGTTTTAAAGCTTTACAAACCACCATGTCAACCACTGCACATTATGATCTAGTACGGACGTGGAAACTGAGATGTGAAAAAAATTTCTGTTTTCGTTTTCGAAAATGAAAGTGATTTTGATTAAAATAATAGATTTAAATAATTTGGAATGGATTTCCAAATCAAACAAATGGCATGAATTTCTACAAATAACTTCTAATTTTAGTAATGTACCAACTAAAATAAACTTATCAATTCCAGAAACCTCAACTCGTTACATAAATTTCTACTTTTTCAAAAATTAAGCTTGAATAGATAAAAGGAAGATAAATACTTCCAAGTAATTTGATCATTTCCATTCATAACTTACATGAGTATATCCATAGAAATACAATAATACAATGTACAACCATTAATGAATAACAGTAAGTGGATGAATGGAAGATTTTCAGTTTAGCCCGTAAATAATTAGATTGGGGTTTATGAGCTATAAAATATATAATAATTGTCGACTAGTACACACACAACCCAATCAAAGGTTGAAAGCAGGATCTTTAAGTATCTCTGTGAATACTTTATCTCTAGATCACTGAATCGGAATACCGCGGTTCACATCTCATACTGTAGTGAACTTTTGATGTAACCTGACAGTCATTCAATGATATCAGCTGTCACCAGCTTCACTTCCAACATGGTTGAATTGGACCATTTCTGACTTCTGAATAGAATTTAGGGGAAATATTACGAAACACTTGATTATTATTAGGGCAAGCTCTTTACAACTGTTAGTTCAATGTAAAATTAATTTTTTTTAATGGTGGGTTGAAGTCATTTGAAGCTTCAAAGCACCAAATAACTTTTTTCTTCTTAGTTCAACACAACGATCCATAAGTAACTAGACTGTCATAAGGCTTCTAGGTCATAGATTCAATCCCAGACAGGTTCATGAATGACTATTGCAATCGTGTAGACTTAACCAAGTAAAATAATTGTACTATGCACTCTGGTTCTCCTCTTGACATTATTCCTTGATGAAAACTACAAAGTCTGGCTGATCTGTAGAAATTCCTTTTATAAATTAATGATGTATTTTACAATCTACTTAGTTATGGGTGAATATGTTTGATTTATCTTATTATTTTTCTTTACCAACCCTAGATAAAATGAATGCTTAAATATCTGAAACACACTCATACATAAACTATTGGCAATAATACCACCACGTGTCAGTATGACGTTATATAAGAAGGGAAAAAAAGAAAAGTTTATGTCTGGTCTATTATTCTTTTATTATTATTATTATTGACGAAAGTAGTAAAAATCAGGAAAAAGACAATTATAACAAGTGAGTGTTTGCTGCCTACATTAGTGTGGTAAGATACACTAACAATTATTAAAATTAGTATTGTACAATAACAATACAGAATATAATGGCGGGTAATTGGTTAGAAGTGAAAATTAGAATGTAAACTGTGTCCTAACTCTGAAATTATCAATTGAATGAATTTAAATGGTTGAGATCATGAGTCAATTGAAGCTAGACTACAATGGAAAACCTGGAAGCAGTGGACGGCCGTTTCGTCCAATTGTAGGACTCCTCAGCAGTGCTTACAGTGCTCCCAGGTTTTCCATGGTGGTCTAGCTTCAATTGACTCATGATCTCAACCATTGAAATTGTTATAATATCCACAAAACTTCTGATACGAATGGATTTAGTTGAAACCTTATAACAATGTTCCGGTCGAAACTGAATTAGTTCATTGCTAAATGTATCATTTTTAAGCTACATAAATCTTTTTATAAAATATTGAACTCGTAGTACTTTAGTATTATTTTTGTATACTGGCGAAACCAATTAGATTTGGGAACCGGTCATATCACATCAGTAAGAAGCTTATTCGTTAAGTCACTTGTTGAATATGCATCAATCACTCATTATGTGTACATTTTATTACGTACAAGCATATCCGCTATCGCGTTGTCTATTACCTTTTCTTACTTTTTCTGTTTCTGTATATGTTACTTCAAAAATCCTTAACATTTGTAGTCAGTCTTTATTATCGTTTTTATTACTCATATACTTGTGATTGACCTCATTTCTAGATGTTATAAAACTTAACGAAATGTGATTATATGTTCCACTGTATACTGAATGTGGAAAGCTTACACTTTTCCTATTTCTCCAGATATATTATTTACAATGAATTAACTGTTTTCTTGATTGTTCACCAGACCTAGTTGGTTCATCTAAACTATCATGAACTCATGTTGAACAATATTTTAATATTTTAATTTCAGATAAATCTGTAGTATCTCACTTCAGGTATCCTTTGAAATATATCAATTTGACTGATAACATTTGAATTCTGGGACTTTTATTTGTTCATCGCTTCTATTTAGTTTCAACGGCGTTAAGTGTATTTAGATTCATTATGGAGTTTGTGCTCAGTATAACTATCATGTTACCAGCTGTTATAAACAAAGTGGTAAACCAGGAAACAAAATATCGTACTGATAAAACTGTCTCTCTTTTCCTACTTTTATGTTCACTAAATTCATATCCTCTAATAATTTTTTCAAATGTTGTCAAATGAAAGTATGACAACAAATTTCCTTAAAGGTTCAAATGGAATAACTGCTATAGTAATATTTTGGTATGAATTATATTATCTAGCTGGATAATTCATAGCTTCATGAGTATGTTAATTAGAATGTAAAATTCAGCTTATCTTTCTTTCTTTATAAAACCTGAAGTTAATAAAAAGAAACCATGGGATTAGGTGAAGTGGTAAATTCTTAAAAAGAAACTTTTCAGTATGCGAAATGATTCTTCTATCGTTAACCTTGAAATCTGTTCAATCTACATTTTATTTGCAATCGTCCTGTGACAAGAATGAAATCAAAAATACCCACCAACTTAGTAGCATGGATGTTGGACATAGATTTAATTGGCCAAGGATCTAACTCTATTTGTTTAAGCTGCAGATTATTTAACATGATTGGCTATGACTATTTTTCTAGCTTAATAGCAAGTTTGTTAGGTTATTAGTCTAGGGTTATTATTTTAAAGGTCTAGATACATCCTGGATTTGTGATGCAATCAGACAAGGTTACAAATACAGACTAGTTGTAGTTACAATAATACTTTCATGTTCATTTTCACTTAATTTGGTTAAAAGCAAAAGAAAAACACATTTAAATAACTTATTCGTATTAATTCTCATCATTTGGATTAAAAATGACAAAAAAGAGACAAATTCTTGCAAATAAGTTATCATATTACATTTGATCTATCGCACTTATGATACATACATTCTGAATAGATTGCTTTGATAGTAGCATTAGCTACGAGTCTTAGAAAGTGGGATTGTAACTAATAGTGGAATTCACAACTCGAGCGTTGTCTTAGTTGATACTCATCAGTCGCATCCCAATTTTGATATTCATACTGAACTCGAATCCATTATATTTCGTCTCAAACACAGAGTTGTAAACTAAACTATTGGGTCCGAATAGTCAGTACCAACGTGTTCGCTTGTAGTCCTTGATATCAAGAAATAAAAAACCGAGTCTCCTACATATACATAACTTCATACAAATAACCTTTATTGTTGGTTAAATGCATTTCTTCGATCAAATTCCAACATATTTTTTTCCAAAAGTTATTGTTTTTAGTCTTTTATGAGGTTTTATACGTAATCAATCTGGCTTGCATTGAGGTTTTTGTCGAAGTCGGTCTGTCTTCCTTTGTTTACATATAATTGAAGAATACTTGACATAAAAGATAGATGGATGATCAGATGTTGCTAAAATTTAAATACTTATAAGAGACCGCCAAATCAATTTATAGTCAGGAAATTTGTTCACATAAACTCAACTTAAACAAAGTAATCATGCATATAAATGAGTTTGACATTCTTAGGCAACATCTGAAAAATAAAATTACTTTTTTGAAAAGGTGGCATCATAAATGGTCAACCACTTATCTTACTTTAACTATTTATCAAGCACTAATTAGCATATATGACCTGAAACCCTTCCCAAGCTTAAAGGATAGTTATGATACCGAACAACCGAATTAAGTGGAGTTAAGTTTAAACTTAAAACCAAATGGTTAAAGTCTGGCGCTTTAATCAAGAAACAACCTAGTTATACCAACGTTTCTAGGTAAAAAGGTTAAGATAATAGATGATATTAAAAATCTGTACTGAATTTGTTGGAGCGTAATTTACGTTTACTAAAGTACGGATGCATACGCACATAATGGATGGAAGGTGTAACTGGGGTGTAAATACAAAGTAAACCAGACTGATACGATGAAAAAATGTCCAATTTATTTCTAGATTCTCAAGGTGATAGTAGTTATTAATAAGACCAGATAAGATGAAGTGTTCATGTTTCCTCCAACTCAGTGCAACATTTTGTAACATTGCTTATTCCCAATGTGACATTTTGATATCGATTTCATTTTCACGGTCAGTACGATATTGAAGTCATATTTTCAAATGTAGGATTATTTTAGGATAATATATTTTGTGTCAACTAAGTGTGAAATTCATTCAGTATGGGATGTGTGAACTTTCGGCCAGTGTGACAATTACCTACTTACTTACTTACTTTCGCCTGTTACTCCTCGTGAAGGAGCACAGACCGCTCACCAGCATTCGCCATCTAACCCTGTCCTGGGCAATCTTTTCCAACTCATTCCAGTTGTTATTCATCCTTCTTATATCTGATTCTATTTCCCGACGTAATGTGTTCTTTGGCCTTCCTCTTTTCCGCTTCTCTTTAGGATTCCAAGTTAGCGCTTGTCTCGTAATTCAGTTTGATGATTTGCGTAATGTATGTCCTATCCATTGCCATCGTCTTTTCCTAATTTCCTCTTCATCTGGGAGCTGGTTGGTTCTCTCTCACAAAAGGCTGTTGCTGATGGTATCCGGCCAATGGATGTTGAGTATCTTGCGTAGACAGTTATTTATAAATACTTGTACCTTCTTGATGGTGGTTGTAGTAGTTCTGCACGTTTCAGCTCCGTACACTAGAACTGCCTTGACGTTCGTATTGAAGATTCTGACTTTGATATTGGTTGAAAGTTGTTTTGAGTTCCATATGTTCTTTGGTTGAAGGAATGCTGTCCTTGCTTTGCCAATCCTCGCCTTTACGTCTGCATCTGAACCTCCTTGTTCATCGGTGATGCTTCCCAGGTATGTGAAGGAATCCACATCTTCCAGAGTTTCGCCATCAAGAGTGATTGGATTGCAGTCCTCCTTGTTGCATTTGAGGAATTTGGTTTTCCCTTTGTGTATGTTGAGGCCTACTGATGCAGAGACTGCTGCTACACTGGTTATCTTTATCTGCATTTGTTCGTGTGCATGCGATAGGAGAGCTAGATCATCAGCGAAGTCTAAATCGTCTAATTGGTTCTGAGCTGTCCGTTGTATGCCGAGTTTTCCCTCAGATGTCGAAGTCTTCAGAATCCAGTCGATCACCAGAAGAAAGAGGAAGCAAGAGAGTATGCGGCCTTGTCTGACTCCGGTCCTTACTTGGAATGCATCTATCAGCTGTCCTCTATGCACTACTTTTCACTGTAGTCCATCGTATGAGTTCCGGATAATGTTGACAATCTTCTCATGAACTCCATAGTGTCGAAGAAGCTTCCATAACGTTCTCCTATCTACACTGTCAAACGCCTTTTCATAATCAGTGAAGTTGATGTACAGTGACGAATTCCACTCAATTGATTGTTCGACGATGACCCGTAGTGTCGCAATCTGGTCTGTGCACGACCGGTCCTTACGGAATCCAGCTTGTTGATCTCTAAGTTGGGCATCTATTGCGTCTTTCATCCGGTTCAGCAACACTCTGTTAAAGACTTTACCCGGTATTGACAGTAGTGTAATGCCTCTGTAGTTTTCACACTTTCTCAGATCTCCTTTCTTCTTTCCAGTCCATCGGCACTTGTTCCTCCTCCCAAAGCTTCTTGAATAGAAGGCGAAGCATGTTTGTGGTTACTTCGATGTCTGACTTCAGTGCTTCAGGTGGTATATTGCCGGGTCCTGCTGCTTTCCAAATTTTGATTTGTCTGATGGCCATTCTGATTCCTTCCGTCGTTAATGGATTGACATCTATAGGAAGATCTGTGTGTGCTGCTTCGATGTCCGGTGGATTCAATGGAGCCGGCCTATTCAGGAGTTCCTCGAAGTACTCTGCCCATCTGTTCCGCTGTTGTTGAATTTCAGTGATTGGCCTGCCTTCTTTGTCTTTGACCGGTCCCTCTGGTTTACTATATTTCCCTGCTAGTTTCTTCGTTGTATCATAAAGCTGTTTCATATTTCTTTCTCTTGCAGCTTTTTCCGTCGTAGTTGCGAGTTCTTCCATGTATTTCTGTTTTTGTCGGCTCTAATGCTCTTCTTCACTTGCTTGTTTGCTCTTATGTACCCAGCTTGTGGTTGGACTTTCTCTGTTCGTGTTCAACTATTGTTAATTGCTGTCTTCTTGTTCTTCCTTTCTTTGATCCTGTCCAGTGTTTCTATAGAGATCCATTCCTTATGATGATGCTTCTTGAAGCCCAGAACCTCTTGACACGTTGAAGTTAATGCTTCTTTGACACCTTTCCAGTTGTTCTTCATAATAGTTTCTTCTTTCTTCAGCAGATCCTGTAGGGCATGTAACCTGTCGTTGAGAGCTATCTTGAATTCATTGAGTTTGTCAGTATCTCGAAGGAAGGCTGTATTGAACCTTTGTAGTGCTGTTTGTCCAGTTCTTCTTTAGCTTCAGTTTTAAATTGGCCACAACCAGGTGGTGATCTGAAGCTATGTCCACTCCTCTCCTGGTTCTCACATCTTCCATTGTCCTTCGGAACTTTTTATTGATGAAAATATGATCTATCTGGTTCTCTGTGGTGTGGTCCGGTGAGATCCACGTAGCTTTGTGTATACGTTTGTGTGGAAATATTGTGCCGCCTATGACCAATTTGTTGAATGCACACAGATTTGCAAATCTTTCCCCATTTTTGTTTCTCTCTCCCAGTCCATGTAGTCCCATGATATCTTCATATCCGGTGTTGTCTATTCCGACTTTGGCGTTTGGGTCTCCCATCAGAATGGTGAGGTCCTTTCTTGGGCAGTTCTCTATGATTGATTGCAGCCTCTCATAGAATTGATCTTTAAAGTCGTCGTTGCTATCATTGGTGGGTGCATAACATTGGATAATATTCATTGTGATCCCCTCCTTCTCTGTTTTGAATGATGCATTGATGATTCTGGATCAGTGAGATTCCCATCCTACAAGTGCATTTCGTGCTACTTTGAACAGTATTAGAGCAACTCCCTGAGTGTGTGGGGCATTTTCCTCTTCGTGACCGGAGTATAGAAGAATCTCTCCCGTATTTAGCCTTTGTTGTCCAGCTTTAGTCCAACGGGTTTCGCTGATTCCCAGTACTGCCAAATTGTATCTCCTCATTTCCGTTGCTATTTGACTGGTCTTCCCGGTCTCCCACATTGTCCGGACGTTCCATGTATCTATAAAAATTGTTGCTCTGGTTGTTAGAAGGGGCATCGGCCTCGTGGCTTCCGAAGGAACCCGGCTTTCACCATCAGGTGTAATAGGTCTTCTAAATGAAGACCTTCTAACTCCCAGGGTAGAGTTTAGAAGATTTGAATTTTTTTTTCTGGTTAGCGTTTTTTAGCGAGTTAGTTTTCTACGGGATGGGTTCGCTAACCCCATGTCCAACCCTCCTCCTTTACCCGGGCTTGGGACCAGCAGTAACTCTAGAAGAGCTACAGGCGGAGTTGTGACAATTACATTCATTCTATTATCCAGCGCGAATGTCGTAAATGTTTTACAGTAATCCTGTGTATCATTTCTTCCTTATAATGTTTATTAACTAATCATTAAGTGTGTGAACAATCAATATATAAATGAGGGCTTGGTTTAATGACTAAGTGATGTTAGACTACTGGTTGTGAATACTTGTTTTGGGTACATGTTTTCGGAGTTATTAAATTTTGTACCAGTCTTTTGTTTTCACTTCGAGTCGTGGGATTCGAGTGGTTAGAGCTGAGTTTATACGCAATAAATCAGGTGTATTCACTCCTTTCAGGCGTCATTCTTTAAATCTTTCTGCTAATCGAATATTTCCTATTTATCTTAGTATTTTTCCATTCTTATCGATTATCATTTTTAGTCCCAAACCTTACTAGGGTGGGCTGAATGAATGCACTTTGCATGTGCTATTCTATACTGGTTCAATGCTAAGCTTATATCTGTTTGTTTCTTTCTGATCATAAAAATGAGTTACAATTCTCTAGTAGGGATTTAATAGCTTACTTTTCATCGAAGTAATTATTTATCTCTGAAGAAGTCCTGAACAGACGTTTCGTCGCAATTCGAGACTATTCAGTATCGTAAAACCAGGTCTCTCACAAGGAATCAAAAACGCGAGCTTCAGTTCTAACCATGAGCTTAACACCTATAGAAGATCACCGATTTATTTACTTTACAGTTTGGTCTACAATCGTTATCATCGACATCAAACATCTCATTACATAATCGATCAACTTTGGAGGTTGCAACTTTCCACAACAGCATCGAATAAAAAAATTTTAGTGGGAATCTCTGACGTGGGGAGGCACTCATGAAGAAATAGGATAATTACTCACTGACTTATAGTTTCTCTTTATCCTAGACTACTTCATGCAATGTTAAGTTCCGATTCAATAACTGATTCACGTCGTGCTTCACACGAAACCTGAATACTATGGTCGTGGTTGTGTTTGACTATTAATAAATCTAAATCTGGAAAACAATATTAACTGAATCTTTAGGGTTCTGACCTAAATAGAAACTGTAAAAATGCTATGAAATAGTACATAAAATTACTGAATATTATGTATACTATGTAACTGAATTATAGTTGAATGAAGATAATATTTGTCAAGATTTGATATCAGTTATCGAAAACCAAAAAGCAATCGATAGCTGTTTTATCTCATTACGAAATTTTTTGACTTTGACCAATTATGGTCTTGTCATTGACAAATTGCAGTGCTTTCAAGTGTTGTACTGGTTGCATTACTTTTATACAACTGAAAAGGTGATTAAGTCTTTTTTTAAACAAAAAAAACAAACGTTAACCTCTAACTTTGTACTTTTTAATTAGCAATATTTTTGTTCATCGATTTTAGATATAATGTTTAGGTCAAAATATGTTGGTTCATATGGACCCCTTTCTCGTGAATGGGAACCTCCACGGCGACCTCCGCCACGACCTCCACCGTTGCCACCGCGTATACCACAAGAATATGATCCGTATATTGGTCCAGGAAAATGGAATAGAGGTCGTATAAAATCTTTTAGTGTGACCGAACACTTTGGCAGTATTGTAGCAGATTTTCGTAATTTGGAAGTCTTTTTTCACCAAGTAAATTAAATAGTACAATATTGCAGATAATTGTAATATAGTTATATATATAAGCTTTAAAATTATTACAGTTGGTTTACAAATAAAAATTTATAACAAAAATAAACAAATCAGTGAAAATTCTAACTACTACAAATCAAATTACAAATACACTCATCGTCGAATAATCCATTATGGATAAACATAGATATTCGACCTATAATTAATAGAGATCCAATAAAGTCTTAGTGGTTTACAAGTTTATTAAGGGAAAGCTGAGAGACGTTTTGTTTACTTGGAATATCACTTAAAAGAAACACATAAAAATGAACGATTTTACTCGAAGTTCAGATAACGGTTGACTTTCAGAAAATATAGGAACCCTACCCATATTTACTCACGCCTGTTACCTCTCATTGAGCATAGGCCACCGACCAAGATTCTTCAACTAACTCGGTCATGGATTCGCTTTTCCAGTTGTCTCCAAGTACTATTTATCCCTCGGATATCTGCCTCCAATTCCCTATTCAACGTGTTATTTGTCATACTCTTTTCCTTCAACCTTCAGAATTCTAAGTTAGGGGTTATCTCGTAAGACTGTTTGGTGACTTCTGAAATCTGTGTCCTAACCACCACTAAAGTGTTTTTAATTTCCTTTACAGTCGGAAGCTCGTTTGTTCTGTCACACGGTAAGTTGTTGCTGACATTGTCCGGTAAACAAGTAGGGAGTATCTAGAGTAGAAAGTAGTTTATTAATACCTGTACAATTTCGATGATGGTTGTAGTAATTATCCAAGTTTCAACTCCGTACAATAGGACAGTATTAAAGTCTGAATTTGAAGATTCTAACTTTAATGTTGACCGACGGTTGTTTAGAGTTTCAAAGGGTCCCGTTCAATTGTTTGTTAAACAATTATCCGTAGTGTTGTGATTTGGTCTACTCCGATGTTCCCAAATCTCAGTGATTGGCTTACCTTCTTTGTCTTTGACTGATCGCTCTGGTTTACAAAATTTCCCTACTAATTTCTTCATTATATCATTATATAGTTGTTTCGTATTTCCTTCTCGTGCAGCTCTTTCCGATGTCATTACTAGGTTGCTTTATTGACCTCTTTCCAGTTGTCCACCATAGTAGTTTCCTCTTCTTTGAGTTGATCTTGTAAGACATGGAACCTGTTATTGACAGCTATGTTGAATTCGTTGAATTTATCAGTATCTCGAGCGTCGGCTTTATTAAATCTTTCTTATATAATTGAAAAAGCTGTTTCCTCACCCACTGATGTTAACTAACTGAATAACTACGTTATACTATTAATTTTAATTTTAACACACGAATGTATTTTAAGTAAAGAATCAATTTTTAGAAAAAATATTTACTGTCATATATCGTGCGGGAATTCTTTATTCAAATAATGAAGTTTAGTGTATAAAATACTCAACGTTTATAGGTTGTTTTTGCATTATGTGTTACTTATCACTCCATCACTATTAGTATGAGCTAGAAATTTACTGTAAAACAGGGTAGTTATTTGGCTACAAATGAGTATAGAGTTCCAAAGTGGGAGAGGGTCATTCTTAGATTTTTAGTTATGATTCAAATAGGGTAAAACTATATGCTTCACAAACGCGTTCATTTTATTTAATTGGATATACATTACAGCTGCACACAGAATGTAATAAAATGAAACAATTTGACAAATTTTGAAATGAATTATTCTCTTAAGCACAACTGAAATGTTTAGAAAGATACATTTGAATGTAAATTAAATTACTACTGTTTACTGAGGCATTTTTACTGATAGTTTTTTAAATACTAGAGAAAATAACATTAGTCCACACTATGAGTGTGAGTTAATCTCACTGAATTGTAACTTACTCATACCATTAGCGTCGTTTATCAACGTTTTGAGTGTTAGCTACTGACTCATTTTGAATTGCTATGACTTGTACTAATCACTTTACGGAAGATTACCTTGGATTTATTAAATTTGTTTCATACCAAGTAGGTAACACTCAGTCGAACTATTAATACTGTTTTGGTCTCTGAAATGTATGCTTTTTAAATTGCTTAGTTAAGCCCACAGTTCTTAGTTTCTTTTCCCCATGGATGTACTTGCATTTAAACGTACAATAATAGTGTAACAATATGAAATTTTCGAAATCTTTAGTATAACCGTCTGTAGTCCTAGTTATATAGGGGATTAGAAACTCACACCATTTACAATGACCATGAATATTTAAATTGTGTGATAACCATAGATTGCTATCGTTCCCGGTAAGAAATGGAATTCAAACTTTTATGGAACTGATTGCTGAATTACAGTAATGGAGAGATATTTACAGGGCATTAGAAGGTAGAGTTTTAATATTCGAAGAAACATATCATAATATAGTAGTATTCGGTTACGTTTTCATCTGCAGTTATTAGTTTGGTTTCCTGTCTCCTGAAAAAGCAGTATAGTTTTACAGAAGTAAGTTTACATGTGGAATTTTACACTTGTTCTTACATTATGCTTAAGTTTAATTTTGAGTCGATAAAATGACAAGGCAGTGACCATTGTGATGCTACCCAGTTTTTAGTGTAAATCAAGTTTTGAAGTAGTCAGACGGCTATGTGACTCGACATTGTCGATCATTGTGTTTAATATGGTTGGAGGCAAGATACAGAGTGTCAGTTATCGGCATAACTCAGTAGTCATGTAAATGAACATGAGACTGAGTGATGCAGGCAGGATAATTTCCTCTAAGGCAAGAAGTAAACTTCGCAGATGCGTTCTAACAATGGCAACAGCCTCCTCTCAGTTACATTCATCCATCTGACATTCGCTTCTAAAATCCAATTCACTTCAAGTTTTGCGCGTTAGCGATATCTGTCTATTCTTGGCATGTGTAAATTCCTTTTCTCAAGACGTCCCACTAGAACCTTAGGCGGTCGTTATCCGAATTCGCTCCAGGTGGAAATGTGGATCTTAGCGCAATGCCACAAGGATTTTATAGTGAATTCATTGAGTTCGGCTTTATTAAAGATTGTGGCTGGTTGGTGTTGCGGTTTAGTCTCATAGTATGACAAAACAAATGTCTATTGCTTCCTGGTTTTAAACTATTCACCACCTGTTATTTTGGTCATAAAAATAGCATAATCTATTCTGTCTGTCTTTCTAAAAACATTCTTTCTAGTCTAACGTATACGGAATTTCTGCGGAGCAGTTATATCCAGATTTACCAGTTTGGTTTCAAATACGTCCAGGTGTAAGAGGATTAGAAGGATATAATATTCAACCAGCAATTGAAATGAGAGAAATTCCTTCAACATCACGAATTCCATGGTCAGAACCAGCAGTTCGTCAACCCTTATTTCCTCTAGGTTCAGAGCCACTTAGAATGAGAAGGTTACCTGAAAGACGTAGAACAAGACGATTTCGGTAAGTCCAAGGAATGAAGATAAGTTAATGGTTGTTTGAGGTAATTGTAGATCTAAATGTTTTAGTGATTATATTAAATAACGTTCAGGATTTTATACTTAGATCTCGTTTATCCTCCTTCCATGAATCTAGTAGTAAAGATATGTATATAGTTAAGATTTTAGTCAAATTTATAACCGTCTTGCCCACCTGTTAAGCAAAAGACCATCTCTGTAGTGCAACACAATCTGTTTGGTATACATGACATTGTATAGTCTGAAACTAGGACCAAGATGACTTTCATCCAGATGTGATGCGTTCAGCCCTCTCATTATCGGGTTTTGATGTTTTGGAAAACCAGGCATTTTAAATCGATTAGACTGTAACTCACAAACCTTATGTAGTGAATGGCAGACATCTCAGTACCAAATGGACCCATTTCCGGTTTACCTTAAAAGCTCGCATTTTGTTTAGCAAAACTTAGTTTTGAATAATTCCAGCCACAATCCGCACATGAAAGATCTACAGATTCCTCCAATATGAATAATCATTTGCTTATATACACAGTAGCTTGATAAATACACTGATTGGTAGCTTC
Organism: Schistosoma spindalis; assembly: GCA_946903255.1. Lineage (NCBI taxonomy): Eukaryota > Metazoa > Platyhelminthes > Trematoda > Strigeidida > Schistosomatidae > Schistosoma > Schistosoma spindalis. The sequence continues at coordinate 8,818,427 of OX336421.1, read as the reverse complement.
CGTGGAGTTCTATCCAATGAAACCAAAAATATTTAGTAGTTAAAGGATTTTTATTATATTTGTTGTTGTTTTTTAACCGTCCTTTGTGATCTTAGTGACTGAAATATTGGACTCCACAGTATAACTTTTAATGATGGAGAGGATTTGTAACTCTGGTACGTAGTTTCGGTAGTGCAGCATTTTTCGAGTTTAACTGAGAAACTTTAGTTGTAGTTTAGGAGAATATTAGGGAACTTCAAGGATAACAGAGAACTTATAGAAGTTTGAAATTTATTTCAATCTGCTGTTAACAGATACATTAATATTGATCCAGTTTTTCTGTCCATGTTAGAGAATGTTGGTGAATCCTGGTCGACGGCCTACGCTCCACTAGGGGGTAACAGACATAAGTATCTGTCCATGTGGATACAGTCAGTCAATCACATGATGCAAAGTCAACCGAACAAGACAGTCAGCAGAAATAAAAGTCGTATAAAGGTGATAAAACCTGTAAAAATAATCTGTCCGTCAGATCTTGGTAGAGCAAAAAGTACTGAATTAGAAAACAGTCCTCAATATTTGCAAGTTTAATCAGTTCACGATATTTCCTAAGCTTTATTGATTTGAATGATTTCGACAAATCCTACCCCCACATAATATCTTTTTAAAAAAATTTCTACACTCATAAAGAGAAACTTCGTGTTTCGTTGGGAATATAATATTGCATTTTGTGGGACCGAAAAAATTTTTCTATTAAGTGACATAATAAATTGAGACGTTATTAATTTTCTGTCTGGTGGTTATGATTGCTCAATAAAAATCTAAATTATGATTCTATTTAAATTATAAACGATGGAATAGCGAGATAGAAAGTAAGGGTTGATAACAACTTACTTAATCTTCGAAATAGAAATCTGATTGTTTTAACCATTCTAACGCTCCTGATGTAAATTCTTCATCATATTTGAGTGACCGAGCGGTATAGCGTTTACCGTAAACTAGAAGGTCTAAATTTCGAAATAGAAAGTCTTAAATAGTGTTATGATGGGCTGTGTCCGAAATCTGATATTGATACACAATGTGCTACACACTGACTCACCGTCAGACTACTATTGAGAGAACACGGGAGTGGATGAGGAAGTATATTGGGCAACCAAATAGTATGCATAAACACTTACTTTAACACAAACGTCTCTACAGTTTAAAAAATTAATCCGTTTCTTAGTCAATGATATACATTTGTCTTTCATGTCATTTCAGATTATCATCAAGTGACCCTCTTCACTTGGTTACCTCTGATTGACTCATTATATCACATTGGTCTAAATCAGTTGTTAATTTATATAATTTAAACATATAAAAATAGATCTAAGGGATCAGATATTGTCTAAGGTTCGCTGGTTGAAAATTATTGCAGGAGGTAATAAATCCGGTCTTGTGCAGTGTTGTATCAATTACCTAGGAGAATCTGTGTTGATAAATAAAACTATACTTTCCCCGAGAACAGTCCAGTAGTTACATAAATTGTCAGTAAGCTGTTCATTTTTCAACTGACCTCGTTTGGAAATTAATTATATGAATTCAGTCCAACATAGGTTATTACCAGCATCGTCCAAATGTTAAACTGTCTGAGTTGTCTATTTTACATATTATGTCAGTCATCTTTGATTACATTGAGTGATCTTTACGGCGTATAGTGAAATGATTATAATGAAATGTGCAAGCGTCAAAACGCTTTCATGTAGTTCAGGAAGTTAAGTAAATATCAGTGTTCGTTAGATGTATGTGGAACATAACAGTAAAATGAATAAATGCATAAATCCATTGATAATTTCCCAAATAATTTTACGTAGAGTCACTTACTACTTATAAGTAGCTAAAGACTATACAAGAGAATAGTAGTAATTGTGAAACTGAATAAAATACTGTTAAATAAACAATATTTTATTATAATGTGTAAACAGTGAATGCTAACTGGTTAGCACGGTTTTATTGCTTGAAATGTTGAATGTAGGTTTGGACCACGAAATGATGTCGATCAAAGAATTACTGAAAAATGATATCACACTGTAAGGCTAATTTATCTTAGTTTGAACTCCTTAATAGGTGAAATTGGACTATTGATCATCACTATTTGCAACATGCGCAACGTCATTTAGACATCGATTGCATTAATCACCTGGTTATATGTTTGTACTGTTATGGAGTTCAAAAATAGGACAAATCAACTTTTTAGCATTACCTGGTTTACAGTAATTCTCTAGTTAGTGTGTCAGTTTGTGATGAAGCTTATCTTTGAAAAAAACTGTTTATAAGTTTTCAATCACTGATTAATTTCATAATGACAAGCACGGGTTGATTGAAAATAATAAATGCATTGTGACTTTTGATTTAGGCAGTTTTTACTGATTGTGTAAACTTATGAATGAGTTTATGTCCAGAAAATCGACTCAGGGCCTAGTTTAAAAATGATTGTTGGTTTTCAGTTTGTTAGTCGGAATCATCTTCTCAGTCTTACTGAGCAATATATGTATGTCAACAAAAGAATTCGCGGAGAACAAATAATAGTTTCGACAATCTAAGTACATCTCAATAAGATACACACGATGTCGTGTATTTTAGACTAGTGACCAAATTGTAACATGATTGACAGAATTTGAATAGCACAAATAAGGACTTGAAATACATTACATTGGTCACTATCCAGTGATCAATCAATCGTAAGTAGTTTCATGTAAATGTTTTAATTTGAATCTTCTCTAGCAGTTGGGTTAGTGTTGAGAGGTAGGACTGATGATGGAAACAGGAGTACTTTTTATTGTTTTCAGCAACTCTTAAAAAAATTGACATCACTTACTTAAGAGTGTTATGGCAAATAATGATTTTCATTTATAAACTAGATAGATTAAGATAAATAAAGATGTACTAGTGTAAGTTTTTGATAGATTTTTTATTATGATAGCTTTAATGAATTCTAAAATTAGTGAAATGTTTATGGTGATTAAATTGCTAATTCGATCAAGAAATCGATTCCTGAATTCCTTAAACTATATTGGATGACATAACTGGTGATCATTTGATATCTTTAACATACTCCACAAACTATTTTTAAAAAATATAGCTAAGTTCACTGTTCGAAATAAGCATATCAGGTTAAGTCACTGTGGTTACTTGAATCACACACCGTTACCGATAACGAGAAATCACTACTTCTGTTATTGTGACAGTAAAGATTGTATTCATTTATAGATATTGAGCCTGTAGAAGAAAGTTACACGAACGAATTTCCCTCCTTCAAAATAATTTTCTCTGTCGGTATGAACCCTTACCAATAAATTTTCTTTATGTTCTACTGTTGGATATTCCAATTTAAAATCTAAAAAGCGGTTAGGTTTACAATAAAATACATTTTAGTACTTGAGATCATGAGTCAATTGAAGCTAGACCATCATGGAAAACTTGGAAGCAGTAGACGGCTGTCTCGTCCTATTGTGGGACTCCTCAGCAGTACGCATGCACCACCCCGCCTCGCGGGACTCGAACCGAGGAATTATCAGTCTCTCACACGAGCGCATAACCAATAGACTACTGAGCCGGCATCCAACCTAATGAGTACAAAAATAATTGCTTTAAACGAAGGAATGTGTGACCTTTATGGTGTGAAAGGATACAGTTTAATTTGTATGTAAGATAATAGTATGAAATGTGTACGTATTAAGATGATGGGGATTTTTCAAACAGTTAAGTGAATTATAACTATCTATACTTTGTTTATAAATTTTGTTTTTTATTTTATAATTTTTCTCCAACTAAAAATATCTCTATATTGTTAGCTGTTATAATTGTGGACAATACGCTTCACATAAAGCTGCCACATGTCCGTTTGAACCTATGCGACGACGCTGTTATCGATGTCGTGATCCAAATCATTTAATAGCTCAATGTCCATTATTACATTCACTTACACCGCAGTGTTATTTGGCACCTGGACCGTCAACTTCACAAGTACCCCCACGATTTTCAGAAGCACGTTTACACGTGCCACAACCGACCTTAACGATAGCACAACAACAGTTACCCCAACAAACCCAACAGCCATTTATGCAATATTTTTTCCCACCAGGGTTTGGTGATGACGATGACGATGAACATGGTGATTTTAGGGAGTAACTGATAGTCATTTCATTTCTGTGATATGCAACCAGGGAAAAAACAATCAGTATCAAGCAATGAAACCAGAATGAAAAGTGACTACTAAAGTCATTTGAATCATTTGATATTCACCTAAAACGTAGTACTATTGACTAGGTGTATTATCTATCTTTTCTTGCTATCCGCTCGTTTTGTAGGAATTATTTTTAATTTTTAGTCAATGCATTTTGTTTCAATGATACTATTATTATTTATTATTATTACTAATGCCAATATTGTTATCACTAGTCTTAAACATTCAATAGGATGACGTTTATCAAACATCACTTACTGCCTTTATCTCTTGGTTTCATAATGCGGATTAAGTTTCCTTTAGTCTATCTATCTCTGTCATAGATACATACATACACACATACATACATACATATATACATACATACATACATGCACATAGAATAGAAATTCTTTCCATTTTTTAGGAAACATCTTTAAACAACATATATAAATAGGAGTATTCAATTAATTAGGCAGTTTGATATTTCATTCATCTTTCTATAGATTCCTTTTTGTTTCTTTGCAAGAATATTCAAGTAATCAATGGTTTTAGTTTTATAGTCATGGGGAATTATTATTATTATTATTATTTTATTGGTATTTCGTATATTCACCACATGAGAAGGAAAGAATTAAATCGTTTCTTTTTTGTGATACATAAATATTACAAATGTAAAATGATTAAAATAACCAATAAGCGAAAGTAAACTATAAGTAGCGGACGAAAGATACTATTTTTTGTTTTTGGAACATAAAATGAGCTTTATTGAAAGTTTTCTCATGTATGCACTTATTCTGTGGATTGCTTTTTATACTACTAACATACTTTTCATACTACTTAAATTGATCAACAGATCTGTGTACGTTATGGCTTTATTTTGTAACTGTCTACCTACTTTTAATACTATTAGTATTATCAATAATTATTACTTTATTACTGTAACCAGTATTATTACAATTATTGTTGAGATCTCGTTGTTATTGTTTTGTTGTTATTCACTTTAATTACATGGAACATGTTAGCGAATTTGTAAAAGAAAATAAGGAAGAATAGGATATTTCTTTTCTATTGATAATTTCTATTGTTGGTTGACTTGAAATTTTCTCACCGTTCCCTTTTATCAGAGAAAATTATTTCGCTTATTTTCTACAATAAAAAATATGAAATCTAGGAATATGTTTTATGTCAGCAGCTGCTTATATCACTACAATTGAGTAGTTTTCATTTTTCCTTTAAACTACTCACATGTTTACGCTAAATTACTGTGGTAAATTGTTTGTTTACTTATATGAAAATTTATTTATGTGTTCTGATCAGTGTGTTTTCCTTTTTACTTTGATGTATTTATTTTATCGTTTTCTCTTGTATACGCACAAAACATTTTTCGTAATGACTTGTAATGATTGCTGGCACAAACGATAATTTTTACTTTTCTAAGGAGCTGGTCTCTCCTACTATTTTTTTCATTCAATATGTCAATGTTTGTTTTTGTTATGAGTTTCACTTTTCAATTACTGTTATTATTATTATTAGTAGTAGCATTATTACTTTTAATAACTTTTGTGAAAGCTCAGTGAAAATTATTAGGTTCTGAAATAAAAGCTAACTGTCTCTGGTTCATTTTGCTTCAGGTTGTTATGGTGACTGCTTGACAATTTCAGCGCTCAATGCTGCCAATTATTCAAGCACACAAGCACACGTGGATAAAATTTAAGACATTACAACTTTCTTAAAACTTCCGTTGATAGGAGATGATGTTTTTTCTGTGTTAGTAGCATGTAAAATGAATTTTAAGGTTTATGTTCCGTGTTGAGTATTTTGGAACTACCAATGCAAAACTATAATATGTCAAGTTCTTTTTCCCATATACTCATCCGGAATTAGTGTATTTTACCTTGATATTATACATATTGTCTTTCACATCCATATTTGAGCACTTCCATTAAATCACTAAATCTAAGTTCACAATGAAATAGGAGAACAGATTTATGGAATGATTCCTGCTCTCTTTCAGAGACTGAAACTCTCAGATTCAGCAATCGTAGCTGGTGATTTTATTACTCAAGAAAGTAGTCTACGTCAAGTTGAAAAATACACATATGGATCTTTCCTTGTTCTAGCCCTATGAATAGGTAACGTTGGCTATTGTAACTATATACAGAGAACAGTTTAATTCTTGTAAGTAATATTTTAAAGCATAATGAGAGACAATATATTACATGGTGATATCGACACAAATAAAATTTATCATTATCAGGCATCGTTGGAAATGTCGATATTTGTCTGGATCATATGTTCGAACTCGAATCGATTTCTAGTTAGAGCTTATACTTTAATATATATCACTGGGTTTAAATGAGTCGTAAGGAGAAGACCTTTTAGAGTTTAGCTCGAATATTAAAGACTTTAATGATGGGTTTGGAGAAGAATTGATAAACCAATCAGTCGATTCCAAATTGGGATTGTGATCTGGAGAGAAACTTGGGACAATACTTAAGCAGCTGAATAAATAACAGTGATATCTGTCACTGATCTAAGCCAACATTTTAAATGCAACAGTTGTACTGTACCGTTAGTTACCTTTTAGCTAAAAAGCTTATGGATATCATTTCTACATAATTTCCATATTTTCTTACTCATTGGATAAAACTATATCCCATAAATCAGGCGACTAACACATCTCAGTAATCTAGTTACTGATGCATTAGCGTTCCTAGAGATGGAAGTTTACTTCCATCTCCATCATGAAAACCAACAATTCCTAATACACAGATACATCCGACATACAAATATGATATTGAATGAAACTTCCGATTTCAAATCATCTCTGTCTTGTATAAAAGTGCATCGGTAGTTATGTTTACTACATTTAATAATTTGATATTGATTTGGTTTATTTTATAATTCAATCTTAGTGTCTGTCCATTAACTAAGGTATAATTCCTTTTTTTCATTGATAATGGAGTATTTTGATATAATCTGTTAGAGATCTACTTATTAAGTAGTAGTTATTTAATTGATCAATATTTACAAAGGCAAATAGAAATAAATTTTTAGCTAGTGGACTAATGGATTAGAATGGAACTTTTGAATTTATTTGTATTTGATAAAATTGTTTTCGATTTTCCAGCCCAAAAATGGAAGGTCTATTTATTTGTGTAATTTTAGGATGTAATACGGTTTATTTTGATGGAGTTTTGTTCTCTGAGCTGGATGGTTTGGTCAGTTGAGAGAACAAAACTGCATCAAAATCATCCACCTGAACTACAAATCTTCACCATTTCAATACAGTTTATTATATCTGACTTTTCACCATTCGAATTTAATTTCGAATTCTGCATGATAGACTTAACACAACATGATGGTTTAGAACTTAATATATAAATCTATACACAATAATTGAGTTAAAGTGACTTTAATTATTCATCATAATGGATACTCGTATAATGCTAGTCTTCATTTTTGGTGATGTCCCGTTCTTTTTGAAAAGCTTAAACACTGATCCTTAATAATCCAGCATTTAAATTTGACTTAAACTCACTGCTATTTAAAGACAAAAGGTAAGACTTTAAATTCCACATTCAGATGGTTGGCAAGCAGAACGTTCGATAGTGTTCAACAGTATTATTCGAGTTTAATAGTTGACAAGCTGCAATAATTAAGAAATACATTTGGAGAACATGCACCAGGAAAACATTTATGATATGTACTAGTGAAGGGATTGAGTGAAGGTGGGCTTCGTTTGTAATCAGTATTCGTTGAAGATTTATCTCAGTTGATGTCCCAGTGAAAACAGGGAGAACTATATAGATGTTTCGTGTCAGTATGGAACTCCTTGAAATTATGATGAGTTTAGTCTGTGACGAATACAATCTGCTAAGTAAACCAATCTCCAAAATTGTCCTTTGCCAATGCTGCGATCATGTGTTTGCTAGTGAGTCACTTCGCAATAAGTTCTTGAAGTTCTGGTGGGATGTTGTGACCGGTGAAGTGCAGACATGTCAGGCACGAGATAGTCATTACTAATGCCTCTGGATGATCTGTGAGTTATATCAAGAATTTTTGGAATTTCAAAATATATACGACCTGGTGAGAATGCAGTGGTTCATCATTTTGCAAAATAAACCGAAGAAATTTATTACGATAGCGAAGTGGTATTTCACATTTAAACACATTCAGATTACTATTTATGATCATACCGTTTGTTTCCCTCATAAGGCGGATACATGTTTGAAGGATCACGTAGGACATTTACCACTAAAGATTACGAATATTTATTGCTGCAGTAATACTAGTCTATTTTTATGAACATTCCAGCAGTTAATATCAAAATTTGTGTTGTAATTAAGTGATCTGCTGGGTAAACATTTTTCAATCAATATATAAGGAATCCGAAGTGCGATTTTATAGAATAAAGGAAACCATGCAGATAACACAATGGTCTTAAACTCTTGTGATGAATCAGAGTCATCATAAAGAAGTGTACTTCTTCAATTAGCTATGACTAATGTATATATGTGAATCATCTAAATCACTCTTGCAATATCCGAGCGAAGATTAAATCACGATTAACTTCTGAGACATTAATTGACTATTACATATATATATATATATATATATATATATATATATATATATATATATATATATTGGTGAATAAGTCACGTGATTGAAAGCCGGATATAAAATCATAACAACTCTTTTCTAGATGGGTTTGCAGATACTCTCATTAGCGTTTCCATTCACTTGGCCATTATTTTGGTAGTGTACTTAAAGTAGCCGAACTAATCAGCAGATCTAAACACGGATAGAACTTTCTCATTTAACCTAAAGAAAGCCAGTAGGAAAACGTTTCATACGTAATTTGGAAAGTATCGCTAAGGTTTTAGTGTGAGACATTTTGAAATTCTTATATCAAAGGATTGTCGGAATGCCTGATTAACGGATACTTAAGTTTATATAAGTATTATTTTAGTCCTAACTATCATGTTATGTGGGCAACGACAAACGATAGAAAACCCAGTTTCAGCTTTTTACCTGTTGTTACCTATCAACACTATGTAAAATTCTGTCACAGATTTCTCAATGCCACAGCCAGAGACATTACCAGTTAACTGTTTATCTTTTGTTGTATCAATTTAATAATTAACAATCGAATGACATTTGCCTATCACCGGGCTGTTCAAATATTTATGCAACCTCTTCCTTGAACTGTGACAATATTACAATTAAAATAACATTTTTTAAATTTATTTAAACCGAAAAATTATGGTTGATAACTGTTTATACCCACATGGTAACACAAAAATGGTACAAATTGTCGTATTACTAAATACTGGGGAACTCAAGTAAAAATTTTACAGCTCTTGAAGTATTCTCCTTTAGCAAAATAAGAAACAGATAAATTGGGATCCAAGTAATTCTTCAGTCCATTGTTTAAGATTTCATTGTTTACGCATTTTCATACCAAATGCTTTCTGTTCCCATTCTTTCGTTCTCAATATTCTACTGAAATACATTCTATGCCTGATCATCGTTATATACTACTTATGTGGATATAAGTAGCTCACACCACAAATCTATCTATTTTGAAGAGAATTTTCACAGAATCTTATTGAGAGAGAAAAGTCCATAAAACTGTGCAAATAAACTTTCTTTTAATATTATTATTCTATAAACTCAAAGACACATCAAAAAAAAGAAAAAAAGTGAACAAGGTTCTGTTAATTTTTTTATTTATTTAGAACAACTAAGTAATAGAATCAATATTTATTTGGAATTCAATATTTATAAGCAACAGATGATAATGGATTACGTAAACTATCTTGTTTATCTATTTTTCTTTTTTTGGTTGTTGCTGTTGTAAAATTTATCGATATTTTTAAGCAATACACAAGGAATAAACTGATATTCATCAAAATAAAAATGAACATTACATAATTGTTTAAACCTATTTTAATAATCATCTTAGAAAATTTTAAAATTTGCCTGATAGATTATTCAGCTAAATAAAGAATTAACTATTTATTCATCTAAAATATGCACGTATGTTAAGGGAGAGAGAAGAAAGAGGAGAGAAGGTAAAAGAGAGAAGAGAGAAAAGGAAGAAAGTTGGAGAAAAACGAGTAGGTAAAAAACTTTAACTAAATCATTGTTTTAGAATTTTCAAAAGTCATTAATTGTGTAAGAATAAGCCATATGATTGAAGCAATAAAGAAAACAAATGATGATATCCAACTGACTAGCACAGGCCAAAGTGGATGGACACTGATAATATCTGGAGTATATAACTATGAAAAGAATATGAAAATTATGGATGAACTGTTTCATAATTATATCTCTGGATAGATTATAATCAAAAGAAATTTACGGACTATAATAGGCTAGGTTAAAATGATAAAATACGTCTGAATAGATACAGATGTATGGTTTGAAAATCTATTTACACAAACAACAGATTTGTTCCCTACTTCATTCGATGAACTCACTAGGTTTAAGACCACAATTGTGGACATCTGCCAACAATACAAAAATAGTAAATGTACTGTAAAAACACCATTTAACAAACATCATCGAGATGCTTTACATATGCTTAGAAAAAACGACACTTTAATCATAAGGAAGCAGGACAAAAGAGGATGGCTAATTCTAATGAACAAAGCCTATTACATTGATTAAATGAACTCGATTTTGAATGATCCGACTAAATTTTAAAAACTCAACAACGTGAAGGATATAAATATGAAAGCAGAGAAATTGCTGACTAATTCACTCAAGGAATTAAAAAATAAAGGAATACTTACTCCAAACATACACGACTCACTTAAAGCCACTGGATTGAACACACCGTGACTATATGGTTTACCCAAAGTTCACAAGACAGGCCTCCCTCCTCGTCCAGTTTTAGATATGTATAATTCACCTTATCATAAAACTGTAATGTGGTTAGTTCGAATCCTAGATCCCTTACACAAACTAGTCGTCAACAGAAGTGTGAAAGATGTTTTTGATTTCATTTCCAAAGTTGAACATTTGAACTTAAATGGGAAACGGATTGTGTCTTCAGATGTTAATTCCCTGTTCACCAATGTACCTTTAACTGAGACTATTGACTGTGTGCCAACAACTACTTGGAAAACAAATCAATATTAGAGTTTCTGAGGTTAGTCTCAAAGAATTACTTTTGAAATGCACAATGAATTTCCATTTTGTCTTTAATAACATATATTATAGACAAATTGATAGTATAGCGATGAGTTCACTTCTAGGTCCTATCCTTGCGGATTTTTTTTCGCGAAACTAGAAAATTAACTTCTCAAAGATGTTATTGATAAGATTGACTTCTACTGTCGTTACTTTAATGATACTTTCATTTTTGTCAATCAGAACATTAGAAAAGAAGAACTATTAGAACTATTTAACAACAATCATTCAGCAACTAAATTTACATGTGAAGAGGAACTGGATAATAAACTACATTTCCTTGACGTTTTATAAAACAGAAAAGAAAATGGTTCCATCAGTAGAAGTTTGTATAGAAAACTCTCTTCATCAAGCCAGTATAACCCTTCATTATAAAAGAATCTTAGTCAAATATCTAATAAATAGAGCTATTAAGGTATCCTCAGTCGAGACAATTAATAAGGAATTAGAAATCATACATAATATGTTGATTGAAATGGGTTATCCACAGGGTTTCCTGAAGAAACACTTGAATGTAGCAAATGAGAAAATAGTGACATCAAAGTCTAGCAAGAAACCTCTCTTCTTGAAGCTGCAATTCAATGGAGATGTAGTTGGGGATGTACTACGTGATAGACTGACAAGAGCAATGAGGAGAACGTTTAATGCAGACAACCTTTGTCTGTCGTATTCGACCCGATCTATGGTGATTTCCCAACTAAAGGATAAGTTACCTGGTTATGCCTTTTCTATGTGTATCTACAAATTCAGCTGCTCTTGTGGAGAATGCTACATTTGGCGCACTACCAGACAACTGAACAAAAGCGTTAGTGAACACCACCCTTCGTGGTTAGGAAAAGGTACTGTCAAGATATTACGCAGCTCTGTTCTATCACAATTCATCGATAGTGGTCATGTAGTAGACAGAAATAAGTGATTTAAAGTTATTTATCGTATTCCTACTAGTTTTCCTTATGGTGTTCGGTCTCGTCTCTAACACATGACAGAAGCTATTGGAGTTCGAGCCAACAATCCAAGTTTATATGTTCATAAGAAATTTGTAACACCTTTATCTCCTTTGGCCTTAATAAATGATTTTATTTATTTTAAAGAGAGCTAGAACAAAGATTGGTGCAGAATATTATGAATTCATTTTATTTCGTCAGGTTCTCATCAGCTGCTTACAACCGAAAATATTGGAAATTCAACGTTATTACAGATATTGACATACTTATACATAAGAGGGTGATGAAGGATGAATATATGTATCATGATGTAGCAATGATTCCGTTAGAGTTAATGAGGTCATAAAATTTTTGTTTCGAATAAATGGTTTGGGATGGAAGGTTCCAGAACATTGAAATAATTATTAGAACTCATGGAATTAAAATACACTAGATTGTTATGTAATGAAGTAACTGAAAATAGATTAATGGTAATAAAGAGAGATATGAATTGAAATTGGTCAGTTATGAATGATGTAATTATAAAATTCAGAAAGATTTGGAATGACGTAATAAGTAAAAGGGGGGGTAATGGTACGAGGGCGAAGAAAGATTTATTACTGTTTCTTTTTGTATACAAAGATCTGGTTTTAAACGTTTGATTGCTATCGCTTCGGCAAATTTCAAAAGGTTTGAATTTAATTGTTTATTAATCACCTTGAAGGACTTCAGTATATTGCTACACCATCGGTTTGTCGGTATATAGTATTGTTGAACTGGAACTGAACATCTTTTGTACACATGAGTAGTAGTCCTTTGAATTCTGTTGCTGGTTGAGATCAAACGGATTAAAAGCATCCAGCAGCGCTATCGCAAGACACCTCCTTGACACATGACACCCTTTTCTTTTCTCAAATATACGCTTCACAGTTCAATTATCTGAACACCTCTTATTACGTAATCTTATAATCTTTCTATGAATGTTATTACAGTGTCTATATGTTCCTAATCATTGACCAATTTCCGATTATGTAACATTGATTTAAGCCTTTGTTATTCTTATCCAAATTGTTGCATCTGTCATCACACTATCAATTTGTACTTTACACCTATTATGTAATCTTTTCATTGTTATCATCGCCTCAAAACTGCCTTGATTGGTTTAACAATTTCTTATGTGCATATAAATATTAATGTATATTAGAGTAAAGCCTGATGAGGATCTAATCGAAAACAATATTGTTCGATTATATATGCTGTTCTAAATTACAATATGGGAATTTTTTAAATTTTAAAATATTTCGGAACATAAAACATTTCTGGACTTCCATACCGTTAATAAATCCACTATATAATAAAACCATAGTGAATTTACGACGGAGAGATTTCTTTTAGTTATTCAGGAATATTTCGAGATCCATGCATGAAAATCCTTAAACCAAATAAATTAATAACTCATATTTACGGTTCGTATGATGTATTCGAAAAAAATATTCTTTGATAACAAGTAATATTATGAGATAGTGAAGATTTATAGCTCAAGTGGATGATTTTGATGGTAGAAGCCTACCTGAAGTTTGAGCTGATGATGTTGTTCAGAAGAATGATGAAATCTCCACGATCAAATCATCCAGATCAGAGAACAAAATTTCATCAAAAGTAATATTGTTCTTACTTAACTTGAATGTCAATGAATAAAGTAGAATACAGATATAACCATATGCTGAATCCTTTAACAGTGTTAAAAAAGCATGATTTCAGTTCAAAAATTGAGGTCAATTGTATTATTTAATTGTTATCCAGTGGTTAGGACTTGTTTTAAGAAGATTCATAAATCAAAAAAGTTACATAAAACCAATAAGCGACTATTTCCTTCTTATATACTTTCATTTAGCTGATTAACCTCAAAAATCACTATGATTGTTTTCATTTAAAAATTCCTTTATCTTTCGGCTATAACAAACACTTTCCTAAAACTTCAAATTACATTTACTGCATAATATCTGCATACGTGGCAGAATCAATAAATAAACCTCTGTTATTTAGAGTATTATGTATATATGACCTGATGATGCATAGAAGTTCATAATGTACAACTTACTGTTCGAGGTATTTGTGATATTGGATAGCATGGACCCCATTCGTACTCAAGACGATTTAATTTTGTATGATGTATACAATTTGCGAAAATAATGAAGACACCTGGAACATTATAGAAAATGATACATGATGCAATATTGGGTGACAAAATCTTCTTAAAAAATAAATACATGAAGAACTTTGGTTTGACCTTTCCTATGAAATCTCATGAGCACTACTAATGTAAAGTCACAGACTAGGAAGGTACAGTTGTCCTGTTTTCTCTGGTTTTCATTGATTCCACACTTGTTTCTAGAATGTGACAGAGACTAGCTTTAAAGTGAATAGACCTCCACAAACTACTTTGGAATCCTTGATTATAACCAACAGGATGCATTAATATTGACTACATTTTTTTGCGTTTCACTCATTGGCAAGTTTAATGCCGTCTTCCATTACAGACGAAAGTGAATAATCCTTGTAGAAGAATAATTTTCATGTTTCGATTTCATTGGTCATCTGGTGATTCATAAAGATACGGCATATAAACTTAAAATGCTTCAGATGAATTTGATCTATGTTAATATCTTTAACTATGTTTTTCTACAAATGAATGGTTTGTCTTTCTTAATAAACTTTCAATAATTTGATTTCTATAAATGACGGTCATTTAATCCCATTTAAACATTTCTAAGTTCAAGTGAGCTGAAGTATAATTCTTAAGAAATTGTCTATCATTAAACCTTTCACATTTTCCTAAGAGAAACCCATTTTCACTCCTTTAACACCAGTACTGATATCTCGGATTGAATCAGTAGTGTCCACATTGCGTGCTTAAATGGGAAAGTATATTAAATAGCATAGGTATATTCACAAATGTTTTGTTATCTGAAACACCTCGTTAACTGCGGTTTATTGTAAATTAATATGACTTGAAAAGCTGGAAATTTCGTAAGTGACAGATTCACGACTTAACGTAAGATATTCTATGTCAGATCAGTGAAACTACCTTATAGACAAACGGAAGACTATAGATTACGCAAACTATAGCCAGATCACAAGATGAAGATGAAAAGGTGGTTACGATGACTGAAATTCCTGAAGAGTGACAAAATTTGACCAAACGTCCAAGAAAGTGGAGATACCGCTTTAGCTAACGTGTTATTCAAAGGCTAAGAGAATCATAACCGAGTTGGCAGATTTCTTCATTGATTTTGGTATGTTGATCATCAAGAATTGCTCTATCTAATCGATTTGCTAGCAACGTGTTGAAAAATCCGAATAGAACGCTGTTGATCTTTAGTGTATTGAAGCCGAGAGATGATAATTCAAAATAGGACGCTGTTAGATAAATTCAAAGCTGTATGTTTTCCGTGAAATCGTTGAAGAACAAACAACAGAAATACGGAGACGATGTGTGCAAGCTGTCAAACAGGTGTGAGAAGGAAGTGAAACAAAAACTAGTAAAGAATAGTTGTTGTTGTTCTGGTGAGATTGACGGAAAGAGTGAGGCCTTCAGGAACCCAATAATCAGTCTTAACGCCTTTAAGCTAGATAACATAATTCGTGTAAAGTGATATCTCCAATCGTCATCCCTACGGTTATTAATATTTTGTTTGAATAAGGGCTTTGTGGTGAGTGATATCCCGAGTAGCCTTAATTCTGAGTTTCGGATAAAAAACCATTCAACTGTCATACGTTTGTTGAAACTGTCTTACCTGTTCTGTATTCTTGAATTAAATCTTTTATCCATTCTGTTTTGCACACCATTGCCGTTAAAGATATGCGTTTTACTGTCCTTCTTATGGCTGTCATTTATTTCTTATTAGTGAAATAATTATGTCACCTTACGTTAAAAAATAAGTTAAGTAAAAAATGACCAAGATGACATAAAATCCTGGAGTGCTACTGATTGAGGAGAATATCCGAGGATAAATAGTGGTATGAAACTGTAGGCTAAAAATAATGGTTAAAAATCTAACTCATACGATTATCAAATTTAGTTCTTTTTTACAAATATGTTATTGCTCCACTCTACAAGCGAAGGGAATGTCTTGGAATGAGTACAGTGGCCTACAAAAAGTAAGAAGGAAAAAACGATATATGGATCGACCTCACCAGTCGAGATTATACTTTCTAAACTGTAGAAGAGTAAGGTGTAACCTGGTCATGGTATACTCATTATACCTCGATGAAGTAACTCAATCAGGTATACTGTACATAATTCCACGAGAAATAACTCATCTTAAAGAGAACGCTCAGATAAAATTTCTATTTCTCGTACTATAGATCTATTCTATTCTGTGTAAGAGTTATATTTTATGCATTTTTTAAAATTTCATTGGATATTTTTTATGTTCACGTTTTTGGATTTTGTTTGTATTTTCTCGAATTTATTGAGAATTTTCTGAATACTTCTATGAAGCTTTGTTGCTTAAGTGGTGATCTCGTCGTTCTGTTGCTGAAATGTACCTGCGATATAATAATTATACAACTTTTCCTATTTGATTGTCTAATATTTGTTTTCTAACATGGGTTCTTTAGTAACGAAATTAAGTGAAATCGCGTATATCTGGAGTTTGATCTCTGTCAAGAAAATTATCTATTAAATGTGAATGGTCATCCAATAGTGTGTCCATAGCATCTTCAGTAGAAGATTCTAAACAATCATATAAACATTCATGAACTACCCTCTGTAATTTGGAGTAATGGTTTGGTACATTTATACATACATACATTTATTCGTACGTACATCCATTTTACATACGTATATAAGGAAAGAAGTTGTTACACTTATAGGTCTTATTATTACTATGTTTCATAATATTTCCTATTCTTTTCTAATTCTTCCATTTTGTTCATTTTTATTTATGTCTGTTTCCATTTATATACTTATCTACCTATTTGTTTTTAACTCGTATGTTTCTTCCACTCCCATTTATATTTTTTTAAATTTTCATCTCAAATCCTTTACTGTAATTAACAAAATAACTGCCTGGTTATGTGACAACGGTTGGTTCCAGAAGTCTAACTCGTTTGAAAAGAACTAGTCACCCACCCTCAGAATATATCGACCCTCAAATAATTGTTGAATTCATCATAACTACTGTGACTAAGTAACCGGACATCCTCCACCAGAAGATACCAAAGATCTAGACTGGTCCGTGGCATAAAGAGGCAAGAGCAAGGAAATTAAACACCTCGAAGATATTGGATAGGTGTTGAGCGTTTAACTGATATAAACACATTTTCTTTAATAAGGTAATTTAACATTATTACACAATGTGTTTGGATGAGATATCTGTAAACGAGAATATCCTACTTACGTTTTTGTCACCAACCAGTATTTCAATCCCTATATAGAGGTGTTGACCACAAAATTACTCACTGGATAGTGAAAACCACTAGATTTTGAATTTCATGCAAACAACTTAAAGTCGTTATTCAGATTAACGCAAATAGTTTTGTATATATATAATTACCTACTAGTCGTTTTGTTTTATGAACAAACATCTACTACAACTTCTACCTCCTGTTGAGTTTATACGAGTGCAATTAATGTATTAATTTACACTCGTTAACGGAAGTAACACAAAAAGGATATTGACAATTACTAATCATTTAATGAAGCCTCACAGCTCCAACTGTGAATAAAGTTTTATTGCCTTTCAATTCAGATCTGCTTTCCTATTTTAGTAGTCCACATCATAATATGAGTAGAAAATGTAGTTTATATAATTAGTACTTTTGTAAACTATTGTTCTTGGTTTATTTGAAATCATATTCTGTTACTTATTGTCGTTGTTAAAACTCTTAAAGGATACAACGACTTGTTGTAATTGGAAAAGGCTCTATGTATGATCAGTCCTAATCAAGTTATAATTTATTACAAAACACCTATGATTTTAATCAAAACACTAACTTGCTTCCATTTTTAACACTAGCAACCAACATATCTTACTGTAGATCATTTTGTCAATTTTTTTTAAAGAACATTAACTACAACTCACAGATTCTTTATCATTGTCTGTTATCTACTAAACTCCTTATCAATTTGTTCTTAGCGTTGATTGGATTCATTGACTTTTTATGCGAAAACATTTTTGTATTTTTAGCAAAATAATACTTTGCACTTAAAATATTCAGTTGTTATGTCATTCTCATGTCTACCAATGTATATATATATATAGAAATCCGTTTACTAAATGATCACGATGAAGAAAACGAGGTAGCAGAATACAAATAAGTGCGAGGAAATCGAGAAAAATTGTGACAATTATGTAACAAGAAGTTGACGTGTCTACAATACAACTTACCAGATGTAATATACAATACACCGGTTACCATAGCTGCAGGCACAGCACGAAACAAAGTTGAGAACGCCCCGATCAATACAGATGCTGCAACTGATAGATAGACTACCACAACGCATGAAATAATATTATTCTGCATTTCTGGAAGATTTTAATGAACAAATATGAAGATTTAAAAGTAGTTTACGACTAATAACGCAAACATTTCATTGATACAATAAAGAATTTGTGAATATTGTTTAGTTTGGAAAAGACTCCTCCTAAAACATGTTATTAAAAACGGTAACTGTCTAGCGTTCCATAAAAATCATGAGTCACTTCACATTATCCAGCTGATATCATGTCGATGCGTTCATATCAGTGGTTCGGTAAGAAATGTGATTTTATTTTCCGTCCATATTAGTGAAACATATGCAATTATTACATTTTAAGTATAGGGTTGTAGAGATTGTTGATTTTTAATTAAGGAGTCCCATACTAGGACGAAGCGGCCGGCCAGTGCTACCAGGTTTTCACTGATGGCCTAACATTGATCGGCTTATGATCTCAACTATTACATTGTCGTTCTATTGTCAAAAGAACGTTTCCCTTCCCTTTGCTATACTCTTTACATTTAAAGTGGCATGAGTTTTAACTAATCATTTTGAATATACAATATATGGATATTTCTGAACCGTAGTAAACCTAATCCGTGATCTTAAAACATTCTTACAGTCTACCTTGGATGCTAACTAAAGTTTATTCAATCAGTCAGTAACAAACAATGTGGGACCTGATACGAATATGTATCTGTGTAAGCTCTCAAATTCAGTGTAAATATTCTCTGGACCCGAACGTGAGCAATCTTGAAGGTGATCTAGACTATCAAAAAACAATGATAAAACAGCTGACCGGTGTTACGTAGTTAACAGTGTTTTTTTAAGGCATCTCAGTTTGAGAATAGTGTCACTTAGGAGAAATATTTAAGAGTTATTTTTATGTATATTCACTTACGATTGTTTCTAGCTTATTATGTAAATGGTTTATTATTGAGAATTCTGCACATTTTAGTCTTCATCTACAATCTGAGGTATGTAGAATTTTGATTGCATGGTCTAACCCATTTTCCCTTTGTTTAAAGCCTTCGTTACTGCCCACTGACCAACAGACCATGGTATTATTATAAATAATATCAAAACTTTCTATTTTCGTCTGTAAGTTCAAATTCTTGTTTATTATTTACTAATATTGTTCTGGATTTTAAGCTAAAAACAATGGCACTCTCGTACACTCCTGTCACAATAAAAATAATATCATAAATACAGTTACAATAAATCCTGGTAACTCAATATATTGTAGACATTTTGTGAAAATAACAGCAGAAATCGTTATGATAATATTGTATGGTAGGATATATATATATATATATATATATATATATATATCCTACATTTAATTACGTAATTTAATTATGTAATAGCTCAGTTGACTTACTTAAAAGGAATTGAATGCATAGATTCTTTGTTTCAGATAAGTTTGCTTGTAGATAAGACATACAGTCAAGTGGTATGTTTAAATCTGGATGGATATTTGAACTGTAGGCGAGCAGTTTAGGTTTGTAAGCATCTGAATAAGCAAAACGTGGACACAGACGATTACCGAATATAAGAAAAATTGAAAATTTGACAGAGATATAAGTCACTTCGTCAAAAGGTAGACTGAAAAGGTCATTTGTAAAGGTTATTTCACTAAATGTTAGTCTCATCGTGGAACTGAAACTAGATGTCAAACAACTAATCTATAAAAACATGTGGCATTATCGTCAGTTTCTTTTTAGTCCCGGACTCTCCAGTGGCATTACGTACAAATAAGTCAGTATTCATCTCAATATAGCAGAAACTGATATCGGTTGTAAGCAATCAGTAGGAAGCCTACGTTTCTGTTTCTAACTGTAACAAAGTATCGGTAATTTGAGTTGCATGGAACCGTTATTTCCCACAAGATTATATATAGGCCTTGTTAATTATTGCTTGCTAATATAAAACCTACGTTCAGACTTTTTTGGAGATTGTCTTCAAACAGGGAACACTGATGCTTATTCAAGAAGAGCTGACCGGTGATAATAGCTGTACAATGAAACACTAGTTACTACTAATCAACTAATTAGTGTATACAGATAAATAATCACTAAATCTAGCTCTTCATTAACAAAACAATCTTAATCAAGTACTTGTTATTGGTTCTAAAGTGTAAACCGTCATGTGTGGTGTGGTTATGAAGCTAAAAGAGTGGAATTTGGTTAAATTTTATTTGGTGTTAAAGATTGTAAGACTGCGTCACATGCACTACTCACCTTTGTTAAAATAATCTATCAATCGTTTCGGTAGTCAAATACAGATTGTTCGATGAACGGTTAGTCAAAACCCCCAAGTCATTTGCCCATAACATGAGATCTTCTTGTTAAGAAATCAAGCATGATGTGGATAGGATACACGTTGAGGAAAGCACCAAATTGCATCACAAGGCCAGCGCTCACTTGGGATCCTCAAGGCCAAAGGAGACAGACATGAGAAGAATGAACAAGAATTGGATAGAACTAGAAAGAAAGACCCAGGACAGAGTGGGTTGGAGAATGCTGATCGGAGGCCTATGCTCGATTGGAAGTAACAGGCGTAAGTCAGTAAATAATGTGGTAGTTTACTTCGTTATTTAATTTTAGAATATGACTTAAGTTTCGACTTTATTTATTCTATAAAGTAACGTTCGGGTACAAGTACATACGTATTACGAACACTACTGATTGGCTTTTTAAATTTTCATTCTATTTTGAACATAAAATCTTATAATTTTTCTCTCATTAGTCAGACAGTATCGTTACCTGTTATTATTACCGGTGTTGTTGAACCATTCGCATGTACAAATGCTATCCACCGTCAGTCATTCAGAGAAAAGTTACACCGTTCCATCATCAAATCATATGTTTATTTTGGTTACGTAAATCATGAACAATACAGTCACTAGATACAAAATTTACTTTATGCAAGATACTACACTCCATTGTGCAGAATCAAGAAAATATACAAACTATTTGAAATTCAAATAAAAAAATTATATGAAATAGGGTAATAAGGCGTATAAATTTACACTGAAGAAAGTTGAAGTAAGATAAAAGTTAATGCATGCTCACTAAAAAATCTAATTTAAAATTTAGATGTTCTCCGAAAATCAGTGGAAATTTTTACACAGATGGCAAACTAGAATTTTATCACAATTTGAGAAACATAAGAGTAGAATTCCGTTAATTTATGAACTAATGATTTATATTGGCCTTCGGTAGTTCCACATAGTTCCCATTTTAATCCTATATACAAAGCATAAAATCCAACTGTAGCTCTTCTAGGGATACGGCTTGTCCCAAGCAGCAGTGAAAAAGAAGTGTCGGTTATTAAGTCACCAACGCCATCCTATTGAAAATAAACCTTGCAAAAAATGAGCTGTCAAGAAAAAAACGACCTAAACCATTTAAACTATGCCATGAAAATTGGACGATCTTCATTAAGAAGAATTATGTCGACTCATGGTGATAGCCAAGATTCTTTAGAAACCCCGAAGCCCATGTCCTTTGTGATAGCGAGAGCAACAATTTACATAGGTACATGGAATGTTCGGCAAATGTGAGAGATTGGGAGGACCAGTGAAATAACTGCCGAAATGGAAAGATACAACTTGACGGTGTTCTTAATAATTGAAACCCATTGGATTGAAGCTGGACAGACAAGACTAGATTTGGGAGAGTTGTTTTTGTACTCTGATCACGAAAAAGAAGACGCTTCGCACACACAAGGAGTTGCATTGATTCTGTTTAAATGAGCACAAAAAACACTAATGGGACGGAAATATCACAGATCCATGGTTATAAAGTATCCTTCTAAACGAAGGAGGGGATCACAATTAATTTTTTCTATTGCTATACACCCACAAATTATAGCAAAATAGCCTGTAGAGAACAGTTTTATATGTTGTTGCAATCAATCACAGCGAAGTGCTCAAAAAACTGTCTCACTATCCTGATGGGAGATCCAAACGCCAAGTCGGAATGAACAACACCAGATATGAAGATATCATTGGACGACATTGACTGTTTGTCAACGTATAACATTATATAGAATCAGGTCGAACAGATCTGGATCACTAGAAAGTCCAGAAGGTCAAAGGAAGATGTGAAAACAAAGAGAGCAGCTGATATAGATTCAGATTACCACCAGGTCGTTGCCAGGATGAAACTGAGGATAAAGAGGCACTACACAACGGGGGATACAGCATTCGAGAGGTCTAATACATTCTTCCATCGAGTTACTGACAAACTCAACGAATTCAAGATAGCTCTCAACAACAGGTTCCATACCTTAAAAGATTAACTCACAGAAGAGGAAACTACTATGGGGGACAACTGGGAAGGAGTCAATGTAGCACTAACTTCAATGTATCGCTAGCTGTTGGACCTCAAGAAGCATCATCATAAGGAATGGACCACTATGGAAACGTCGGATAGCATTCAAGAAAGGAAGAATAGGAAGACAGCAATCAACAACAGTCGAACAAGAATAGGGAATGTCAAGGCACAGACCGAATACACAAAAGCAAACAAGAGAGTAAAGTAGATCATTAGGGCCGACAAGCAGAAATAAGTGTAGAATCTAGTAATAATATAGGAAGGAGCTTCATGAGAAGGAAATATGAGACCATTATATAATGAAATAATGAAGAAACTAGTGGGGAAATACTGTAAACCAGAGAGACCAGTCGAAGATTAAGTACATAAAATACATAATTTGAACATGTTTCACCAGTTGTCCTTTACATGATTCATGATTCTTTCAGTCCCGTTGTCATTACAATTACTTTTTGTTTCCTTTCCTCTTTTCTTTATCTGAATCTTCCCAGTCTTTTTCACTCATGCATTCTACTATCGACTGGTTCTACATACTATTTATTCCTGTCAACCTAAGTAGTATACGCCACACCACATCACATCACATCACATCACATCACATCACAACCAAAATTAAAAACTACAAGTATTTATAAACAATTCACTACGCATGATAATCAGTGTTCGTTTTTCAGATACCATTAACAACAACGTGCTATGTGAGAGAACAAACGAGCTTCCATCTGAAGAGGAAATCAGGAAACGATGTTGGAAGTTGATAGCACATGTATTGACGAAATGCACAAACTGCATCATGAAGCAAACCCTAACAGTGATTTCTGAATATTTAAGCAAAAGAGTACGACCAAGGAATACATTGTTTCGGGAACTGAAAGCAGACTTTAAGAGGATGAATAACAGTAAGAACAACTGTCGAAGATTTTCCAGGACAGATTTTGATGAAGAATACTGGTAGGCCACATGTGCCCCTTTGCAGTGGGTAATAGACGTAAGCAGGTAAGTAATTAATACACAGTCTTATTCTAGTACTTTTTACTTAACTGTTTCATCAGATGCGAACAATTCTGGGTTACATTTACATTCGACAATCGCAGACCTATTCATGTGTTCCAGCATCAAAATCCATATCCCACATGGATTAAATAACGCTGAGAAAGTTAGAATGCACTATACTCATTCTTTAGTGGCCTTTATTTACTTCTGTTATATTCGTAATAAAATATTGATTACGAATCAGACACCTTATATCTAGGATACGTAAGAAAATACTATTTTTATTTACCTGCTAATCGAAAACACATTGTCCAGATACCAGCTTGCAAATTCATAATTAACCATAAATTTCTGTTCATTTCATCATCTTGTGTATCGTCTAACAAATCCCCATGCTCTACTAACTGTATCCATTCATGACGTGTGAATGTATATTTGTTACGAGTGAATAATCTTGGTGTTATTGTTTCACGTGATAAATGCTTCGGTGTATTCTCGGTAGATGTGATATGTTTATCTGAATGTACAACAATACCTATGATTTCATTCATTTTATATGTAACTGTCAAACAATTTTTATATAAGTGTTTCAATATTCTCCAATTTAATATTTTACCATCACGAAATATGATAAATTCTAAGGTATAATTATTAATATTATTATTATTGTTATCATCATTATTATAATTGTTATTAATATTACTATTAATCCATCGCTTTGGATCTTCTAAAATTAAAAATTCTGTTTGATTAACTAGTGACTTATTGTACATATTACCGTTTTCATGCCCAATGAATGTTGAGCAATTTTGTTTGATTGAAAATAGTTCCAACAATTTAATGAATTTAAAATGAACATTCTCCCAATATGGTGTTAATGTTGCTCCGATAAACAGTAATGCACCAATAAATGGTATAAGTATGGCTAAAAATAATGTTTTACGATAAACTGGATTCAATGGAATTGGTGTTCTGACCAATCGCCATCGATGAGATTTCTTTTTTTGCATATACTGTCTTGTGTAAAGATTCACCACAGTTGAATTATTATGAATAGGATTATTTGGATGAGTATAAGTACTTGTAACAGCAGTATTATACAATGCAAGTGCGGAGATTGAACTTGATCTACGTGAATTTGGTGAAGCCGGTTGAGTTAATGAAGTGATATTTATCATAATTGAAATCTGCTGATCACAACTCCATGGAATGTTATGTTATCTTATAACACTACTGTTGATAATTAATACCTGTTGTAGGAAAAAAAAGTATTTCTCAGTAAGATTTTTATAGTGAGATATGCTCTAAATTTGTCTCAAAGTTTAAGAATTCATTCGTCAATATTACTCCTCTTGAATGAAAAACAACTTTTCAACAAAGTGTAATATACATGTACAAATATAGTTTTCCATCAACTTTAGATCAGTAATTATCGCAATAAACAAACAGGAAACATATCCATCTGTACGTCGCATCTATACACACACATTGATACATCTGTACATAACCAGAATGTGATCATCTCGTATTCTAGATTTTTTATCCTAAAGACATGAATTGGAGATCGTGTGGTAGACATATAAGCGTTGAGTTTTATCGATTGTTCTTAAATTAGACCAGATCTTCTGATGATATAATAAAACACGGTCAACTTCGCTATCTATCTATTCATCTATCAACTCTTAAATTTGTTAAACGAAGAGAAATGACTGAAACACATATAAACGTAGGAAGGGAGCTAAGTGTCTAAAATTAAGGGAAAATAGCAAACAAGAGTCAGGAAAAAAAAACTGAGCTAGAGGTGAACCTGAAAATGAGTTTGATAATAAACAGTAAGAGGAAAACGGAAAGAAAGAATGAATAAATGAAACAATGGGAAAAGGGTAACTAACAAATAAACAAAATAAATGGATGTAATTGGTACGTGAATTTTGGTGTGTCTATGTAACTAGAGTGATAAATATAGCTACAAACGAGCGCACATCCATTTATCGCTTTTAATGGATGTCTTGCAAAGCATTCTTATTAGATGTAGATAAATAATTTCAGGTGTTTTAATAACTTCGGGAAAGCCTTGATCACAAGCTTCAAGGACAAATCATCAGAAATGCGTTAGAATTGAATACAACAATATGTCCTAACCTTATTAAGGAAGAATAATAAATTAACAAGCTATAACGAGATTGAGTCATAAGGAATAGGTAATCAATAACTGCGAATTATCAATAAAGAACTGGGTCAATACAGCCATTTGAAGGCCATAGAGTTGAATCGTTATATATATATATATATATATATATATATATATATATATATATATATATATATATGGTTGCATTAGATTGCTTATTGATTGAGGTTAGAAATGTTAACTTCCGAAAATCGATCCAATCGTTGTATTCCCTGCATAACGATTCAACTCTATATGAGGTCATAAGTGTCCAGTAATATTGAGAGTTCCTTAAACAGAGCTAAGTAGATGCTTAGTACTTCTTATGTTTTAATGATCCGTTAGCTAATGTTAATCTATGTTAAAATTATTCCTACACAGATGATCATTTGTAGTCATTAAAATAGAAATATGACATAATTCACTGTTCAGGAATATTTAGGAGAATGATTGTTATGGAATAATTTATCCAAAAAACAAATTATGTTAATAGTAATCATAAACATGATACGTTGTTAACTAACTATTATTCAATAATTGACCAAGTATAATTTATATGGTGTTTAAATAAAAACTTCATTTTTCAGCGGCAACAACAGTTATGCTATTGTATGATAAGTGAATAAATGAACATGTCGGAAGAAAAAGATAGAACAAGTATAATACTTAATTCTATATCACCCTTAAATTAGTTAACATTATTATTAATTTTAAAAAAAATTGATTTTAAGAATGAAGGAATTCATCTCCATTAATGGCTACATTACCATATTATTGTTAACGGGAAAACTGGGGGGGGGGGAGATAGATTAGCATTTTGAGCCTTCAACTTTCATATCAAAAGCTGTAGATTAAAGTTATGTTTCAATTATTTTGATTAAAAAAGTTGGAAAGCGTTTCTAACATTCAGATAAAAAGTTTGGCCAATATTCAGCTACAAAAACATGTACGTAGTAGTCGGAGTGAGCAAGAAATAGTCAAAAGTAAAATGTAGGAAATAGCTGGTGTTTCATGAGTGGTTTATGCAGGATTATTTTTATGGAATAATATAGAATAACTATAATTCTTGTAAAAATTGGACATGATTTTAGACTTCATTGCTTCTAAGTTTTATTTTATATCCCGATTAGAATAGCATCCATTGGATCAGACATATAATAGATGCTGCAAAACCCTAGAATGAAGATCCAGTTTCAAAATTATTTTTATCTTTATCGATAGCGATTTGGTCTATTAAGAGAGAGATATGATAGTCCAGTGTTGATCTTCACAAAAGTAATGAGCTACAGCATTTGTAATCTTAGAAACTTTTGATTATATCATATTGTGATATGTATACCATCTCATACCATCTCATATACGTAGTGAAAAGAGATCGAGCTATTCAGTTGACAGTTATGAAACATGGTTTTAAACTTGTTTGAAATCACAATTTCAGGATATTCATTTATCTAACCTCTTCAAAGTTATTGTTTAATAGTTTACTGATGCCCGACAAGTATTTATCTAGTCCACTAGTATTAATAACGTTTCAGAGTTGTTACTAAACTTAGTATGAGAATCCCTCGAATAGACTAAAAAAATATCAAATGCACCATAAATTATGTGGTAGCGTTCAGGCATATCTGGCAGGAACAGCAACATCTAACGGAAATAACTCTACATCCCGGAAGTAGCAGGATGTTAGGCAATGAGAGATTGAATGAATGGTACCATCAATATTGGAGAAAATAAGGACATAAAAATATATTTGTAAACATAAATGTCAAGTATTTGGTCGCTACCGAGAAACATTCTGTTCAATTTTATAGCATGTCTAAATAATTAAATATTTCAGACTACTCATCGCTTTGTAAGTACTATACAGTGGCACACAAAATAAACCAAATGTAGGATGCATAACAAATAGACTTAACACGTACAATTATTAATTTCTGGAAAAATAATAGACGAAAGCAATATGTTATCAACAAAAATCTATACCGAGTACTTATTATATTGGTGCTATACCATTATGTACCTGTATTGATAACTAACATTATGACCCCGATCGACAAGTAACACTGTATATTCCTATGAAATGTAAGTTTGTTCAACAAACAAGATGGATTTTATCTTAATTTATTTAGTAATTCAGAGTTATTTGACAGTTTTCAAATATCTTTAAAACCGTATATAATTTCCTAGTGTTTTGTGAGCCATTTACCTGGATCCTTGAATGACCACAAAAACTCCAACTACCTAAAAACATAATTATCACGTGATTATTTGTAACTAAATATGAATTACTAACATCCTTATTTGTTCTGACTTGAAGAAAGACTTATTTAATTCAGCTTTTAAAACTGTTCAGCGAACGTCAATGTCATTGAGTTTATAACCTGACTTTTGTCACCCAATACTCTAAAAGTCACGATTGACGAGCACAGAATGAAGGAAACTAATCTTAGAGACAGGTTTATATGCTGAAAATGTTAATTATTCATGCAGTTACTAGCGACATGTGAGTTTTTAAAAAGAAATGTAGTAAAAAATCCCATGTTAAGTATTGATTGTCGGCTTTTGCTGAATTATTTTGATATTTTATAATAAAACTGTCCACTGAAATTAAAGTATAAATTTTATTTAATTTTAAACAGCGATTTGCCGCCAATGATAGATATCACTTAAACATTAATATGATATTGATTTTAATTTATAAATACGAAAAATGATTTTTGCTCCAAATTCGAAAAATAATAAAGTTAAAAAGTATTTTAATGAAAATTATTTATTTATAACCTTTCTCAAGTATCTATCAATATCTAGAAGCACAAATGGTCAACCACATAAATTATATTTTATTAGTTGAGGTCATAAATCAATTGAAGCTAGACCACCATGAAAAACCTGGAAGCACTGGACGGTCGTTTTGTCCTACTGTGGGACTCCTCAGCAGTACGCATCCACGATCCCACCTCGTGACATTCAAACCCAGGACCCACCGGTCTTGCGCGCGAGCGCTTAACCATTAGACCATTGAGATGGACGGTATCCAATAGTGTTAATGTCTAACTTCAACTAATCCACGAAATTGAGCGACACATCCACCATTGTCTTCAGTGAGTTACTATCTCACAACAGATCCGATTGAACTCCACTAGCCGCTGCAGTGACTCATGATCTCAACCATTAAAATTACTATAATATCGACAAAACGCCTTTTGATAATGTTATATGCATTTCTATTCCATAGATTAAAATTGTGTGATTCTGTTTATACTAATAAGTAAATGGTAAGCCTTACGAGATAACTTTGTAGCAGGAAAGCATAAATATATTTGAGCAAACGCATGAAACGATGTTTTTACTTTTGTGTACATAAGATATTTATGTTGAGGTGAGCTTGAAGACAGTGTCATTAAATACTATGAATGTAAAAGGAATTTCATCAGAACGAAGCTCAATAGCGTGTTTCACGACATCAAACTTTTCAAAATATCTTTCGTTCAACATACTATGGAGCTTGACATTAATCTAGAAACTATTTGAAAACCGGACACTTTCTTAGGACTTTTCCTAAGACAACATTTTCCAATCGCCTCATCAGCGGTGCTTGATTAGAGTCTCAAACAGAATATCCCTTATATACTTCAGGACTCACCGGCGAGACGATGATTCAGTTTTAACGGGTTGGACTCAAATATGAATTTTTTTGAAATACAATCCTATAAATATCGAGTGTAACAATCAGGTAGTCTGATGATAGTTTTGTCAAGTGAACAGTAACTAACTATATAGAAGATCATATCTGCACATTATTATTGTTATTATTATTTGAAAACAATTCTATTTATTACATTCCTGTGATACTTATTTCCGAGAACAAGCCATTATAGATAGATGAAATCACTGTAATTATATGTCCTGTTTAAATATAGTCTTCCATTCTTAGATCGGTTCGTGATCTGAACAACATACAACATTCTCTACGACCTCATAATAATTATAATCATTAATTAATCAATAATCATTATAGTTTTCCTTCACTATTTTACAGATTTTTACAAGACGAAAGTAAATGAACATAGGGTCGATTCACCTAGGAATTATTATTCTCATCATTTAATAATATTTACCATATGTTAGTTCATTACTAGTAGAAATGAAGAATTGTTGAATTTTTTTGCGAAACTTTTCTGATCAACTGTTTTTTGAATTTTCTTCATGCAATTGTATTGTAATTTTTAGACTAAGACATAGAAGGTTCCTTCATTGTTGTTTTCTGTGAAAATAAAAGAGAGAAAAAAGACTAGGAATTTAGTTTCAAAAAGTCGTGGAAATTGGCAACCATTAATACAATTCATTGCTAATTTTTACTAAAGAAATGTATTCACCATTTAATTTTCAACCTAAGCTGTATATATAACTACACTATGTGAATGATTTTATAATAGACAATTTATTTTAAGAATTTATTATTTAATCTAAAGAACAATAAGGTTCATGCACAACAAAACTGATATGACGAAATGGTAGCTCCAAGGTTAATCTGTCAATTGTTATTATGTGTATATTTCTCATATAATTAATAAGTAGCTATGTGCTGCATGCTACATATGTTCACAGATGTAAGAAGTATGTAACACGAGTCGGAAATGTAATGGTTGAGGGCAAAACGTTGAGAAGATTCAGATAAAGGGAATAGAAAAGGAACCTGAAAGCAATTAAGATAACAATAGGAATGAAGGAACAATGAAACTTGTAAAAGACAATTCTAAGTTGTGCAAATGATTTATTTGATATATGATTTTCACATATTAGCTCGGCCTGTAGCTGTTCGAGAGTTATTACCGGTACCAAGCCCACACAAAGGAGGAGGGTTTGGCTTGGGGTCGGCAACCTCATATCGTAGAGAAAAATCATGCTAAACAACGCCAACCAGATTAAACAAATTAAACCATTTAAATTCTGTTCCGGTAGTTGAAAGAAGAATTATGACGCCCCATGATGAAAGCCGAGATTCTTCGGAAGTCACGATGCCGATGCTCCTTCTAAAAACCAGAGCAACAATTTTTATAGGTACATGGAACGTCCAGACAATGTGGGAGACGGAGAAGATCAGTGAAATAGCCACGGAAATGAGGAGATGCATCTTAAAAATGCTTGGACCCAAGCTGGACAGCAAAAGCTAGATACGGGAGAAACGCTGATATACTCCCGTCACGAAGAGGAAAATGCTTCACACACTTAGGGAGTTGCTCTGACGATGTCCAAAGGACTGTTGGGGTGATCCAGAAAACTCCTCGCGAAAGACAAAAAAGAATGAGAAAAACACTAAGAAGCATTTTGTCCAATCAGCAATCACTTAAAGCTTAGCCAGAAACATCAAGAAAGTGAAACGTCACATTGGCTGATTACTATACTGCTACTATGTTTATTAGCATTCCAGAATTTTCGAAAAGACCAGTGATATCTAAAATACTATAAAAACCCTATATTTTCTGTACTATAACGAAAATTTGGAGTAAAGCGCTTCTCGCATATTTTGCGCCGTTTTTCTCGTGTTCAGGTCGCTGTGTAGTTCTAGCTTGAGAACAGCTTAGGAACCGAATATAGCGTTCAGTTAGTAAGACTGATCAAAGACCTAGAGAATCACTTGTAGGATAGAAATCTCACGGATACATGATCATCAAATTATCCTTCGATCCAAAGAAGGAAGGGATCATAATGAATTTTTTCAATTGCCATACACCCACAAACGATAGCAACAAAAACTACCGAGATCAGTTTTATGAGAGACTGCAGTCGATCATAGAAACGTGTACAGGAAAACACCTGAACATCGTGATGGAAGACTTAACATCAAAGTCGAAATGGACAACACTGCATATGAACATATTATGGGACGACATGGACTTGGAGAGAGAAACAAAAATCGGAAGAGATTTGAAAACCTATGAACATTCAACAAATTGGCAATAGGCGGCACAATATTACCACACAAACGCGTGCACAAAGCTACATAGTGGTCACTACACAGAATCAGGTCGAACAGATCTGGATCACTAGAAAGTCCAGAAGGTCAAAGGAAGATGTGAAAACAAAGAGAGCAGCTGATATAGATTCAGATTACCACCAGGTCGTTGCCAGGATGAAACTGAGGATAAAGAGGCACTACACAACGGGGGATACAGCATTCGAGAGGTCTAATACATTCTTCCATCGAGTTACTGACAAACTCAACGAATTCAAGATAGCTCTCAACAACAGGTTCCATACCTTAAAAGATTAACTCACAGAAGAGGAAACTACTATGGGGGACAACTGGGAAGGAGTCAATGTAGCACTAACTTCAATGTATCGCTAGCTGTTGGACCTCAAGAAGCATCATCATAAGGAATGGACCACTATGGAAACGTCGGATAGCATTCAAGAAAGGAAGAATAGGAAGACAGCAATCAACAACAGTCGAACAAGAATAGGGAATGTCAAGGCACAGACCGAATACACAAAAGCAAACAAGAGAGTAAAGTAGATCATTAGGGCCGACAAGCAGAAATAAGTGTAGAATCTAGTAATAATATAGGAAGGAGCTTCATGAGAAGGAAATATGAGACCATTATATAATGAAATAATGAAGAAACTAGTGGGGAAATACTGTAAACCAGAGAGACCAGTCGAAGATTAAGTACATAAAATACATAATTTGAACATGTTTCACCAGTTGTCCTTTACATGATTCATGATTCTTTCAGTCCCGTTGTCATTACAATTACTTTTTGTTTCCTTTCCTCTTTTCTTTATCTGAATCTTCCCAGTCTTTTTCACTCATGCATTCTACTTTCGACTGGACATTTCAGAATCAATTGGAAGATTTGGACTTCGCACATCACCTGACCCCTCTATCCCATACAAATTAACAAATGTAGATAAAGACAACCAGTTTGGCAGCAGGCACTGCATCAGCAGGTCTCAATATACACAAAGCAAAAAGCTAGATCCTCAAATATAACATGGTGAACACAAACCCAATCACAATTGATGGAAAAATTCTGGAAGAGTTGGAAACTTTCAAGTACCTGGAAAGCATCATAGATGAATGTGGAGGATAAGATGAAGACTTACAGGAGAGGATTGGCGAAGCAAGGGCCGCATTTCTACATAATATTAATTTGTAAATGAATTGCAAATTAAGTCGAATTAACTTGCCTAAAAGTTCTTAGTTTGATTATCGATGTAGTAGTGATTCTGATTTAGGTATTTCAGTGGAGATAACCGTAAGACTTCAAATTTCATCACTCAATGATAAAAAATGAAGGACAATTAGAATGTTACAATCAAGACACAAAATATTTGCAATTTCAAAAAAAGAAGAGTGAGCATCTGATTGTGATATTAAACCTAACGACCTCTAGCCAACCAACTAACAACTGATAAGTTCGTTTCAGTCAAGCCTTTCACAAACTCTTATCAGCTATGCAAATGAAGTGAATCTATACAAGTAGTATGTCTTGTTCATGTGTACATTCTTAATTTTGGTAGCTAAATGAATCCATATCCATCGATATTCTTCTCCGTGATGTTGAGGTGCATACATTCGATTGCATTTTCCAATACCACATTTGAATGTGTTCAGCCGGGAGAAAACCAGTCACGTTTAAATGAGTGCAGGCGATCAACGTTTTGTAATGTTCTTGGAGATCCACACTTTCTCTTCGTGTTGTGATATCCGGTATTAACTTGTTATCAAGCTCTGGTGGCGTATGTTCATCCATAATGGAAATCTCGATAAAATTGCAATCTAATGAGCCCCGACCAGAACGAAACACCAATACTGAATTCACTCGGTTTAACTATTTAATTCATTGCAAAGTATAAAAAATTGTCGATTTATAACCTACGCCAAATAAACAAAAGTATATATTTGTAACGCTCAACTAATTTAAGGATAAACTAATTTTCTTAGCTTGTTTGACGAAACAAATTAGAGAAAAAACAATAACAAAACAATTAAGTTATCTAATTATCTCGTGAATAAGAATACAAAACAATAGAAAGCAACGATAAAAATTGCTTGTTCATGAATAGAGAAAACAAGAAATAACACTAAAACTAGTTTCAACATTGTTTTCTTCAATCCTGGAACGCTGGACAGATATTTCGTCATATTTTTAAATTTCTCAACAGTGCAAAACCATGACTATATGCAATCAAGACCAGCACCTTCCGGGCTGACGCCATTTAATTCCCTGAAAATTTTTTTACCTTCAATATAGGTAATAAAGAGGGTGCTTCTTGTTTTTCTGTCCGGCTCCCTTAACATCCAGCCGTGATGGAAACCGAATCGGAAGCAATTATTTATCATAATAGTGGTTATAAGAAACAGACAGAAATCCCTGGATTTAATTCTCATGATGACTGTCGCAAGCCAATAAACTTTATCTATGATATTGCTGTAACTAATGTTCCGCAAGATATTTCAACTTGTTGTTTATAGTGAATATCAAGAGCAATATGACTTTTACATTGAAGACTTTTGAATTCAAAGATTGACTCAATAGGTTAAGATAATGTATTCCATTATTTCTCTAGCACTTAGATAAAACTCATGGTTAGTAATCATTTGAAACGTATTCAATTCATTAACTCCAAGGGCCTAACACTAGTATTCCACCTTATATTTGCGTATAATTTTGTAGAAAACGATTTGTTTCTATGATAACTAGTCATATAAAACTTAAACTCGATAACAATTATAAAGACGTTCGACGTAAGATGTCATTAGGATGAGTAACGTAACAAACTAAATTATAAAGGATACAGAATCTCATAAAATTATATATATATGAAAAGATAAAAATTGTAGCATTTCTTGACTATTTCGACTTGCATTGAAATTATCAATCAAAGTTATCAGGTCACCAACGCCATCCTATTGAAAATAAACCTTGCAAAAAATGAGCTGTCAAGAAAAAAACGACCTAAACCATTTAAACTATGCCATGAAAATTGGACGATCTTCATTAAGAAGAATTATGTCGACTCATGGTGATAGCCAAGATTCTTTAGAAACCCCGAAGCCCATGTCCTTTGTGATAGCGAGAGCAACAATTTACATAGGTACATGGAATGTTCGGCAAATGTGAGAGATTGGGAGGACCAGTGAAATAACTGCCGAAATGGAAAGATACAACTTGACGGTGTTCTTAATAATTGAAACCCAATGGATTGAAGCTGGACAGACAAGACTAGATTTGGGAGAGTTGTCTTTGTACTCTGATCACGAAAAAGAAGATGCTTCGCTCACACCACAGATCATATTATAGAATTGTTTATTAATGATCTTTGAAATAGTAAAAGTTTTATCATCACTTCTTCTGCATAAGATTTCAATTATCTTGCTGAACACTTTCGTGGATAAAGCACAATTATTTCCCTATTCACAACTTATCGTTCATTTACATGACACACTTAATTCCCTCTTAAATATTTTTCTTTCACAATACATTATAATAAATAATAACAACAAATAGCAATGATTAAATAACTAATGTATTTAATTATTTTTTATCATTTCAACTCAGATCAAGTGTTGTTTATTATTAATGTTATGATTGGATTGATTGGCCAATAATAACTTAATTTAGACGAACAATAATCTTATGATGTGATTACTAAAACGAATTATACATAGTGTGATAAGAAACATTCCCGTTTCAAATATTTATTTCAGGTAAGGACATCTATGAAATATCAAGAAGAAATATCGTCAACATACAATCATAAACGTTTTCATGGTTATTAAACGAGTAATTTGGGAGACAACTAAATAATGGAATAGATGAAACGACATTAGTCAATCAAGTTACCGACCACTGCTCAGGGTTATGTAAGAAAATAATTCCCTAAGTGTGGTTGCAGTGATAAAAGTAACATATTATTTAAGATCTAACACATTGCGGCTCCAAATCAATCCCTGACGCAAAGTTTTCCATAGTTTATATCCCATTAATTCTTGAGCTTAACGTCATTACATACATTGATCTACGTCATTGTTTCTCAACCACATTTTAAATAAAATGGATTGACTGTCACCGTTGATCGTGATACCTGATTGAATTCGATATAACTGGTCTAGTTTCATTAAAGTCAATATACCACATAATGAGATCACTATCTAGGGTCATTAAAGTTATCTGTTTTCCTTTCATTACTTTTTAACTCAATAATTGCTCCGCATCAAAGTTTTGAGAAATTATTATAACTGCTAAGTCCCTTCAGTCTTCGGAAAAAATAACGATCTTCACAAATCCTTTGTGGTTGTTAGATATGCATCGTTTTAATGTAAGTGGAAAGCAATAATTTATTTCCGAAATGACAATTTTTTATAACAATAAAAATATCGTTTGAACAGTAAGAAAATCTATAGTTTAATCAAATATTAGGGTGATATTCAATAATCTAAATTTCAACTCCCTGCAAAGAAACAAACATCATACCCAAAACAAAAACAAAAAATACAAAACCAAAGATACAGACTCAGGTTTATTGATATCTACTCCAAAAAATTTTGTTTTCATAAGAGTTAGGATAAAAGAGGCTTGAAAGTCTACAGTTTATGGTTGCATTCAAACTTTACGTGTAACGTTTGGTAAGCTTATTTTACTTTTGAAACCCAATAAAAATTCTCAAATTGTTCGAATGTAAATAAATCAACTATACCTGGTATTCTAATCGAGTATAACACGAAGTTAAATTTAAGGCAAGCTATAAACTCAAGTATGTTTTAGAGAAAACTGAGAGTATGATAGTGGTAGGTACAGCCATTTGCCTTTTTGAGAAACATTTCGCTTAATGAAATAAACTTTTATAATATTATTACAGCAAAGATTACATAGACATTTACGTTTTGTCAAAATTAAATGCGGGATGAATGGGAGTCATACTAACAATTCTCATCCTTTCTGGATAATAAATGAGGCAGTTGAAAACCATATCACTAGGCTCACTTCTCCATTCATCCAAACCAAATCATCCCCCCCTTATAGTTGATGGGAAGCGACCATTTATCGAATCAGTACACCAAAATAAACTTTAATTACTTAACTGCTAAGATGAAAAGGAGAACAGACATTTACTGTGATATTCTAGTCTAGTGGTAATTCAATTTTTATTAGAAAAGTGTAGAAACCGGCGAGATGAATTTCACCCCAAAGTACAGTGAGGGGAACCAAGCGTTTCTAGACTTTTGAGAGCCATCATACAACGTTTCACCTGGCGATCTAGTCCAAGCTTTTTCAAGGAAATACAACCACTCATCAAATTCATCGAATACAAATAAATACATGGTTCTCTGTTTAACTGTATACTAAATAGGTCATATAATCAACGTTAAAAATGGCGAAAGTAGATATTTGCTTTAGTGACATGTGGTGTGAAACGAAAGTGTCAAGATAACACATTGTGTATATACGTAAGTGGTGTGAGAAGAAATTTCATTCACTATATATTGTCTCTAATCAATGAATTTTTAAGAAAAATACAATTTCTATATAGCCAGGACTAACACAGGCTATCAAGCCTCCTGTTCTTTCCAGACTGAAACTGACAAAGATATGAAACAAATATGTCACAGCATGCCTAAAATGAAGATAAATAAACAAAATAAAGGGATGAATGGATAGTAACTGGCAGTGGAATCCAGGACGTGCTTTTCGTCCTATTTGGGACTCGTCAGCTGGATGTACCTGCATCTCAGAGTTGATGTTCACTCTGTAACTCGAACCCAGTACCATTCGTTCCAAACGAATTCAGGAGGAAACGCGAGTCGTGGATTCCACTGCTAGCCACTATCCATCTTTGTTTATAATGCTTGTGAATTTAGGTAATACTGGGGCAATACGTACAGTATGTACATATGCCAATGACAGACTGATCAAGTTGCAGTCTTAAAACCTCAATGGGAAGATACAGGCATAACAATACCAAGTGAAAGGAATGAATCTTTGTGTTATTTCTATTGTTCCAGTTAATTGTTTAACATATTCGGATAGGACAACTGATTAGAATGTAATTGTTGTTATTCAGGTAATAAGAGATAGATAAAATGGAATAAGTTCAGTTTTATTTATTAAATATTAGTTGCCATGGAACAGTTAATTGTAACCCATCTCTCCTATTATTACTATTCAGATTTGCCCATATGTGTAGGGCTTCAGCTGTTACTCTTTCTTTACAAGAATTAAAACCTTTTTGAAGGATTGTATGACCCGATTTTATCGAGTGTAATGCTATCAATGGTTTGTTTTCGAGTTTTCTTACGTCATCTGATGATTTATGAATGTGGTTTAGGCATAGTTTGTATTTCTTCTTCCTCATATTCAGTTGTCTTGATGTTTCGCCTATGTACGTGGCATTACAGTCACTACATTTGATTTCATAAACACAATTTTGTTGTTCCTTCTTTAGTATTGGATCTTTGATTCTTACTCGTTTTGATCTTAGAGAATTATTTGTTCGAAAGAATACTCCTGTATTTTGAAGAGTTAGGGTACTTCTGATCTCTTCTGAAACTACTCGATCATATTTAGACTAAACTTATTATATGTTATATTGGTATAATTTTATTCAGATTCAGAAACTCTAGTCGCTAAAAATCAATCAGAAAATACTGGAGTTGAGGAAAAAGTAGGATATTTGTAGGTATAAAAAATTAGTATATGGACGTAAAACACATAAGAACAAATGTAGCCATAAATCATAAACATTTCTAATTTAGGATTCGGATTCAGTAAAGTGTGACCGCTATTTATTAAATTGTGCACAAAACTCCATTTTTTTTGTTGATTTGGTCGGTTATTAATTTTCAATATTTGAGATCATGAGCCAATTGATGCTAAACCACCACAGAAAACCTGGGAACACTGGACGGCTGTTTTCCATGGTGGTCTAGCTTCAACTGACTCATGATCTTAACTACTGAATTTACTATAATATTCACAAAAACCCCTTCTGATATTAATTTTCACATAACGTTTTTATAATTTATATTACTGAGTGAAGTTAACTGATGTAACGTCGAATATTGAGCTTCACCAAACCTTGTGTTTCAACCTGGATTATAAACATTCGATCGAAATTCACTCATAGTTAAAGTTATTTTCCCAATCAACCAAATCATACGTTGACTGTTAACTGCAATAACTGTACAGTTTAAGGAATCTAGAATGAATTTATATCCTGTTCATTTTAATGCTATCAAAAGAATCACACAATTCTCTTTGTTTATCAACAACAGTCTCGCTGAAGTCAGTAAGCTGTGAGATTCATTTCTTTGTTCTTCGAATTTCACAATATCCAGTGATCTCAAAAATGAAACTAATTTAATAAAATTTTAAAGTATATACAATTTTAAAACGCAACAATCTCTTATCTACTTAGTGAATAGTATATATATGTACAACTTAGAATTTGCATTCAATATCAAAACATAAAAGAAGATATAAATGCAGCATTTTCATTTCCTAGATTTAAATGAGATGTAAGTTAACTTATATAAAAAACTTATCCTAAATTGATTTACTTATTTAGGACAATTTTACAAAGCATCACTTACATTTAGAACAATAATAATTATTATTTGAAGTATAAATAACATATCGTGTATTTTGAATAATCTACCTCACTACTTAAATAAATTACTTAACTATGAATGAATGACTCAATTTCGGTAGATATGTTTTATCTGTAATTTTGATAATAATTTGCATTACAGAATGAGAGTAGCTTTAGTATAAAAAAGACTATTGATAACGGAAAGCATAAAACATTGATTCCCTTCTAGAATGAGACTATGCAATAGTTCACAACGAAGTTCTCAAACAGATACTATCCTCACTCTACCATGAATACCATAAATCTAAAATTGAGAATCATTCGATTTCGGCCTAATGGTTTAAATGCTTTACATTTGTTGCGAAAACTTGTGGTCGATTTAGCGATTAGTATTGGTGGATTCTTTCTTGTAAAGTAACTCGAACTAGAAAGAAAATGAAGTTCAATATTCGGCTACAGTGATTATAAAGCACACCGTGGTACCAAAAGCAAAACAGTTTTCAAATCAAATCAACTTTCATGAATCATTCAACTACGTTTTTCAAAAAATTAGTTATATTTCTAACCTGACACATTTTGGGATTTATCTAGATTATAGGTCAGCACATGCCCTACTAACAGAGGCAAATAGCAGTATGGTAGAATGAGTTCAGTGACTTATCACGATGCCAAAAGATAAAACATCTGGTTAAACTTTGTTTTGTCTACTGTGAGGTTGAATAACTATTTCATGTATTCAATAGCAAAAAAGATTGACAAAGAATTCTAAACAAACGTGAAAGATCAACTGAATAAATGGATTAACTTGACGATTATACTGTATGGCAAATGAAATTAGGAAGGAATCCAACGTATCCTAAATCGCCATAGTATAAGAGTATTTTCCTGAACGGACAATACACTTAGTTTTAAGTCGGTGAAGGTCAAATACACAGTAAAATTGGATGAACAAAGCAATAATATCAGAGATTTAATGTACAATCTGTAATGTTGTATGACATCATGACAATTGAATTTAAGGGCGAAGTAACATACAATGCTTAGAGCATGTTTCTAAAAAATTGGTTATTAAAAACACTTGAAAACAGATAGGCGGCAGAAAAACATTCATCAGATAGCGGACGCATAATTAACTTCAATAGTTTGACAATCCTTCAGAGAGGTTTTCGTTCTTACAACGAAAGACTGAAAGACGAAGTCAAACATATATGGACAAACTCAAATGATTCAATAATATTAAATGGAATACAGTTGGCAGTGCCATGGTAATTAATCTTACAAACCAATTTGTTTTACTACCCCTATATCATCTCATGTTTTATGGACAATAACGATGTTCATTTATCTATTTTAATTAGTTATGTTTCGACTAACCATGGACAACCAATCCGTTTAACGCAATCAACACACCCATACAATAATTCAGCTATTCCCATTTAACACATGATCGAAGGTTTCATGTATGACTACCTCTCATATCGATTAATTTCATTCTCGATTATACCTTAAAGCTGTATATTTTGATTTACAGTTTATTCATATATAAACAATGGAATAAGAAAACATTTACTCAGAATAACATTGGATGATCTATTTTAATTTAGAATTTTCGAATTAATTGTATATGGTATGATTTAGAAGTCCTTAACAAATTAGCCACCAGAAAAATTCTCCAAATCACTATTCATATCTAGCTGTTGAATTACTTTCATCTTAGATTAACTATTCATATTGTATTAAACAAAATCAATTTACTATTTATTTTATACACTTTTCTACAATTTATATATCTAAATTGATAATTTCAAAATTTAATGATCCATGATCAGAATAAACATGGCTCAGATAGGGTGAGAGAAATAATAGTGCAATTTCGATAGAGCAATGAGAAGATGGAGTTGATCTGAAAAATGTTATGTATTTGCGTCATACATTTTGAACAATCTGGTCACACATATACTTGCCGGTTCATTTTATAAGATTAGTAAACGTCAACTACCTCTTCTCATTGCTCTATAGAAATTTATAAAAGGGACTAATCGCTCTATATGGTACAATTACAATTCAATCAAATGTTTAGTAAGACAATAAAGTGGCATGAATGTGAGGTAAATGAATCATGTATTGGAGAGATTAATAATTGTTAAACCAAGAACAATAGTAATAACTAAAATAATAATGATACAAAGATTTGTCAATAAAGATAACAGAGACAACTACAATTGACTACGAAAGGTTGTAAGTACAATAGTCAAATTAGGTCATTTAATAGCTAAGATTACTATTGATTAATTGGCCTTAAGGTTGGCCAAGGGAGGAGTGGTTGAAGATATTTCTTTTGTAGGCATAGCTCCTGTTTCTTAATCCGGATCACTACTGTTTTAGCTGTTTGAAGGACTTTAAGTCTGACAAGCTTTGGCAAAAATTACTGACCTGATAAATAATTGAAAATGATTAGTTTGTACTAAATGGGCCAGTATCGGGCTGTTCACTTTCTTTACCAGACCTTTACTTAGCCACGCTAGTTGGTGTTTTCGAGCACGAAAATGTAAATTCCTAGAACTTCGACCAATACAACTTACTCCACAGGAGCAGTCGAAATGATGAATACAAAATGAAGTGGTCATTCTAGATAATTCATCTTTTAGCCTCGGTGTCATCATTAGGCGAGTGAAAAACACTAATCGTAGTTCTCCGGCGTTGAAAGAATTTTGGATTGTTCTGCGTAATCTCCAAGTTAATATTTTGCTAGCCACATCCCCTCTGGATTGTAGGAGCATGAACAGGGATTTATTATTCACTGTTTGTATTTCTCCCATTCTAA
Source organism: Schistosoma spindalis (assembly GCA_946903255.1). Taxonomy (NCBI): domain Eukaryota; kingdom Metazoa; phylum Platyhelminthes; class Trematoda; order Strigeidida; family Schistosomatidae; genus Schistosoma; species Schistosoma spindalis. The sequence goes on along the minus strand of OX336421.1, from coordinate 8,775,708 downwards.
CCTACGTGATCATATACTTATTTATAAATTTTCCAGGGTGTCTACTATCCCTTAGAATATTACGTAAGGTATTTAGCTTTTCTTCAACTATATTCGTAGGACATGTAGTGAGTATTTGGTAACTAAGTGTTTTGGTTAGGTTTCTTTTGTACTGCAGAAGTACAAAGCTAAGGTAATGTGCCCCGTCCAGGTACTTTTGCTGTTTAAATTTTATTTTAATGATCAATTCGATCTTAGTTACGAGAACATCCATAAAGGTTATTCTACCTTCACTCTCTCCTTTGGATGTAAACTGAATGGCTAGGTGTACTTCATCAAAATACCTAAGGACCTCTCGTTGTGATGTACTATCTTTACAGAGAATGAACGTATCATCCATATATCAACAGTAAACTTGTGAATTTTTGAATGATGTTTTTGAGTGTACCATTCTCTAGTTGGCTAGGAAAATGTCAGCTAGTATAGGGCCCAACGGTTAACTCATTGCAACTCTATCCGCTTATCTATATATTTCTCCGTTGAACTTGAAATGAACATTCATAGTGCGTTTCAGTGATAACTATTTTACGACATTGATTGGAATTGTAGTTTTAATTTCATTTTTACTATAGTCCACATAAATATTCTATGGTCTCTGTGAATGAAACATTTGTGATTAATGAAGTTACATCCAAAAACATCATCTTTAGTCCCATGCTATTTGCAATTTTGATTTTGTCAACAAATTGGCATACATCCTTAACACTGTTTTGCAAGTTTTTCGCGGAGAGGTTTCAATATAGTTACTAACTATCTAGCTATATTATGATAAGGAGTGTTATACATATTTGAAACTAGTCTTAATAGGGTCCTCGCTTTGTGTACCTTTGGCAATCCAGACAATCTTGGCAAATAGGTTCCCACTGGTTTAATGGTTTCGTATAAACCTGATGAAATAATCCGTCGTTCCCTGAACTTCTTCAAAGATCTGGTTGGCAACCAAAACAAAGAAGTAAACAATGACAGGTTTAAAGTCAACAAGAACCAATCAACATCGAGGTTTACAACACAACCTGTGAAGCACTTGTAGAGAAATTCGAGCGCTTCACTTCAATCTGAAGTTTGTGCTGATGATATCGTTCAGAAGAACGACTCCACGACCAAACCATCCAGCCCAGAGAACAAAACTTCGTAAAAATCATCCACCTGAGTTACAAATCTCTACCATCCCATTCTCTATGTTATTATTGAAATCTTTCTGGTCAGTTATTTTTTGTCATCTAAGTTGGTACCCATTTTTCCAATATAATCGCTTTTATTAAGAAGGATAATTCCTGAACCTTTGTCCGATTTCGAAATCAATAATGTTTTATCCTCAAAATCAATTTTTGGATCTATAGAATGGTTACAGTCGATTAGGTGTTCAAGTATAGAACTCCTAACTGCTTTCCTTTCACCCTTATAGAACCAAGCTGGAATATGTTCCCGTATCCGAGTCGAAAGCAAGTGCTGGCTACGGCCAATGTACCTTACTCCACATGAGCAGGTGAACTGGTAGATGCCCATAGAGGCGACCAGACGCGGAAGCTTATCTTTTATGGATACAGAGAATAAGTTCCTACTAGTGAAGGTTATTCGCAGTTTAGCCGCATTAAATGTTCTTCTAATCGTTGTTGTTAGACGACTTTTGATCACGTCTGATGTTCGATCACCTTTAAATTCCAGACTTATATAAAGGTTTTTCTTCGTAACGGAACAACTAGATTTCTTGTCGTAACTACTTCTATTCACATTCTTTTCTATGAACCGTTCTGGGTAACCATTTTCTTCGTATCCAATTCTTAAAAATAGCCGAAGCTCTTACCATCCAGGAGTTTAAACCAGAACTATGCGTACAAAAGAAGTACGTCTTATCGTTACCTTGGCCTTAAGAATTTTGATTATCCTATTCTGATATCCTATTATTATTATTATTACTGTATTACCCTTTTACTTATGTCTTGTATTCTCAATATTTTATTCGTAAATGCTCATCATATCACCTTATTTATTTTTACACCTCTATGACCTTTAATTGTTGTAACAAAAAACATTTTAATCATATTATTATATTCACTAAATCTCTTGTCATTATTCGTATTACGTTATCTAGTATTATAATCTTCCTATTACGTCATCTTGGTTAATTGTTTTCACATTTCCTCACAGAATTAGTACTTTTACAAAAACAAAAAAATTTTCATATATATACGATTGTACAGCTTGATAATAAATTCGTTGAAAAGAGATCCCTTCGCTGAACTTCGTATTTTGCATTTTTAATGTTAAAATGGGAATTATCTGTCAAACGTTTTATCCATTAGGAGTAAGTTATTTCCATAGGAGTCATATCAACATCAACAATTTTATTGTATTTTGTTTAACAATCCTAAATTCACATGCTTTAAACGATGTACTTTGCCTTTAACCTGGCCATTTTTCGGATTATTAATTTGGATATTGATATGATGGATAGAAAAGTCAAGATTCGATTGATTTACTCATTATGAGTTTTATTCAACATTACTTCTGTTTTGATTTAATGTAATGATTACTCAATGTAGTATTTATTTTCCTTTCTTGTATGATATTTTATTCTGTATAATATACAATATTCTTGTATTCAATTGACATGAACTATGTTCATTAAGTGATTTGTTATAACTGAGTATTTTTCATATATGTGATTTCCTTCTAATTATTAATCAAAATGGGTGTACAATCAATATATAAATGAGTGTATTTTAGACTAAGGTCGTCGTCGTCATCGTCGTGTTTTGGAGCTAATAAATCTTAACTTACACCAGTCTTGTGTTCTTACTTTCGCATCGTGGGAATTGTGGAGGTCCCTTCATTCCGAGTATAAGTGATCAACGTTTTCCGACACAACAATCAGCGACGACCAGATACAAAAAGTAGCATTCGATTCACAAGTTATAACAGATATATAAATTGTAGTACCTGAAGAGAATTTATCGAAAAGAGTATTCTTTATTCATATATTAGTCTTTTAACAATCATTTCTTCAAATAATTCAAGTTATTCGACCTGTGAATAATAACAGTATTACACCGGAAAATCAGATCTCTCCTGTGTAAGATGCAACATCTGAATACATGAATATCACCGCTATTAATCAAGGTTTGTAAACAGAAATCTTTTATTATACTGTACTGAACGTCCTATAAATTCCATGTTTTAGTTCGCAAAATGAGATATCACAGTAAAACTTGAGATTCTATGACTGTTTTAATATTTTTGACTCATGATCTCAACTATTGAAATTACTACAATCTCCACAAAGACCCCTTCTGATACTAATCAGCATATGCTCACTAGTGACTGGCTTCAAGGGATACTTCCTGGAGTTCTAGTGAGAAGCAGTGACCAGTGGAGTTCAATCGGATCTGTTGTGAGATAGTAACTCACTGAAGACAATGGTGGATGTGTCGCTCAATTTCGTGGATTAGTTGAAGTTAGACATTAACACTATTGGATACCGTCCATCTCAATGGTCTAATGGTTAAGCGCTCGCGCGCAAGACCGGTGGGTCCTGGGTTTGAATGTCACGAGGTGGGATCGTGGATGCGCACTGCTGAGGAGTCCCACAGTAGGACAAAACGACCGTCCAGTGCTTCCAGGTTTTTCATGGTGGTCTAGCTTCAATTGACTCATCATGTCAATTATTGATATATTTTTTTAACGGTATAGATGCAGACTTATTTTAACATCTTCAGTTATCTGAGAATATTTTTCCTTAAAACAAATTCCGTCAAATCAAGATCATCTACCGATACAAAATCAATTTTTTTAATTACAAATAAGAACAATTTCATTTCGATTCATTCTTCTAGACAATTTATCTTCTTCTTTCAATAGTGAATGTCTCAATTGTATTCATTATTTGTTGAATACTATAACGAAGATAATTAGCTTATTGAACACCTAAACTTCATATAATAAAATATAATATAAATCAATAGTAATTTAGTTTTCTGTCTGCCTAACTATTCATCTAATTTTACATTATTTTCTAATAATCATTTTATTCCGACTTTTCCAAATACAACTATAGTAACTAACACTTAGTATAAGCTGTATTTACTTTTGTTGTGTACTATCGAGGTACTTCCGTATATTTTCACCCGTCAAATTTAACTCTATAAAACATATACGTTTGTTAAAATCCTTTTATTTTACAAGCCAAAATACTTAATGTTAAGCGCTTCACTAAATTAATTGACTTTAAATATCGAGTAAACACCATCACTCAATATCGATGAAATTCGTACCAGACTAACTATTATTTCCTCTCAAAAAATATATATACGAAGCTAGTTTAGATTGCGCATAAACAGGAACAATTTAAATTTCTGGTCTACTGAAATAATTCATATGTCAAGTAAACAAACAGTCTATCAATTATTTCTGATTTCAACCATATCAGATGTGAAAATAAAAGTATCGAGAGAGTGCTTTTTTGACTTCATGAAATGACAGTTTCTTAATCTTAACTATAGTTATAACGTAAAATTGCTTGGGCTCACTAGTATTTCGATAATTAAAAGAGGTACTTGATGTCTTAATTTAAACGTTAGCCGTGGTGGCAATCTTTCGTCATTACAAGTTCTAATAGAGTTTTGGAAGGTGTATTAGCTATGGAACACCTCTTCAGAATTTTCTATATTTCTTAATCGAAAAATATATTAATAATCCATCAACAATCAGTATATTTTTGACAGAATGCTATTAAGTTAGATGAAATTTCGTTCCTCTGACTGTAACACTCAATGCCAAGAGTTCAAATATCATGGAAAGCGTCAAAAATTCAGATACGACTCATCAAACATTTGTAGCTATCACGAAATCAGAAACAGATGAGCACAACATCTAAATAACATAGATTCCCATTTTTTAAGTTGTTAATAAATAAGCAAACTGGTAAACTACTTTTAAAACTAAACCATAGTCCCACATCTTTGTACATAAACAGATGAAACAGAAAATGATCAAGTCCTGAAAAACCTACAACAACAATACTCTGATATTGTAAAATTGGTACCAAATAAAAATGTTCCAAGGTCCAAGCTACCTGTTTTTTGAGTTAAAGCCAAGCAATACCTTTTAAACAATTAAAACGAAGGTCGAAACTGGCGATTTGATGAAAATAAACTACCATAATTTTGCATATTTATCATATTGATATTTGTGTTTTGTGTATTAGTATATTATAGATTCTGTAGACTCAAAGGCTTGAAAACTATCTAAAATGTTAAATGATTTGTTCATTGTTTGTGACTTTCTACATTCAGAAGCTAAGTATTATCTAACTTGACGGTTTAACAGTTTGAAGTAAATCACTCCAAAATATAACTGATTAAAACTTATTAGAGATTGAATGACGTTGAACATGAGAAAACCAAATACTTTTATATCTGTTCAATTCATGAGCCGATCTAAGCTAGACCATTACTGAAAACCTCGCAGCACAGAATGACCGTGTAGTCCTAGTGTTGGGCTCCTCAGTAGTGAGTATCCACGATCCTACGCTTGAGACCCCAACTGAGGACCTTCGGCCTCGCACGCGAACACTTAACCTCCAGACCACTGAGCTGGTATCCAACAATGTTAGTTCTAACTTTGCTCAGTCCATGTCCTTGCTCAACCTTCCATCTATTGTCTGAGGTCGATAACTGTCTCATAACCCCACACATGGATCGGGCACCACTGGTCATGACTACTCTCGAAAACTCCATGAAATCCATCTTGAAGCTATTCAGTAGTGAGCACATGATTATTATCATTACAGGGATTTGTGGAGATTGTAAAATTTTCACAGTTGAATTGACGGGTAAATCTAAGTTAAACTGCATATCGAAAACATTGAACAACTGCAAAATTAGTCTAGATTTTAAAAAATAGGAAGCTCAGATCATAAAATAAATCAAATAACCAATTACATAATATCAAGTCAAGTGTTTAAATTTTTAGAGCTGAGTTCATAGTTAAATTGTTAAACTCACTGTTCGACTCAAATTCTGCCTGGTGTCGTTCTACTGGAAAAATTCTCTGCTGACCAACCCTCCTATTTGTTCGTTTGAGTTCACTGAATTAAAAACTTCCCTATATATAATTTGTTAAGCTAAAGTGAAATCATTGGTAGTTTACTAACAATTATTCTCATCAATAACTGATCGTTTGTTAGCTGATATGTATGGTTAAGTTCTTTTAAATTTAAATAGTAGCTTTAGTTTCTAACAGATACATTCATTCAGTTAAACAATGATACTGTCTTTCGAAATCTATTCATGAATGATTTAGTGGTTTTTCTTTTGTTGAAATAATGAATTTGATCACTTCAACCGTTCAAATAGCTTTTTTTAAACCAATTGAACTGTTAAAACATAACAGTTTCACTTACAAAGCCTACTTAATATAAAGTCTTTCATAGAATAAAATAATGAAAATTCCAAAAATCCCTTTGTGAATCAAGATTTTCGGGATGGTAAACTTGTAATCCTGATATATATATATATATATATATATATATATATATATATATATATTTCGAACATTTAAATACGCTAATATCTGCCACATTTTAATTTATTTACAGTTTTAATCTTTAGTCACGTACATTTATAGTAAATCTGATAATAGGTTATGGGTCACTTTTACACTTGAACCTATACGTAACCATTTGAACAGATAAGAAATTCTTTTTGATGTATTCCTAAGTATCTTATTGATTAATTCTTTCTAAGTTTTTGAATCTTCCGTTTGTTTTATCTTGTAAAAGATTGTAACTAATTTGTCTATTTTAAGACATGTGCATCCTGAGAGGATTAGTTTGATACCCCTGAACGAGCCTGATCAATTTTAAACCATAATAATAACAGAGGGAAGATTCAAACTGACAAATAAAAATACATGGCTGTTACACAAGACAGTAGATATCTGGATTTAGTATCTCAGTGTATAAAACGATGAGCGTTTGAAGCTAAAGGTACTGAACTCTATTCTCAGTATGAACACTGGTATTGGGATGAAGGTGCATTCAGCTGACAAGTTTTAAGTGGATCAAAACGCAAATCCTGAATGGCATTGCTAGAGGCTAATCAGCTTCACTAAATTATTTTAATTGAAGGGAAAGATACATTTTTCTTAAATAACATTGTTCCATTAAGAACCCGAAATTAATTTAATCCAGTCATACGTGCTTAGAAAACGCTGCCAAGAGAATTTTTTTTGGAAATGGATACCTACCGCCAAGGAGTTCCATACTAAAATAAAGTAACCATCCAGTGCTTCCATTTTATCAATGATTGTCGAACACTGATTAAATTAAACAATATCCTCAACTTTATACTGAAAATACAATAATTGTTAATAAAGTGCGTACTAAGCTTCATAAATCGAATCAGCACTGTCTACAAATCGTCAACAGAACTAATTTTTTAACTTGAAGCAGAATTAGATTTTCTGATAGTTTCCATGGTCATTTGCTTAGAATATGTAATACAAATTCATTATATTAAAATTTACGATGTGTAAATCAGTAAAGCAATATATTCGTAGTAATACATGCTTATATACATATGCCTGTTAACAATGGTGCAACATAGACCGACGACAATGATTCTGTACAAAACTCTGTCCTAGAAAATCCTTGACAGTTGTTTCGAACTTCAATTCATCCTCTTAAAGTCTGCTTTCAGTTCCCGACACAATGTATTCCTTGGTCGTACTCTTTTGCTTAAATATTCAGAAATCACTGTTAGGGTTTGCTTCATGATGCAGTTTGTGCATTTCGTCAATACATGTGCTATCAACTTCCAACATCGTTTCCTGATTTCCTCTTCAGATGGAAGCTCGTTTGTTCTCTCACATAGCACGTTGTTGTTAATGGTATCTGAAAAACGAACACTGATTATCATGCGTAGTGAATTGTTTATAAATACTTGTAGTTTTTAATTTTGGTTGTGATGTGATGTGATGTGATGTGATGTGATGTGGTGTGGCGTATACTACTTAGGTTGACAGGAATAAATAGTATGTAGAACCAGTCGATAGTAGAATGCATGAGTGAAAAAGACTGGGAAGATTCAGATAAAGAAAAGAGGAAAGGAAGCAAAAAGTAATTGTAATGACAACGGGACTGAAAGAATCATGAATCATGTAAAGGACAACTGGTGGAAGATGTGCAAATTATGTAATGTATAGTTTTCATAATTTGAGAAAGCACTATGTAATTTTGCAGTGAACCATCAATTGGCCTTTCCCACTTCAGTTATCGACCGCTACAGTACAATTTCTCAAAGTATTGGCTTTGTGCAGTAGAACTACATTCACGTTCGTATTAAAGATTCTGACTTTGATGTTGACTGACAGTTGTTAGTGTTGCAGATGTTCTTTGATTGTAGGAATGTTATCCTGGCATTGCAAATCCGCACCTTTACATCACATCAGATCTTCCTTGTTTATCGATCATGCTATCCAAGTGCGAAAAGGTTTCCACCATATTCAGATCTTCTCCATCAAGTGTGATTGAGTCTGTTCTCTATGTGTTGTATTTGAGGATCCTGCTCTTCCCTTGTGAAAGTTGAAGCCAATTGCTCCAGAAGCTGATTCTACACCAACTGTCTACCTGAATTTGTTGGTGTGTATAGAAAAGAAGAGCTAGGTGATCTGCAAAGTCCAAATCGTCTAGTTGAATGCAAGGTCTAAGAATATAAGCTTTTTTGGTATGGTCAGTTGACCATAACTAAAATCTCCATGGAGACGCCGTGGCCAGTGGAGCCAATCGATGTCAGGTAGAGACAGGTATCTGCCTCAGTACGATTATTATCAATTTCACAGGAAAGAAAAACATTTATGTTTACATCCATTTTTAATCATGTAACTATTTATATTAATTAACTGATTATAAAAATTCACTTTCGTTTTAATCCTAATTTTAATTTTCTAAATGTTATGTAACTAATTGATTGTTATTTTGTTAAACTGACTTCCCATCATCTAATTGGTACAGACTTTTTACTTACTTATATCTATTAATGTAGAGCTTTGATGAAGATTTAATTGAAAAGAAATATTTCTTTACTCAAGTTGTCTTTTTAATGTTTCATTGGGAATATTTAATGTGCTAAATAATTATTCCGTCTTAATTTTAAGCATTGTAGTAGGAAACACTTATAACTTTCAGGTCTTGTGAAAAGCTATTTCTATAGACCATTGGGAAAAAATACTATTATTCACATTTCCACCTTGATTCTATTTTCTAGATGTCAACATATTTATCTAAAATTGTATTACTAATGTTTACGTAATCATTAGTATTGCACGCATATAGATCAAGCTCAGGATCGTCTAACTATTAGTTTTATTGGATAAATTATAAAATGAAGAAAACTATCAAACAATTTTAGTTACTTCATAAAAATGTTATTCATTGCTTCGACGAACTCTTATTTTACGACTAAACAAATAAAATTACAAAGGCTTGTTTACTTCAATTTAAATGCTGTTTAGTTTGGAAATTTGTTTCATTGTTCTTACACTCAAGTATGGATTTGAAATATTTCTCTGGTTAGCGTTTTTTAGCGAGTTAGTTTTCTACGGAATGGGGTCGCTAACCCCATGCCCAACCCTCCTCCATTATCCGGGCTTGGGACCGGCAGTAGTCTCAGAGGGGCTCCAGAAGGAGTTACACTCAATTATTACTTATATTAATATGAAAAGTAATAAGCAAGAGATCCGTGAAGTTGTAAAAGTCGATAAGCAATACATAATTATGAATACAGTTCATAATGAACTTTTAAAAGTAAATAACTTTTGCCTATATAACTAATAAATATAAATGAGCTTATTCAAGATAAATGAAATAGGCTAGAACAAATTGACGTTTATACATATGTCTAAATAAATTGTGGTATTTATTTCTAACTATAGCTTTATACAAGTTTGAAATCACTTCTTTAAATTATGGGACAGTCATATATGAACACTAAAAATTAGATAATGGACGTTCAAACACACACCGTATAGTTTGACATTCCTACTTGTCATAATTCCATTATTTCACTCATAAAATTTCATTGCTCATATTTATTATTAATAAAAAAAGTTGTTAGTTATCTACTAATTAAGTTGTCTAAGTATACACCAATTCTCACAATTTGCGTACTGCATCGATTTGTTGTTACCTTTTCCATTGTTATCATTTTACTTGTTTCATTTTTGTGACTACTGTTAACCGCATCATGATTTTCTGTCTTATTATTAACATCAAGCACATGTTCTCTGTGGGTATTGGTGAAGTAATGATCTCTCTGTATCCTATTCCGCTTCTAAATAAATAGATGTATAGTCGCGTGATTATGAATATTGATCTGGCGGTAAACTGAATTACTTAACACATCTTATCCATAAAATTACGTTTATACAACTCTGTTTACTTATTTAATAGGATAGAAATAGATATTACTTGTTACATAAAACAAGACGATGATTGGTCAAAGTGTTGGATTTTTCATCGCCCAATAAGAATACCTGTACAGTAGTTTGAATCCCTTCATTGGTCAGTGTTTGTTGTATACTCAAGAAATACTCACCTAACCTATATTTTTATAAACTATACTTATTCAATAGTACAAGTGAGCATCGTGAACAATCATAATGCATGAAGGTAATTTATCTACACGTACAGGAAGTATGTGCTCATCTTCAGGGAACAGTAATAATAATATTATTAAAATACCACGTCGTACATCAGTGACTCCAGTTACACAAAAATCATCCATATTTCCTCCACATAGCAGAAAATCATTATGCAATAACACAACAACCATCAGTTCATCTAACGAAGCAACTACGTCTTTTCCATCGGACAAATTACGTCGTATGTCTACGCTATTTAGCATTGATCGAGCAAAAGCACGTGAAGTCATCATGGCTGTACTAGAAGATCCTGCAAGAACTGAATTTAAACGTCTGAAAATAGAAAATGACTGTTTAACTAGTGAATGGAAACAAGTACGTAAAATATTAGGACAATTGCAAGCAGATTATGAAACAAGTCGCTCATTAGATCCTCTAAGACGATTTAAACATTTACAAGGTATGGTCAAACGTATTGTTATGCATATACGTATTACCGAACCGAGTTCCCTGAAGAAATTTTCTACACATTCAGAGAATTCAAGTGAAACCACATTACAAGGAGATGTTCTGCAAAGTGAAACTAAAGCGAAAGAAATGGAAAAACGTGTTGGACAAATGTGTGATAGTAAGTTTGCCATAACATAATTCACTTACTATGTAAAGCAAATATTGTATAATAATGCATCGGTTCAATGAATGTCGTTAAAATGATGATTTTTTCAGATGGTCATTCGGCGAGACTCTAATTTAAGGACGACCTTTGAACGAATTTTAAGTGACCTTGAGAATATTAGCCAATCAGAAGACAGCTAGAATAACGTAGAAATATATTAGAGAAACTAATGGATTACAGTGAATATATTTCTTTTACATGATTTAAAAACTTGTCAAGGTTTGCTAAAGTTTCAGATGTTTTGAAATCATATTGCATACAGTATAAAAAGTCATAAATTCCAAGTACCTGTCGAGTATATTCACGGAAATGCTACTTACCCAATCCTACTTTATACTACGTCCCCTGTTGCATTTTCGCTTTCTCACTGCTGTTTCATCTATCTGCACGATACATCCTACTCCTCGGAATGATTGGTGTACACGTGTTATTTTAGTTGCACCTATGTCACGGCAGTACTTATACCACTGGACTGCTGAAGTTTCATAAACAACTGCAAACGCCGCAGCTAGTGTTACTGGTGTCTTTATTACCCAATTTGCAACTATTATCATAATCTGATTCACTTTCAGTAGCAATCGAGCGAAGAAAGTCCCCGTTCGAGCAGACATTTTCCTCCAACATGAAGAACAACGAAATATAATCTCACCACGGTGGTTTGCACACTTTACTTCGGTCATTTGATAACCGCAGTCGCACGTACAGGAACGTTTTAGTAATCCCATCCCTTGTAGCGTCTCAATAATCACCTCTTCTCTAAAATCAGCTGTAAACCGATCGTATGTGAGCATCAGGTGTTAAACTTGGCTCCGTGACCTTGAAATGGCTCAAACGCTTCTGATTGGCTCGTCCTTAAATTAGAGTCTTGCCCGACATTAGATTCACTATGTTTCTTACTAAGCAAATTACTCGTGGGACACAACCTTGGGATTTGGAATTTATTCACTGGATTTTAGCTGATGTGTAGATTTTATATATAATTTTCTAAACCATATTATAACATTTGTAAATATCACATAGGTCATGAAAACTCCAGATTATAGTGTTTGTGTAAATAACTCACATTGCATCAAAGTGAAAATAAGATGAACGAAGGCAGTATGTGAAACTCTATATGGATTATTTGCTTTGACACGAACTGCTCTTATATGTGTAATATCATCCTGAAGTGTGAAGAAGTGTTTAATATTAGTCTGAGCCTCCTCAGTCGTCCCGACTAAATGACTACTTATCAAATCAAATGGTAAACCTAAAGCTCTCAAGACTAGTATAATACTGTTGATTTGATTTGTTGAATAATGATTTTTGACTCATTTTAATCTCAACTAATCAATAGCATAAAACTCTCAGCTAGTTTCTGTCATGTCTTCTTATTTGGATGGTACCATAGGATATGATTTAAAGCTAGAACTGTAAGAGATTATTTTGGTTCTAGTACTGAACTATTAATACACATTCAATATTTGACATTCAAATTATGTTCATCGTAACATATAGAATTTATATGAACATTTAAAATTATTAAGTGGTTTCCTATAACAATTTATATTCTACACTTTGTTAAAATGTCTAATGAAATAAAATGATCATTCTCTTAGAAATATACTTACACCTGTTACTTCTCGTGTGAACTTTCGGCCAGTGTGACAATTACCTACTTATTTACTTACGCCTGTTACTCCTCGTGAAGGAGTATAGGCCACTCACCAGCACTCTCCATCCAACCCTATCCTGGGCAATCCTTTCAACCTCTTTCCAGTTGTTATTCGTCCTTTTTATATTTGATTCTATTTTCCGACGTAATGTGTTCTTTGACCTTCCTCTTTTCCGCTTCCCTTAAGGATTCCAAGTTAGGACTTGCCTCGTGATGTAGTTTGGTGATTTGCGTAATGTATGTCTTATCCATTTCCATTGTCTTTTCTTAATTTCCTCTTCAGCTGAAAGCTGAGTCTTACATAATTATTCTTATAAAAGACTAGTTAGAAGATAAAAAAATAAACATGAATGCAACCGATTAATATTTCTACATTTCATTGGATCATTATCATAAGTGTTAAACTACTCAATAATGAATGAACTTTAGTAATATCTAAAATAAAGTCTAATATTCTTTTATTCATTGGTCATTGGTTATTGCATTTCGAATCAGTGATGCTTTAGAAACAAGAAAGAGATTTTTTAAAGTATAATTCATTAGGAAGTTGGTCATCATCAACTGGTTCAAAACACCTGTTCAGTATTTCAGTTAATCGTATGAACTTTCATAAACTAAATTGAATTCTAAATGGAGTCTGTGTTTCTTTAGTAATGAATACATTCATACGGATTTATTATCAAGTGTTATTTTTTTTCTGTAGCGTAAACAAAAACTAAATTCATATTAAACAGGTTAACCAAAATGAGTGACATCGATTTCTGGAAAATATCAGTCATTCACTTTCAAAACTAAGATACTTAATAGTTATGTGATTTTGATTTAAAATACAGTTGAAGAAAGCTGACTGTTTACATTACAATCGCATTGCAAGCTTCCGAATTCCCTGGTATTGTTGAGGGTGAGTAGAGTCAGCTCTCCTTCTCGAAATGCTATAACATGAACACGTGCATACAACCATTGCCATGGAAGTCCTACTCGCTGCCTTATCACAGCATTACTGTTGTTTACGAAATTGAGAGAACGAGAAGCCAATGTCCGGCGATCTAACCGGGTTGGTGGATATGGAGGGTTCACCTAGGAGAGTTGTAAAACCCTGATTACAAACCAATGGTGCACATGGGCTCCAGGATCCTGAAGGAATAAGTGGCGTATTAACTAATTGTTGGTCACCAGCTAACATGGGATTGCATCTCCTGACGTTGCTCCACTACCTTGTGGATCAGACCTTTAGGTTATGGGTTCCGGATGTGGCCCCCTAAGAAAACCACCTGCTTCGGTTTGGGCACCAGGGGATTATCCTAGCCCTCACACAAATCGAATGATTTACGTATTTATCTATTTGGTGCCTTTTTGTACCAATGTTTATATGTTTAAATCAATAAAAAATACAATTATTGTCAGAAGGGGTTTTGTGGAGATACAATTGCTTTGACGATCAATGTTGTTTTTTGGAATCTATCAAAGTCTTATTTAATTGTTATTTGTCTCTTCAAACAATCTTGGATAATAAATCATTTCTGGGGGAATATTAATTAACTTCAACACGTTTAAATAGAATATCATTGGAAAAAAGTCCTAGGCTTTTGAGGTAATTGGCATAAAGGTTTCTCTAAACAACAGTAAACTATGGTTAAGCAACTTTTAAAAAACTCTCGTATTTCAAGGATGCAAAATCTAATATGATAGCTGGTAATATGTAGCAAGCCCATTCCATTAATGTATTATTTTTCAACACAACTGTGTTAATTTCCATATGAGTATGATTGAGCGTGTGTCTGCACTTCAATCCCTATTCTATTCCCCATTGGTTGTGACACATAGATAATCAGAAGGGATTGTGTGGAGATTTTAGAAGTCTCACTGGTTTAAATCATGAATCCATTGAAGCTAGACCACCATGGAAAACCTGGAAGCACTGGACGGCCGTTTCGTCCTAGTATGGGACTCCTCCGGCTCAGTTGTCTAGTTGGTTAAGCGCCTGGCGCGAGACTGATAGGTCCTGGGTTCGAATCTCGCGAGGAGCGGGATCGTGGATGCGCACTGCTGAGGAGTCCCATACTAGGAAGAAACGGCCGTCCAGTGCTTCCAGGTTTTCCATGGTGGTCTAGCTTCAATGGATTCATGATTTAAACCAGTGAAACATAGATAATCAATAATTTATCTACACTTGATTGATACTCAATAATATATATGGATCTTTTAACACAAACACACACTTTGATTTTTGTCTGACTCGGTGCTTGCTTGCTGTATGCTTGCGGATTTTACCAAGCTTTAACAATAAACTATCTCTATAACTGATTTTTGGGCTTTTTAATGATCTCGAGTAAATCGATAAATCTACTAAGAGATTAAGCCTGTATTAAATACTCGGTTAATGAGATATCTTTATTTGGAGTCGAATATAGAAGAAATTTATCTCAACAAACTTGGTTAACCTCTACAAATAAAATGTCAATATTAAGTTGACCATCTTTCATGAATCTTTCATCATCCCAATCCATGATATCTCATTTTATAGAGAGAAACGAAAACTGGTTTCTAATCAAAAGTTATTATCATCATGTCAGAAACTTAAATAATTTCAATGGTTATAGAATATGTTGCAACAAATAGGGGGGTGGGATACGGTTTAAGTGAATTTTTTTTACCTATGAAGTTTTCCTACTAAACTGCAAGGTTAACATTTTTGTGTGTGGTCTTTATTTAATATTTATATATGTGTCATTCATAATGAAAAGTCGATTGAGAAATATAGAAATAATAGAATCATGTGAACGTCATTTTTGTTGTTAGTTGAATGTTCACTATATGTGTTTCATTTTATTATAATGATTCTTGTAGAAACAGAAAAACACAATGTTAGTTAAATCACTTGAAACTTTTCATTTAGATTTAAGAAAAGATTCATAATGAAAAACTGAAGTATCGCTGTTTTTTAGATCCAGCATCGTTAAAATGTTGTAGGGATTAAAGTGGTTATATAAAAGATATACATGAAAAATAATCCATATCTAGTGTTATCTAAAAAAATACTTTTTGGAAAGAAATCTTTAGTTATATCAATTAAAATATCGAATTTTTAGATAAATCCCATACTAATCCATTCATAAGATTTAAAACACATAGCCCTTTTGGTCAATTTCGATAATTCAGTGTGAAGACGAAGATCATCAGGATTGTGAGTAATACATTTTGAACAGCATCAGAATGGGTTTTGTGAAAACCACGTTGGATAATACATCAGTATTACCAGGGTAGGTTAAAGGTAACAACACATTAAGGGGATTTCAGTGTTATGAAGTATGTGTGATCAGATTGTTCAAAATGTAATTTCAATAGTTGGGATCATGAGTCAATTGAAGCTAAACCACCATAGAAAACCTGAAAACACTGGACGTCCGTTTCGTCCTATTGTGGGACGCGTCAGCTTCAATTGACTCATGTTCTCAATTATTGAAATTACTAAAATCTCTACATTGTTTTGGCGTACTTTATTGCCTTTTAATTCTTCTAGTTGACCTTTTATTTTTCATATACAATGTTCTAACACAAAATATGTGTAGTCAGATTATTCGAAACGTATCAAGCAAATATATTACATAATCCTGACAACCTTCGTCTTCTCATTGTATTATTCAAATATTCATAAAGCATAAAAATGTCCAACAGATGAGAAATCAATGACTTCAAGTTTTCATCAACTACTACACAAAATGACGGGTTAATTTCACCTCAGGATAATGACAGCTACATTGTCATTGAAACCCAAAGAACACTGGGTGAATATTTCATGCCAAACTGAAACTTCACAGTGGTAAGTGCTCATAACCATTCAGTTACTTTCAATTCCCGTACAGACTCATTGAATTAATGCTATTCAGTGCTTCCATGTTTTCAAAGGTTGTTTAACTTCAACCGATAAATGACTTCAATGAATTTCAAAACTTTCCACAACCCTATACTGATTGGTTTATATCTTCAGTCACTGCGGATTCGTGGTCTTGTGATCTTCACACAAATTTGTCGGTTAGTTACTGTTTGACGGTTGATTTGGTTGGCTGTTCATTTTGCAGCTTCTCACTACACTTTGATAAAATAGATCTCTATGTTTGTTGCTAAAGAGCAATTAATTAATAAGGTGTTTTATGTTGATTTAACTCAGTATTTAGCTGGTTGTAAACTGCTTTGAAAACCACCAGTTTAAGCTCTTCAAAACTGTTAAAAATTTAAAACTGGTAACCTATCAAGACAATATGAAAGCTCATAATTTTATTGTGAATTTTTTGATCCACCACTAGTTGAACTACTATTTCGCTTTTTGCATAAGAAATAGTCAAGTAGTTTTTATTTACAAAACACTATCCATTTTCATGTGAATGACTTCAGGTAGAATTTTCGAAGTTTCATTGAAAAATCATGGCCAGTATAGTCTAACTTTGTCGGGAAAAAAGGTAGATATCTGGGATGTCAAAGGATGGTGGTCAAGCAATAATGCAAACTAACCGAATTAGGCAATTTTCTGCTGATGAAGTTGGTAATATTAACAGTGTGGATTTTAACTTGACATCTAGTAGGTAAGGCGCTGAAAATACAAAATACCATGTTGTTGAACAAATGAACGCATTGTTTGCCGAACTGATATTAAGAAAATATTCTAACATTAATTTACACCTAAATCAGGCAGTAGAAAACACGAAATATTCGATTTCTTTCAAGCAACTTGGGATGGAGGGATTCGAACTGAACATAGTGTGTCTGATTCAAAATGTATGGGACTTGGTAAGTTCCCAGACTGTTCAAAATGACTCGAATGAATATTATTCTGATGTGTCGCAGTCTTCAGCAAAACAGTTTTGATTGTGACACTCCACCACTCAGTATTGTTGTGACCTCTGTAACTTGGCAATATGTTTATTCTCATTTACTATTATCTATCTGTGTACCATGTAAAATACTTTATAGACTGTGATATCACTTATTTCATTGTTTTTTATTCAGACATGGAATTTCTCTTCAAGTACACTTTTTCTCAATTTATATTTATATATGGATCGTAAGTTTTGAAGTATTAGTCGTCAATCAATCTAGTTGGGTAGATCCACTTTTGTATTAAAGACATCTCCTGTTCGTTCTTAGGGCCCTATCAACGCAATATATTATAGAGTCATGGGTGAGGAATTCTTAAATAAGATGAAGCAGCTATATAGAAATATCTGCCTTTAATACTTCACAGAGGTACACGTTTCCGATTTCAACTAATTTTATCGGTCATAAGGGTTTTATTTTCTTGTCAATGGGAACCAATCACCCTACATGGGGTTAGACCTGAGATATTACAATTTCGCACCATATGAATTTGTCTCTGTACAATGTAAGTAAACCTGTGGTTGGTAATTGGGTCACATCGTCAGTAGACATCTCTGTGACTGTTGCCAGTTGATTATAACTCTTATACTTCTACGTATCGATTGTCACTTCGATCTCTATCTCATCTAACTTAAGTAAGCCAGTAACCGCCAATGTATATACCCTAAAGTCAAATAGATGAAATTTCAGTTGGTTAGCTAACTGTAGGAAAATTAGATTTTTTTATTATTCCATCTAGATATTCAAGTATATTTTTATTTAAACATAAGATATTCTTTTAAATCCATTCATAGCATACTTTTTTGTATTCCTTATTATATACTTAACCTGGATGAATAAATTCTCGTCATTTATATAATATAGAACCGTAAAAGTACATTCAAGTTAGAAATTATTTAATATTGTTATCATCATCTTAGAATGTAATTACCCCAATCGTTATATTAGTTTATGCATAGAAAATTAATAACCTTTTTTTAATTTAATAATTACATTGAAGGTTTTTTAATTGCTAAGAATTTCTTAAGCATTGTACATTTATCTTCTTGGTCAAATGATTATTTAATCATTATATTAATGTTGCATCTTAAACCTATTTACTCATGTGTTCATATATTCTCTATTGTTTGCCGTTATATTATTCATGGTATCCTAAATAGTTCATTATCGTTTGACTCTTTATGACACTTAGTTTTAAGCAATTGACTATATAATTTAGTAAAGTAACGTTTTTTAATGGATGACATTATTTATATGATGTAGTGAAAGATGAAATTCATCTGAGAAGTGGGATATATAAAAGAATTCGACAACTTAATCATACGTTTACTCATAAAGACGTTTCATTGGAAAACAAAAATGAAATATTATTTTACAGAGCATATTGAATAGTGAGATGGTGGGGGAGGAAGTCAACAAAAGGATCACCCTACCATACATAAAAGACATATTCAGAAAAGACAACAAAACTGCTGAAAAACTTTGGAATACGTGTTGTGCACAAACCAACAAAATCCTTACAATCAGTCCTATGCAAACCAAAGGACGAAACGGCAAAAGAAGACAAATCAAATATCATCTACAAAATAAACTGCAAGAGAACACTACATCGGACAAAGCGGACGCCCGCTCCATCTTCTCCTGCATGAACATCAATTAGCAGTCAAACGCCATAACATTTCCTCACTTATATCAATGAACGTGGACAACTGCGGACATATATTTGACTGGAAAAATGTATAGATCTTGGATAGAGGCAATTCCAAAAACACCAGAGAATTTTTAGAAGCTTGGCACTTAGGTCAATCAGCGATCAACAAGCACATTGAAATCGATCCAGTTTATCAACCATTCAGGAAAATTATGTACAAACATAGGAACAAAAATCAAACCAGTGGGAGATACAACCAAAACAAAGTAGACAGGTTTAAGGTCAACAAGAACCAATCAACATTGAGATGTACAAGACATGCTGTGAACCACATGTGGAGAAATTCGAACACTTCACTTCTACCTGAAGTTTGTGCTGATGATGTCGTTCAGAAGAACAATGGAAGCTCCACGACTAAACCATCCAGCTCAGATAACAAAACTCCATCAAAAATATTGAGGAGTGATTGCACCGAATCAACTCTGACTTCAAGATATTGTGGACGCCATAAGTTCTGAAGATCATAATTTCAATCAATAATAAACTTTTGGATATTAATTGACATCAGGTTACGAAATACAATGAAATAACTCTCCGGTGTTCTTTGAAGTCCGGTAGCTCGCTAAACAATGTTAGATTTTGATTAAAACTTATTTTAAACAGCAGATATATAAATAACATGTGTTACTGTGAATTGCAAGAAAAATTTATTCCTGTATTAAAATTTTTAACAGACTCAATTACAGTTCTCTGCTTTTATAGAGTAAATTAAATATTACCGGAATCATAGATTATACGTTTATATATCATTTTATTTATTTATAAAGTGTCTACTAAACATTCTAAGGCTTTTGAATAGACTAGTCATCAGAAAATCATAAGCTTTTATAAGTGTTCAAAGTTAATCTGTTCTCATATGTATTCGAACATAAAAAAGTCTCTTCTCATTTATATTTCAACAGTTATGAGCTCATATTTTATAATCTATCTAGAGGAGGGAAAGATTGGGACAATAGAAATATCATAGTCATTACAAAATAACTCAGCTTTACACATGTAGAGTTGGTTTTCTTAAGAAAATATTCCTTACAGGTTATTAGCAAAAAACTGAAAACATTTATATTTATTTTCTAATGATTTCTGCATATATTCACATAAGGATAAAAAGTAAATCTCAGATTTTGATCTTTTTCCATAGGATGTAGAATTTTTTTGAAGATTACAGTTATATGTTGATAGTTTATGTTACGACCGTAATCTGCCTGCCCACTAGTCTGTAGTTTGATGTACAGAGAGAGAGAGAGAGCTGTTTCGAACTAGTTCACGATCCTGATATACTAGTTTACTTAGTGCAAAATTGAGACTCGTAATACATGAGTTCGACTTATGACTAAAAAGTCATGAAGGTAGGGAAAAAAGAAACCAACGGACAACTTAGCTGGATATCCATATACGATTTATTCCTGATTCAAATAACTCAAAAAAGCTATATGAACAAATAAATGATTAACAGAGCCACAACTCGCAAGAAATGAGGAAAACACATTTATATTCAAACTAGGACATTAGAGTAGACAAAATGGAATACAAGGGTCATATCCAAATCACAGTAATTTGAGGGTAGAAAAGATTATAAAAATAATTCAGTCATTAAATAAAAGCTTACTAATCATAGAATAATTACCTATAATTTTGAGTTTTCGTATGTCAGTTGATTTTGTCCTATTTTTTGTTAGTTCATTCACAGTCATACTAAAAATATCTAATCCACTCGTTTCTATCACAATTTCTGTCTAAAGTATACGGTTTAGTTTTCCTTGGTAAATCTTAATCAGTTTCGAAGCTTCTAGACTGATGTAATCAGTAGCTAACTTTTAAAATGGGATATGTTTTAATGACCTAGTTTGAGCTATCAAGTATCAAGTTTTATTAAAGACTTAAAAGGATACACTCCAAAGTGGACTGGAGAACCAAACTTACCATAAAACAGGTCCTTCATTAATTTTTCATTTTCATAAGCGTAATATCCAATCAAACGCTCTACATTATGTGATAACCAAAAGGTTCTATGTGGTCTCTATACAGAAGAAGTTGTGATCCAACTTTTAGAATTTAACACTTCTGGGCACATAATGTTTATGTTCAAAGTGTTCATCCTGTCCTGATATAAAACACAGAACTATTAAAGCCTCGAGAACACTACACAGCTGTCTCACCTCACTTGGGGCACTTCGGAACCCATATCTGGCCAAACAAAGGGTCTTTAATTCTCATAGTCAGTATAACTGATTTAGATAAATGAGTGACCACCATCCGATAATTGTAGTGACAACCGTGTCATCGTTTGATGAGGACTGGTATTCAGTTGGTTTTCAGTTTATGTTGATTCTGAACAACAGACCCTCAATTTATTGATATGTAGGTGTACATTAAATCCACATACTTGAATTACTTGTATTCTGCTGGATGAAAGTTTACCAGATTCCAGTGACACAAAACTAGTACAGTGAACTATTACATATTAGTTTATACAGACCTAATCAATCTGTTAATTCTTTTGTACAGATAGCAATTATTTCTGAATACTTAGTACCCTTAAAACAACTAAAGAATCGTTGAATCAAAACTCATTCCTTACTAACAGGTCCCAATAAAACAGTTATCTTAAAGTTACATAGAAGAACTATAAGTGATCAAGTCAGTTATATTATGGGTTCATTTGTAGTTGAGAGCTTCTAGGCCTAAATATATGGACAATTTTTCGTGGTTTATGTTGTTTAGTATGATGACATTTGTATGGATTATACCTGACTGTCTTCCAATGCAGCAAACTGAAAAACAACTGACAGAGTAGACAAATTTATAAATGGTTACCCGTGGTAAACAGTTCTAATCCTAAGAGAAAGACGAGTAAACAGGCGAACTTCCATCACCTATGAGCAATATGTGGTGATGGCTTAGTTGCTTAAAAATTCAGTTTGGATAGTAAATTTAGAACCTCTTAAGCCCTTATTAAATTGAACTATAGAATAGCATCACAAATTCCCGTGTAAAATGATCTGACTTAAACTCCTATTCAAATAGGAAATGAATATTTCTTCACTTCACATAACTAGACCATTCAGCTAATAAAAATGTCATAAAAAATGGATGATAAATGCTGTCATTATTTTATATATTCGAGTTGACTGTAAGCCGATACCATCAGCAAAATGAACCACATAAATTGCATGCTTTTCTTGGTAAATTGCATTAGAATACTTGTCAATAATATGACTTTTGTAGTTGATCAATTCTTAAATATTTGTTATATGAAAATAGTTTTCATAATGGAATCATTGGAAAATCAAAGCACGCAAACTTCTGTTTGGTCCATGTTTGGGACTTATCGACAGTACACACCAAAATCCAATATTCGATTAGGATATTTAAGTGTTTGTTTTGTTTTTTTGAGGAGATGAAAGTTTCTGAATATTATTTATTATTGGTTAAAAGCTCTAACTCACCAATTACTGAAATATATTTACTATAGATTGTACCTTTAACTCTTGAACTTCCAGCTTTTTTGGTTATTACTTTATTTGGATATGAAAATGCTTTCCTAGTTTGACCACATTTTCTCAAATATCGTAAATCCAATAGTACAATGACTAATTTTCGGTAATCATCTACTGAAATGTATTCGAATGAATTGATTGATATGTACATAGCTACATACTCCAATCATATAGCATGCTGTTTATTTTTAAAGGGAGTTGTAAACTATAAAATTAGAAAAGATGATCGAGTCATATTTCATATTGACATTTGAGTAAAGTCACTAACAGGTGGACAAAGTTTACGGAGCACGATTTATTTACTGTATACAATTATTTTCTCCTCAACTATATAAAATTCAATGAGTTTACTTCGTCAATTATACATCACATAATTGTAACTCTTTGTCGGCGGGACATAGATTGGATTAAAGCATGCTTCATGCACAATTGCACACCACTTAGCTAATTCTTATCCAATCAGCGCTAGTCGATACTTGGAAAACACTCTAGAATCTTCTCATGTAAAAACTATTAATATACTAACGTTTTTCTTATTGTGCTTCTTACTTCCATCTAACCTTGTTGTTTGGAATATAATCTCTTTCCTGTTCAACTGTGTTTTGATTTGGGGACTTGTCGAGTGAATTGATGTCCAAGGATACTAAGCAATAGGAATAGCTGAGTTGTAATAAGAGAGAATTATAACGCCTTTCGAATAATTCACTATTCTCTGGTAGACAAGATAATTATTTTATTTCCAATAGTTTCCATCTATTGATATACGTAAAATTTTTGATTCGAACTCATGATCTCAATCAAAAACTTAATAATCTCCACAACCCCTATACTGATAATTAACATGTGCTCACTAGTGACTAGCTTCGTGAGGGAATTCTCGGAGTTCTAGTGAGAAGCCTTGACCAGTGGAGCAAATCGGTGTCGGCTACAGACAGGTATCTACCTCAGTACAGTGGAAGATGGTGGCGCAGTTTAGTGGATTAGTTGATGTTAGACACTAACACCATTGGATGCCGGCTCAGTGGTCTAGTAGGTTAATCGTTCGCGTGCAAGACTGAAGGCGCTGAGTTTGAATCTTGCGGAGTGAGATCGTAGATGCGCACTGCTGAGGAGTCTCCTAATAGAACAAAACGGCCATCCAGTGCTTCCAGGTTTCCAACGGTGGTCTAGCATCAATCAATTCATGATCTCAATCAAAAGAAAAGATGGAATATAATGGATTCATTATACTTTTCAATATAGTGACTTTTAACTGATATTGTATAATAATAATAATAATAATAATAATAATAATAATAATAAACAAAATACTCTTTTTATTTTAGATTATTCAATTGAAGAATTAACTATACAAAATCGACGATTAAATGAATCAAATGAACGATTAGAAAATCGTCTACAATTAATAATACAAACAATAAATGAATTAGATAATCTTTATAATTCTATCAAAAATGATGGTTTCATTAAACGTTATACCACTTTAAAAAATGCCGTAAAACGGATTGTTACAAATAATGATTTATATGATAATCCTTAAATATGAAAATATAACAACTAAGTATTTAGTTTTTCTTTTTTTCACTCACTTGTCTCAAAGCTAATCGTTGTTGTTATTCTTGAAAATACTACTTAAATACTAAGTTCAATTCTGTACAAATTTTACTGTTTCTTTTTTCTTAAACTGATAGTATAAACAAACGAATAGATGGTAACATGTTGATATAGAGTGATGTGATGATATCAAATTTCTCCTTTATGTTGATATATCATTGTACCCAATCAATAATTTTGATTATTTATACTAGTATATCATTATGTAATTGTTTTTTTTTTGTTTTTGATTATTAAATTTATATATTCAGTTATTTAATGAACCATGAATTGTATTACACCTTTAAAATGTGAATTCTTTTTATTCCCTTTAAAGTAAAGCTTGTTTTTTCCATCTGAAAATTAGATTTTCATTTTACTTTGTATGTTAATGTTTTCAAACTACTTATTTATTTATTTATTTATTTATTTTTTCAACAAACTATAATCAATTCATTAACTAATCTAAATATCTATCTGAAGCTACATATCAATGTAAGTTTTTGGCTGTTAAAGCAACGAAAGATGAAAAATATATATTAGATTAGATTAGATATACTGATACTTTCCATTTTAAATTATTCAGTTGTTGAAATTCTTTCAAATTTGTATATAATTTCATCAATAACTATATTGTGGAGTGACTGTGGTGTGAGCTACTTATATCCACATCAGTAGTATATAACAATAGTCAGGCATAGAATGTATTTCAGTGGAAGATCTAGAGGGAAAGAACGAGGACGAAGAGCAGTTGGTATGAAAATGAATGAACAATGAAATCTGAGACAATGGACTGATAGTTGCAGAAAAAACAGTCAAGTTTGAGACGATGAATTGATATTTTACAAATTTACTATTTACTATATGGTCCTCAGATTTTAGTGAGATGTTCTGTAATTTGTGCCAAAACACATTTAGTTGTCCTCACTCGTGTTCTTGTTCACTACAGTGACTACAAATGTGAAGATGGATCGCTGGATTGCCTCCGTGTTACCTGAATTTATCATTATTAAATGTGACAGTTGCTGAACTAACGGTGTGTACTCCCTACACGTCTCAAATCAAACAGAAATAGTCGGGTAATTCCCCCCTGATTTACATAGTTTTTTAACAGATGTCAACAAAGATAAATAATTATCTTTTTACACATAACTCAACTTATTTATCTATCCATCTTTTGACTTATAAATGAATAGAACAATATACTGAGATCAATGTTTGCTTGTTTTATGCATAACATAACTGTTATCTGATCCATTTTATGAGTAATAATTAACAAAAATAGATGAAAATCATCATAGTTACGAAATACACTATTCGTTTTCTTTTTATTTGTTCACATAACAAATAAGTCATAAATTAATCTAAATAAATTTTCTGAATGTAGATTACACTAAGATTTTTTATAACATGTACATTCATTCACATAAGACTGTATTTTTAACAAGAACACATGCTTAGTCAAGACGTCTAATCATTATAATATTCTTGTACAACTTCGTAAAAATATTTCAATAGTAAAACGTTTTTGGTTGAAGTGGTTGACTCATAACAATCTAATTGTATTGTCATCGGCAACTGCCAAAACAATATTATTTTCAAGATTGAGATGAATATAGATGTAAACCGATAGACCGCTGAACAGTAAAACATCACGTATAATCTGGTATTTAGTACAAACCACATTTGTAACATATTCACTAGGTTCAATGATATGATGTTTCAATGAAAATTGTTTGATATTAGGTTGCTAACGCAGACTGATATGTTATCCTGGTTTTAGATTACATACAGGTAATGTCTCAGAAATAGTACGTATTTACAACCTTTTGGAAACTGAATCACCCAGTGACGTCCAGGACTTCGCCACCGTGAACTAGGAATGTTGAGGTCTCTTCAAGTTTAGAGCGTTTGGGCGTTAGCAGATAAAATATCAGGCAGTTCATTTTAGAGTTTTCTTATTATTGGTATATTTTAGTTAAACGACATTAGAGTAACAGTAAATCCCGCTAAAGAATACTATGTGGCTTAAATTTGTTTATATAATTGAAAAGATTACGTATTTATCCCCTTCATATTGATTAAACCTACCAATTACCGATAAGACAGGTAATCATTCTAACATTTACTATTAAATAGAGAGGGTAATTTTTATAACTTATGATAAAGTAACGTTGTCTTTTAAATCAACAAAATGTTATTTTCAGTAACACTGATAGCATACACTTATAACATACTAAAGTAACATACGCACAGCCACAACAGCGATCAAAAGACAAAGGTAATTATGGGGAAATATTGAAGGATTTTTATTTGAAAGTGTTGATTGTATTCAAATTCAAACAAATGAAAGTGATCTGACAGATCAACAGTATTAACACGTAGAATATAAACAGTAGATTTCGAAGTATACTTCAAAATCACTGTTCTCTTTATCTATTAGAAATAAATTATTTGAATAAACTGCTCTCTTGTACATGAAAATATCCAAGGAAATTCTAATATGAGTAGACTAGAAGAACATAAAAGTAGTATAGTTGAAGTTAAACATTTTCCGGTATATCTTTGTGACTATAATAACGATGGCTCGTTAGCCATCTAGTGCTTCGTAGTTTCAGAACTATTATCTTTTCGTTGCAAAAACTACACTCAGATCGAATACTCTTTTCTCAGTATGACTCAGTATATAATATTTTCTAGTTTCGAGAGTGGTTAATAAAAACTAGTTTCAATTTTGTTTGTTAAAAGAATACTTCTGAGTAAATCATGTTATCAGTGACGCAATCCACAATAGGTACACATCTGAAGCACAAGTATTTAAACATTTATGTTAGTAGAACAGTATTGGATTTATCCAATATCATACATACCTTGATACAACAACACAAAATATTCAGCACTGTGACTTGGGAGTAATGAAAAGCAGTGATTAGGCATTAATTTTCTTTATCCAAAAACACTTTCAACTAGCTCTGTCACAATAATGTACAAACTCCGATCCATAAATTTTTAATTAAATGCTTCACACTTGTTGAAACGATTGAAAACAAGAACTATATATATCTATTGCCGTGATATTTTCTCTTGACGTTTGACAGCATTGGGGATCATGAGAGGTTGCATGGATTTTACAGCACCACGTGAGTACAATGTGTTTTATTAATACTACTTGGTAGTCAGAATAAATATAAAACAGGGAAATACTTTAAAATATTTGCAACAGTTTTAAAACAGATACCTAGAGGTTTGATAAAGTTATAGACTCACATATATGTATATGTTCCTAAAATAATTGTTTAAAATTATTTAGTTGATTTATATGCAAAGATGGATAGTGGCTAGCATTGCGATTCCGGACTCACTAGTGAACTGGATAACGCGATGGCGTTTGGAGCGAACGGTACTGAATTCAAGTCTCAGAGTGAACATCAACTCTGAGATGCAGGTACATCCAGCTGACAAGTCCCAAATAGGACGAAACGCACGTCCTGGTTTCCACTGCTAGACACTATCCATCATTGCAAATAATGCTTGTGAGTTAAGGCTATATTGAGGTAATACGCACATTATGCACATATGCCAATAAGAGACTGATCAATTGCAGTCCTAAACATAAATGGGAAGATTCAAACAAACAATACCAAATGCATTTGATTGATTGATCAAAGATTCTATACACAATTTATTCAAAACATTTTATGGCCTTATTAAGGAACCAGAGAAATAAAAAATTCTATATTCTCATAAATTCACACTTTGAATTGAATTTAGGAAAACATGTAGAATTTTATAAACCGCGCAAAAGTTCTTTATATTTGAAGTTCAATATATTTTCATCAGTAGTGTATTCATACAACTTGTACAATGATTATTAATGAATAAAAGATAATCAATAATATCAATATAATATCTATTTCTAAAGTTTTTCCCAGAACTATAAATTGAACCTTTCTAATTAGTGGAAACCTTAAAATCATTTATGCAGAAACGACCTGCCTGTCAACATAATAAACATGAGAAATTTAGAAAAAAAGAGAAAGAAGAAGGATATTCAATCAATGAAATTCATTTCAATAATTATAATAGAATCATATTGTTTGTACAAGTTACATGCTTGTTAAAAGAAGGAAGTAATTTCTGTTTCATTTCTTTTCATAACATAAAGATTTTTTATACAGAGAGAAATAGAGAAAATAATACAGAGAAAAATACTGAATGATAATATTTTTGATGTAAACAGTATACAAGATATAACATTTTGTATCTAGGATATAACAAATGTTTTTTTTAATAATCTATGACAATGGTTGTCAGATAATCTGTAGCGTTAAAATAGAGTTTTGGAATGCTATGGTAGTTTTGAAGGTAAAGTAGTTACATTTATTTCACCTGGAAAATGGTTGAAGTTTTCTAATGACAACGGTTTACTTAAATCTGAAAATGCAATTGAAAATCATTATATGAGATCTACTCTTGGGTATACAACTTGTTTATGTATGAGTTTCTGTTAATGTTCTTTTTTCAGTGTCCTAATTTTTTCGAACCGAAATGAATCCCATGAAAGTGAATCGAGGATTGGTTTTGAGGATATCAATTCAAATTCTTTCAAAAAAATGAAAATTGCTGTAAGATGCTGTCACGTACAATGTAGTTCCAGAACCTCCCCTTAATATTACTCTAGTTTTTATTCCACTATCCTGTTGTCACACAAGCTAACATTCTTTGTTAATCACATTGCCTAAATAATAACTCCTATTAATAATCGAGCCGGTGATTAGTGAGTTAATCAGTCAGTCGAAAGTAAGCTACAACCTGGTCCAAATGTTCACAGATTTAAGTGAATACACTTCATATTAAAACGAAGAAAGATAAAATTTACGAGATAAAAGTCGAAAGCTATCAAAACAATGCTATTAAATAAAAACTAGACATTAAGAATAAAATTACTGAAGGTCAATTTTTATTAAAACATCACAGTTTTAAAATTTCGTGTGACATTAATTATTCATTTTTTCATAAGACAAATGTATCTGTTGCATAAATGATACATTATTTCTCCAGTAATCAGATTAACATTTAAATAACAAACTGACTATTCAAAGTGTTAGTTGCTTCTGGTTTCAATGTGAAGACCGAAGTTGGGATGGAGGTAAATCTAAATGATAAACATTAAACATGATAAAACATGAGTTGTAGATCTCATTTATAGGCACTAGACAAATGTCATATTTCTACTTTTCTTTTCTATACAATTTCCTACATTTTTGATCTTGATTTCTCTTATTGCTTATGGACACAAGACTAAGTATTTCACAGTTCAGAGGAATAAGGCTGTTTAAACTATGTACTTGAAAATATCCATTGAATCTACTCTTTTGTGACAATTAACATACATAATTTTATTTATCAACACTGAAACTTTCATACATATAGGTAGGCCAATTTAAAAATCTCAGACATATCCGGCGCTTTTAAATTGTATATGTATTACTGCTAATCTACAGTTAGCCTATAGTCATAACACCAAAGTATTCTTGATACAGAAACGCATACATATTAATGTAGATCCATTCAGTTGTGAATATTTTATAAAGTTATGATTAGTTGCTTAAGCGGCATCACATCTTCATGTTATATGCATATACACACCTCCATAGATTATATGGAAATATGTTAGTGGAGAATAACATCCTGGTCATTTAAAATTCTGTTGTACATATAAAGCTTACGACGGTTGTTATCATTCAACACACACCTTAACAACATGATTTGTCCTATATTTGACCTTGGACAAATGATGAATGAACAAATCGTTTTTATCTACACTACCAACAACATTTAAGTCAACATTATGTATAGAATTTCCCTTATATAACATAAATTCTACTTTATGAGGAATAAATAGACTAGTTCATTACAATACAATTACTTGGGTATTTTCTACATAAACCCTAGAAAATTACTTATTAAAACACTGATAGTTAAGATTTTTATATTTGGATTATCGTTATTTAAATAGTTAAGATCCTGAATCAATTGAAGCTAGGTCCTCATGGAAAACCTGAAAGCACTGGACGGTCGTTTTGTCCTATTGTGGGGCTCCTCAGCAGTGCATATCCACGACCCCGCCTCGCGAGATTCGAACTATTAAAATCACTACAATCTCCACAAAACCCCTTCTGATTATCGTTATATTTTGAAATCAGTTATTTTAACAATATGATAATTCAGATTTGCCTTATTCCAAAAGTTCCTGAATAAAAACTGATGAGCTGATACTTTACATAACTAAATACCTTACAAACGTCCTTTTTTCAAAATAATGGTAAACAAAATTAACTATCAAAACTTTTTCTGTTTTTTTTCCACTGAAGATAATAAACCAATTGAATAGGTGAATTTTATTATAAAACTAACATCGACAGTCAGTTGACAGTTGATTAATGAGACTTCAAAAAGGAAAAAAAGAAAAAAGGAAAGGAAAACAAGAAAAATCTGATAAGTAAAACATTTTTCTTTTTAGAAATAAAAAATATAAACGATGAAAACTGAAGCAAAAAAACAAACAAACACTTCTTTACTGAATCATTTTATAATGGAATTACACTTTTAATACATTTATTTTATACAATAGTAATAAAATGTGACGATAGAAAAGATAAAAACAACAGGTTATATTTAAAAAGATCAATTATCCAGAATTCAATAGTTAATAGGTGAAAATCATCCATGATCTTATTTGTAGATCTATATATAGAAATGTTTAACTGTGAAAAACAAAGGAATAATGATTCATTATAAATTATATTTGAAATAATCTCAGCGATTGAAATTTGAAATAATTCCAACGTTTCGTCCAGCTAACTTGTCTGGACTTCTTCAGGGTAATAATCAAAATCAAATAATGATTCATTTTTAGCCTAACTGGACATTTTCTATGAATGTCGTCCCAGAGAATTCCACGTCGTGAATTATTTGCCGACACTGGGACTGATTGGAAAAGGCGTAGAGGTGATCAGTGTATGACATGATATCGCGGTATAAAAGAAGACTATACAGGACTGGCTTCTGCCGATCCTTCACGACTCCCTGATTGGGGTCCTAGACATAGTATAACATAGTGGCTAGAGAAGTTATCAGATGTGACTCAGAATAGAAGCCAGCGGCGATCCTGCTGTAACTTTATTTTGCCTTCATAAAAAAAGTCGCGACCTTCTTAAGCGGAAAAATTCTCTGTGGCTGTACTTATGCTTTTTGAACTGGCTCTCCCATTATTGTTATTTCACTATCATACACTAACTTCTATTCATTGTTGTACTTCTTTTTTATTATACGCACCTTACATTCCTTATATCTTCACATTCTCATCATTATTGTGTGGCGCATATATATCTGGGGCCCCTTTGTACCAATATCTATGTGTTCAAATAAATAAATAATAACTGGCAGTTATTAAAGGCTTACACAACACAATGTGGTCTATTATTTTCAATATAGGAAAATAAGTAATCTACAGCGATTTATAAATTGTAGTGTTAGGTGTTCAGTAGAGGTCTTAGAAGAGAATTTTAAGCATAAGCGTAATCCAGAAAAGTAGGTGTTGAAATGAAGGAAAATATAAACACACATACATCGCCTTCAATCATCCATCTGCTGTCTTAACTCTTCTCGTCTGATCTCCACATGCTATGCCACAGCCGTGATTTCACTGTACTGAAACTCTTCTTTCTGTTTGACGTCTGTTGCAACTTCGAGTACACATTTCTCTACATACTTCCCAGAAGCCGTCTTGTGAGTAGCGTGCACTACAGAGGGAGTATACTTGATACATTTCCTTAAAATGCGAACTAAATAGCTGTGTGTGATAATTGCTATAACAAAATCTTTCTTGTGTATTTTTAATCACAATCAATAAACATGTCCTCTAATGGATAAATAAACTATCAACACATTTCTTGGAATAAACTTTCGTAATATTGTTGATCTTCAAACATCCAATCACTCGACTTTTTATAACCGCATGTTAGCACAAAATTTCCCTCAAACTAGGAGGAATAAGAAAAGCATCATCAGATCGTTATTGGACAAACCGTCACTTTGAGGCACAGATGTCGAATCTATCTTAAATTTATTCCATTTTATATATGTAAGTTCTTCAAGTAGTCTCTAGATATTTGAAGAACCATTACAAGTTAAGAATTGTTATCCATAGACTTAATTCAAACCTTCGTTTCACCTACCTCTTAAACAAGTGAGCCTATATAGACAAATATAACCCTCATTTTCTTTCTTGTGCATGTGTGTGTTGGCAGGTAAGATGGTCAAACCTAATCAAAAATAGTTCACCCGGAACAATAATATTAAGGAAGAATATAACGTAACACACGGCACTTCTAGTAGTATTTGCTAGTACATCATTTGCAAACTAATCCCAGTTTATGGTTTAAAATATATTTGATCATAGTTGTTTCTATACCTGACTTTCTTCATCTAATAAAAGTAAAATTTCCTTCCCAAACTTGCTATATATTTCAAACAAAAGGAGGATTATAGAATAAACATAAATTAATGTTTATTTACCATACAACTATAAATACGAATGTACAACTTAAGTAAATGATTTCGTCGAAAAAAATTTTCACTGAATTCTCTTTATTTTTATTCATTGAGACGACGGGTTATTTTACTAACTTAATATGTTAGCTTAAACTATATATTCTAACTATATTAGAACTTTACTGAGACCGCGAACCAATCTAAGTTGGAAAACCACTGAAAACCTGGTAGCACTGGGCAGCTCTTTATTAATTATTATGAGCTTTATTCAACATTATATTTGTGGTACACTATTGAATTCTCAGCATAAAGTATTTCAACAAGTTTCTTTTTCTTATATCTTGATCGATCCTGACGATAAATATTGAGTGATGGCCAGTTAGATGTTAGGAGTTCGATAATCGACATCTGAATAATGTTCATTCGTTTCAATGCATATTGCAAGCCACCATGATGTCTCTGGTTGTACCTTTTTGTAATCCGTACAGCGAAAGGTTGTAAAATTTTCGTAAACGCGCCTGAATAGGTTGTGAGCTCAATAGACATAATAGCGTGTTAAAACAAACAAGAAAACAAATAACTTGACGAAATATCTAGATGGGAGGAACAGGTAGCCCAGATGTTCATTCTAGTATGAAAATTTTCAGGACCGTGAAATAACAACCCTCCATAGATAATTGAACCTAAGAATCTTTGGTCTCGTGCACGAGTTTGGGTTCTGGCTTAAGTTTAATGGTTTGGCAATATATGAGAAATCCGGAATTCAATTTAAAAGAGTAGCTCATCTGTCAGTATTATTTAGTTCCAAAATCTAAGCCATTAGAAGCATCAAGACGAGCAGAGAAATCGTCAACGTTCTGTGGGTAAAGGATATTAAAAAGCTATGATTACATGAAGTTGAATCACAGCATGAGAATGAAAGAAAACTGTTGTAACTTATCACACGAAGCAGTCAAAGTACAATGTGACTTCACAATTTTGTAGCTCTATCATACATTTTATTGCACAAAAGTTACTGTATACACTTAAAAAAGGAGGAAGTTATGTTTTAATAAAATTGACAAACCAATCCTAATCGAGGTTACTTCAAATTTATGGTGCATATATTGGACTGAATGACGACTATCGACTACTTCATGAGTAAATTCGTTGAGGAAAATATAACACAAAACCTTGGACTATTAAAAACTCATCTGTGCTTGTTGATGTGATGCTAAAAGAATTGTGAGAACAACGAGATGCGATTCAGAAGAATTATGGAATATTTTATGAATAAGTAAAATTAGGTAACTTACACTATTAAGTAACATTAAGCTGTCAAATGCTAAATTAGAAACAAACTTTATTTATTTATTTATTTATTTAAACACATAAACATTCCAATGAAAGATTGGACGTTGTAATTATAGCTGATTAACAATTAAAAAAAATTAGGATCAGTAACAAATGATTACCAGATATTGGAGGTAGAAAAACTTTACCTAGTTTTGTAAAAACACGCAAAATCAGTAGCATAAAGTGAAACCCCTGGAAGCGTATCTCCGAGTATGACTCGACTTGTCTCTTAAAAGCAGTAACGGTTCACTTTTAAAAAATATCATAAATTCTGTTCACATCGGAATATTTTAAATTTATCAATACAGTAAAGTTAACTGTCTTAAAGCGAGTGAAAACTAAGAACACACACCAAGGTTGATATAGTAATTGACCAACTCATGTTTAAGTTCTGCATACAAAACCAACACGCTTAACCTCTCACTCTTTCATAGTACTAGTCGCCTTTGTCTTTCTTACGCTTATCGACCAAACATTATTTTTCCTTTCTAACATTTCATAACTATAAGTTATTTCATATCACAATATTTATTTATTTATTTTTCGTCTTGTTCACCTTATTCATAATTATCACGTAGACAATATTATTTCATGCAACATAAGTCTTCATCTTGTCATTTTTCACTTACCATTTCAGTGTGTACAAAAAACTATTATTCATAAGTTCAATTATTTGGAATCCGTTTGCTCTAAAATTGACTTTTACTAATGACTATGAATTTGAACGTACAGTCGTAAAAATAGGTGTTTTGCTGCGTTCAAATATTTTCGTTATAATGACTGTCTACTTTAACCATTTGTCAGTAGCTACGAGAATTATTAGCAATTTCCCAAGATATTGACAGAAATGTGAAATCAAGCTGATTGGATACGCAGAAACCTTAAAATGAAGTCGAAATTGAAACTCAGGAAATAATAATTCTACGTGACCAATAGTTCAGTTTAGGAATCCTAAGGATTTTAAATGTCAAAAGACATTTAAGGTATTTAGAAACGAATATAGATGGGGACTATTGAGTTGAAAATACCAAGTCAAAACATTAGATTGATTAACTGAAATGCCACCAAACAGTCCACCAAGATAATAAGGAAGCTGGAGTATTTCTCTTTAAATGATCAACCACATCGATTGTGCAATTTAAATATAGAAAGGTATGAATCAACTAATAATTAAACAATTCTATTGATAATAAATTCGTTGAAAAGAGATCCCTTCGCTGAACTTCGTGTTTTAATTTTAATGTTTAAATGGGAATTATCTGTCAATTCTATTGAAGATTATCTTTATACACTGACGAATAATTTATTATTCAGAAAACGTATATCAACAATTTAGACAAAATTGTTTTCATCGATTGTTTTCTATTGATGACAACAACACTTACTATAAATCTAACTTATTTATTCTTTTAATTTATATTTTTAATACCTTCAGCACTGTTGCAAATTATTCACTCGTCGTTAGTTGTAACTTCTTTATTTTATATTAAAAGTTAATTCGACATCTATTGCTTTATCACATATCAAAAAACAGGATAAGTAAACATGCAATCAAAATATTTGAAATATAAATGAAAAACTACGCAACTGATATTTATCAGTTTGTAGTGGAAACCACCTGAATAAACAATCCCCACAGGACCAGATTACTAAAAAAGTCATCATGTGATCACTAGTGACTAGTGTCAAAAATTATTTTTCCATTTTACAGAGAGAAGTAATTATCTCTCGAGTATACTAAACTGGCGATGATGGACGAGCACAGAGGTGCTTGTGAAAAACGAAACTTCCAATCAATGTTTATCTCAGTTCTTTAGTGCAACATGGTTTCTATGATGAGAATTACATTCTAAACATACAAATATCCCCATTTAAAACGTTTCAACATCCCAACAGAGTATTAATTATCTAGACAAGTAAGATCAGTATTGGATAGTACAGGCGAACAGTTTGTTTGATATTAGTTTTAACTCGATACGTAGAACAAAAAAATAAGCCTACAATCTGACAATATTGTGCTTGAAGATTTCTTAAGACACTAATGAACAAGTTTTACAAAATGTAATAATATGAAGCAAGAAATCCTTCAACACTGAGAAAGTACAGGCTACTACTACTCTTGACAGATTTTCATCTCAGATATTAAGATATAAACAATAGTGCCACCCAAAAACTAGACAGTTGTATCCAACTTCGTAATCGCAAAACATACAGTTTATTTATTTACATAAACACATAAACATTGGTACAAAAAGGCACCAAATACATATGTGCCACACAATAACAATGACGCCAGTAACAGTTATCATTGATTTGAGTGAGGGCTAGGATAATCCCCGGGTGCCCAAACCGAAAAAGGGGATTTTCTTGGGGGGCCACATCTGGAGCCTATGAAATAAGGGTTTGGTCCACAAAGCAGTAGAGCAACGTCAGGAGATGCAGTCCCATGTTAGCTGATGACCAACAATTAGTTAATACGCCACTTATTCCTTCAGGATCCTGGAGCCCATGTGCACCATTGGTTTGTAATCAGGGTTTTACAACTCTCCTAGGTGAACCCTCCATATCCACCAACCCGGTTAGAGCGCCGGACATTCGCTTTTCGTTCTCTCAATTTCGTAAACAACAGTAATGCTGTGATAAGGCAGCGAGTAGGACTTCCATGACAATGGTTGTATGCACGTGTTCATGTTATAGCATTTCGAGAAGGAGAGCTGACTCTACCCACTTTCGGCCGTATCATATGTTGACTCATAATCTCAATTATTGAAATTACTACAATATATATATATACAAAAGCAAATGTGATTACCACTCTGGACAATAGATCAGTATTACAAGGGTAGGTTGAGTGTAAGGACAAATTGTTTTTGAACACATAAAGGGAGTCTCAATTTCCGTATAGTCAAAGCTTCAATAAACCTTAGTATACGTCCTTGAAGGCTTTTGTGTAACACTACAAATGCTGATTTGATGTCAACCTTATGGAATAACATCAAGCGACCGGCTGTTTTTCTAAGTTTTTTAAATAAATCTTTTTTCACCCCTTTAAAAAAGTTTTTTCATCCCATTTTCCAAAATTTTTCACCACGTTTCGTCCAATTAAATGGCTAGTTTTAAGTTCGCTATAATTGGTTAGTTATGTCTTGAAATTGTTCTAAAATGTCAGCACTTGTCGAAAAATTACATTTTCATCATCATAATGGAGGAGAGTAACGTGCCATGTACAAGCACTGTTGTTTCTCACGTAGTCACAGAAACGGAGGATGTATTTTTGACTACATTGTTTCTCGTTGAGTTCCAATCAGTTGAAGCGTTAAAGTGCGCCATCAGAACTTATGAAAGATCTACGCACTGCCATTATGTGGTGAGAGATTCTCATTTCCACAGAGATCGGAAATCGTATATTATATTTGTATGTTGGAGACATGGACGTAGAACACCTAGCGGTTCCTCACAGCCGGTTAGACGAAGGAGGTAATTCGATTAGTGTTATTATATTTTTTCATAAAGGACTTCCATGAACACTCAATGTCCGGCCTTCATCTTTCGTAAGTTTATTGAAGGTTACTGGACTGTTGTTCGTTGGAATGTGCATCACAATCACGAGTGCAATTCTCTGAGGTACGACAGTAATTCTTGGGTGAGCAGGTTAACGGAGGTTTTGTTTGAAACAGTTAGACCGCTCCTGATATCTGGGACAGCAGCATTCGATATTAAACACTTTGCTTACCAAACTTACGGAAAGCGTCTGAATGCTCAAGATATTTTTAATATGCGCTACAAAGTGTTCTCACAGGCCAACCTTCCTGGTAAGCAATGTGCCTATATATATTGTAAACGATAGGTGACTACGCCAAATTAAAAGCTCACATCATGTCGCTTGGTGGGCTTTGCGATTACGAATTACATGAAGAAAATTGTCTGTTGTATTTTTTCTTCACAACTGCCGATCAAATGAATTTGGCAACTCGTTTTTTAGATGTTGTTGATTTTGACGGGACGTACAAAACCAATAACGAGAACTTATATCTATATCAGGTAGTAGCGCTGGATATGAATTTTATGGCAATACCTGTTTGTATTGCATTTATAAGTCGCGAAACATCGACTTTGATTTATGAGTTCCTGTCGTTCTTCCGCCGGTCAACTAACAAGCGAGAGGCGGTAGGCATTGTGACAGATGATTCACCTGCAATAGCTGCTGCCATCACGCAGGTGTATCCAAATTCTCACCACATTTTTGTCGTGTACACCTAATTCGTAATGTCATAAAGAGGGTACGTTTTTCGTTCCTTGACATTAACCCATTTACCGTCATTGTAGATGCTACGATCTGAAGTTATACAACTAATCTTTCATCTGATGTTCACTCGAAATGTGGAAAGGTAGATCAAAATCTAAATAACAGTATTTTGTAGTTTTCACCCCTATCTGTCATTAATCGAAACACCGGACGGAACGGTTTACCGATATGCGAGAGATCATTTGCTGCCGAAATAACAAAAGTGATCAAATGCTTTTCGACCATCAGCGACGCACCTTCAACAGTATAATACCAACTTCGTTGAGACAACTCATCGAATTCTGAAGGTGCATAAACTGAATCGAAAAACACCTTTGCTGACATCTATATTCAGTGTGCTACTTGGATGGAGGTACGATTTCAAAAGTATACATCTAACTGTCGCAACAAAGTAAATGTCGGTCGGGAGCCACAGATGTGTCGTCTTCAGGAAAGACTTACGCCAGCTGCATGTCAACTACTGAAGCCGCACTTGCACACTCCTGTGACTGAGGTCGTAATGTCGGTGGATTTTTTCACGGCTGTTGACGCTACAGGCAATCACACGGTCTCCCGTAATACCATCAACTGTTCTTGTAGTTTTTTATTGAAAACAGAATGCCATATCGTCACATTTTGGCCTACTGCACACACAGTAATACTGAAGTGAACACACAATCAATTTCTGACAGATGGTGGCAGTCGGACAGTTACGTAACCAACATAGCGATTGAGAATTACTTCCCTATCCAATTACGACAGGTAAGCGTCAAGCAATCGCTGTATGCCTTAGTCAGGCAAATGTCCGAAGAACAATGCGGTATGGTGTATAACAGTGTTTATCAAGCTGTTCACGGTAGAATGCCTCCAACGCCGTTGAACTTATCTGCAGCTACGGAATTTCACATCCAGGCCTCCACTTCCGCCAATGTTCCAGTGCCGTTAGTCCAACAAACTTCAGTTGCTAACTACCAAGGTGACGTCGATTTCGATGCACCGTTCAGTAATGACGAGGAGGAAGTTGTTTCTATTAACTCCGAAGAGTTCACGGAACGAGACATTACTGAAGAACATGTCATTTACAACAGACTGTATGATATATGTTAAAATTTTTATCAAGACTCGGATGAAACAAAAAGAATTACTTATTAAAAATAAATTTCAAATGTAAAAATGCAAATTCTCACATCCAATCAAAGCACTTGATGCTATTTCGATCTGAACTAATCAGATTACAAAGATGATCAGTTTACGACCAATTAAAAAATTATTACAGATGACAAAATGTTTGTTCATTATCACTTGAGCACACACAAGTACATTGATCACCAATTCCTAAAATTTTTTAACACACCCTACTATTATATATGAAAATTATATCTGAAATAATCTCGGCGTTTGAAATCTAAATAATTCCGACGTTTCGCCCAGCTAACTTGTCTGGACTTCTTCAGGGTAATAATCAAAATCATTACCCCACTATTTCTAATCAATGGGTGGTAGGGAATCACAATGGCCTTGCAATTAATGTCAACCGTATTTGTATTAGTGATACTATTGAAACAGAGACGAAGCTTTTTGACTGATATGTTAATGGTTATTCTTTGGAGTTCATAAACCGCTGGAAGTGTTGCAATAAGATTAGACCTATGACGCTTCTGGCACCCAAAAAGGGGTTTATATTACGTTACCATTCAGAAGCGACACAAATAGTCTCATGTTGGAACGGAGACTTAAATTAGCTATCAATCCCTTTACGTGTTCAAAAACAATTTGTCCTTACACTTAACCTACCCTTGTAATACTGATCTATTGTCCAGAGTGGTAATCACATTTGTTTTTGTGTACTTTAATATATTTTTTTCCTTTGTTATGGCTTACCCTGAACCTGTCTAGTTGACCTTTTAATTTTCATAGATAAATGTTCTTAACAAGTATATGTGTGATCAGATTGTTCGAAATGTATTGCGCAAATATATCGCATAATTCTGATAAACTTCTTCTCATTGCATTATCGAAATTTATCAAAGGGACTAACTTTTAAAATCCATGACTGGTGAAAAATCGAATAAATTATTAATTATTTGATATCAGTAAGAATGTTTCAGTAAATAATTCAGCTATACAAATGAGTTAAATTTAAAATTTACGGCATTAAATTACGGTTTTCTGACAGAACACCCAGAGACATGTCATGTACTCATTACACAACTACAGATTGACTAGTACAAATTTATTTATTATGAAAACGATGGATAATATCATACACACAGTTGATATTATGAAGAATAACCTTAAAATCAATAGTGATGACAAAACAACAAAAACTTAAATCTACTAGTAAAACAATGTCTGCCAGTGTTACATACTAGCACATGCAGCTATAATAGAAACACGGGGATGGATATAAACACACGAAGACAAACAAATGAAAAGTATGTAAGACGAACAAAACAATATTCTCAAACAATCCACAAAGTGAATCCTGTCAAGGGGTAAATAAGTAATCATTCACATACTACCATATTGGAAAGAATTAAACAAATGTATGTTCTGAGGAAGAAGTTTAAATGTTTGTAGTAACAAGATTTTTTAAAAAAGAAAACATGACAAAATAAAAATGCCTAAGAATAACTTTCACTGTAGGTAACGGTCAAATGAGATTAGATGAATACGAAAAATATTCTGTTTGATTTACTGGTATATATTAATTTATGTACAGTAAAACTTCCTTCCTAATACAAATCTTCCGATTATTCCGTAGTATGAAATATATGAGCAGTGCTTGTTTAGAGTAGACAAAAATAACAGAATGTAACTTATTTTCTCTGATTTAGCCATTGGAAATAAAATAAACAACGGTAGGGAGATAAATAGGCAAAGTAAAAGTCAAACAATATAGTGTATATTAATTAATTTGCGAAAGTAATGATTACAAAAAATGAAAAGAAAAAAAAATCTATGAATGCTTGGGTCATTATCTATCATGTAATCATAAATAAAGCGACAAGTTAATATGATAAAATAAATCTATAGAGAATGAAACAGGACTAACAACAAGATCATTTGATATGAACATAAAGTAAAAGCAAAAGTATAAACAACACACACGCACATAGATAGATATACATGATAAATAAAAACACATCGAAACAATATCTAATACCAAAGTGAATATAAAGAAAAAAAACCGCGAGAAACAAAAACAGGAGAGATTATCTGGCTTCTTTAATATCAAAGCAATTAGTGTAAGTAAATGATTTAATTGGATTACGGTCTTGGTGGCGGTGGTATTGGTGGAGCTGGTACTGTTGATTGAATATTATTTAGATCACTATTACCACTAAATGTATTATCTTGATAAGAATCGATTGTTTCATCATCGAAATCTTTGAGGTTACGCTAAAATAGTACAATAAAAATAGTATGTAATATGTGAAATATATGGGGAAAGTATCAATATTTTTCAAATAAAACTAATTGAATGTTTTCAGTTTTTTCATTTTATTATTCACTTGACTGATTAGATCAAAACATCGAGTTTTGCTTAGTATGATGTGGCAGTTTAATTCCTGTGTCATGTTATGACTTCTGCCCCCCTCCCACGTGACTAAATCGTCCTGGGCCTGGGCATGTTTTTGATAGCATTGATGCTGTCCGGATCAGACCGAAGACCATCTTTACCAAATATGTATCCAAGGTATCTAACAGACTCGAACAAGAATTCACAATTCCCTTTTTGTAACTGAAAACTAGCTTGCGGTTTTTTAGTAAGCACAATGTTCAACCGACTCATGTTTCGAAGTAATAGAATCAACAACTACGTCATCCAAATAAACTGTTACACCTTTTAGATTAAATATGATGGTATCCACTATTTGCTGGAAAATTGTTGGTGTTGCTTCACTACGAACAGTAATAGGTTAAAGTGATAGAGTCCACGGTGAATATTAATGGTTAGAAACTCCTTTGAATCTTTGTCAACTTTCACTTGTAAGTGGGCGTCAGATAAATCAAGTTTAGCAAAATAACGTCCACCGTTTAATTTAACAAACAAATCACCTGGTAAGAGTAGTGTATATGAATGATTTGGTATAGCATCATTTAATCCTGTTGAAAAATACGCACAAAGACAAATAGTTCTGTTCGCTTTCTGAACTACTAAAATTGGTGCTGCCCGTGGCAAGTAATTAATAGGTTGTATGACACCGAATTCTTCGTCAACTTTGTCAATAGCTGCATATGGAACTTGACGTTTTGGACAAAAGACAGGTTTTACATCTTGTCGTAAGTATAATTTTGCGTTTCGAATTGTGGAGCATCCTAACTTATTCTGGAACAAGCTTGTATGTTTGC
This sequence comes from Schistosoma spindalis, assembly GCA_946903255.1. Classification (NCBI taxonomy): domain Eukaryota; kingdom Metazoa; phylum Platyhelminthes; class Trematoda; order Strigeidida; family Schistosomatidae; genus Schistosoma; species Schistosoma spindalis. The sequence continues at coordinate 8,732,496 of OX336421.1, read as the reverse complement.
GAAAAAGGTCTTCTGTCGTTATGGCTTTCTTAGTTACATGAACAACGGGCAGATCTCTAGGGTTATTTGAGCTTTTCATTGTACATATTTCGCTCAATAGTACATCCCATAGATTTAGTTTGTTTATCCAATCTATACTAATAAGGTTCAAATTATGTCTGTTCGTTAAATAACAATTTCCTGTGAAGTAGTTATCTCGGAATTCAACAGAGCATTTCAACATGCCTTAATATATCTTCGGATGCATTTCGAGCTGTGTGCTCAGTTGAAATAACTTGTGGACAGCCAATTAAATTCCATTTCCTTTTAAAGATTAAGGTGATGTCTGATGCTATATCCAAATGTGATCGAATATGAACACTGTTAACCGATAATTCCACATACCTACTTTTATCCGCTATACTTAATGCCAATGGAGCATTTATACTGTTTGTAAACTTATGTTGATACTGGTGGAAACGCTACATCAGCTTGGATTTCGAACTTTCTCTAGTTCGGTAGACCGTTTATTTATCACCGACTTTATACTAAATGGTGCATCTATAATTCCCAAACCGGTAAGTTTTTAAGGAATACCATGCCCCCAAATGCCCTCGTACGGCAGAGAGTGAGGTGGGCCCGACCTCACTCTCGAAAGGGAAGTTCTACTCACAGCCTTCTCGTGGCGGTGTTCTTTACGGATATGAGAGGACGAAAAGTGAATGTCCGGCGCTCTAACCGGATCCCAAACCAATGGTGAACATGGACTCCAGTGCCCCCGAATACCTGGCGCCGGGTTCAGAGTGATCAGGAATGCTCTGACCCTGTGTGGAGGCTCACCATTGCACATCGGTGGGTTGAAACTCGCGACGAACCCTAGTCGGGTGCGCTCGGGCGTGTATTTTTAGTCAGTGGGGAGGTCTCACAGTCCTCCCTTTAGAACCCCCAAACGCCATGGTACGGCCGAGAGTGGGGAGAGTCCGCTCTCCCTCTCGAAATGCTATCCCATGGCCACGCGTATATAGCCTCTGCCAGGGAAGTCTTATTCATTGCCTTCTCGTGGCGGGGGTGTTGTTTACGAAAATGAGAGGACGAAAAGCGAATGTCCGGCGCTTTAACCGGATCCCAAACCAATGGTGCACATGAGCTCCAGTATCCTGAGGGAACAAATGGCGTATGAACCAATTTCTTGGTCACCGGCTTCCATGGGACTGCATCTCCTCACGATGCTCCACTGCCTTGTGGGTTAGACCTTTAGATCGAAGGCTCGGAGTGTGGTTCCCTAAAAAAACCATCTGCTTCGGTTTGGGCACCTGGGCAGTATTACAACCCACACACAAACATGATGAAATGTTGACATTTATGGAAGATACTCTTCTTGCTCCAATTAACAATCGGACGATTCGCACTGTCATTATTATTACTATTATTGTTATTGTTATTATTATAATTTACCACGTCATTTATTCACTTTCTTTTATTCCTACTCTATCTATCCTTATTTTTCGACTTATAGAGCAGCTCGCCTATGGTGGAAATTCGGCCCTATCTAAACGTTCTCGAGTCACTGCCTGGTTGAAAATTGTATGTTACTACCGAATACGAGTACTGAAGCAGTTTTTCTGAAACCACGTGCACCATTCAAACTGGCTGCCTTCAACGTTTGCACACAGATAGGGCTGGCTATGTCATTGGAAAGTCTTAATATTGACGTTTGTTGTTTATCCGAGATCCGTATTCAAGACTCCAGTGAAGTACTACAAATTCGCTCTCCATTTGTTGCTTCAAAATTCTTGTTTTACGTGCGTTTATCCGGGGACCCTGTGGCATCTTCGTCTGGTCTTGATGGCGTCGGTGTCGCACTAAGCGCTAGAGCTGAGGCAGCACTAATCGATTGGATCACCATTAACAGTCGGTTATGTGCCGTTAGATTAGAAAGTTCCATCAAAGTGAGAAGAAATCGGCGTGAGAAACGATATCTTTTCGTCATCTCCGCCTATGCCGCGACAGATTGCGTCGGTGAGAGCAGTTTCGCTCTATGCTTGTGAAACCTGGCCTCTCCGAGTTGAGGATGTTAGACGACTCTCTGTGTTTAATCATCGCTGTCTCCGAAGGATTGCTGACATCCAGTGGCAACACCATGTTAGTAATGCAGAGGTTCGGCATCGTGTGTTCGTGCACAGAGACGACCATCCAATTGGTGTCACCATCTTGAAACACCGACTTCGGTGGCTTGGACATGTTCCACGAATGTCGTCCCAGAGAATTCCACGTCGTGCATTATTTGCCGACTCTGGGGACTGGTTGGAAAAAGCGGAGAGGTGGTCAGTGTATGACATGGTATCGTGCTATGAAAGAAAGCCGCAAAGGGCTGGCTTGTGTTAGTGCTTCACGACTCCCTGGCTGGGGTCCGAGAGATGGTGTAACACAGTGGCTAGAAACGTTATCAGATATGGCTCAGAAAAGAAGCCAGTGGCGATCCTGCTGTAACCTTCTTTTACTTTCTTTATAGAAAAAGTGGTTGCTTCTTCCTTAACTGAAAGACTTCTTCCGATTGTATCTTTTCGTTTCCCCCATTATTATTATTATTACACTACCTCACACTAATCCGTTCGTTATTGTTCTTTTTTTACGCTCCTTGCCCTCTTCTTTTTTTCTTTTCAAATTCGCATTGTTTTGTGTGGCGCATATATATTTGGTGCCCCCTTGTACCAATATTTATGTGTTCAAATAAATAAATAAGTAAATAATACCACGTATCACAATACCAATATTTTGTGGAAGGTTTGGGAATATTCGAGTAATATCGTAGGAAACCCGAAAAGAGCCAAAAGGGGCCCTGAAAACACTGGGAAACATTTTATCCAGCCAGCATTGAATAGGAGCTTCTCGGAAACATCTAGAAAGCGACGAGTCACGTGTCACACTTCTGACCGGATGATTACCCATCCTACTCTTACGTTTAGAAGGGTTCCAGAACATTCCATAAGCCCAAGGTCATCCGAAATGCTGTAAATACTCTCGATTTTCTGTACATAAACTAACGTCAGAGTAAAGCGCTCTTTCTACATTTCACATCTTTTCTCTCGTGTTCAAGTCGTCGTGACTTATCAGATACTTACTACTATTTTACCTTCAACATATTTTAACAGCATGAACAGAATGGTTAAATGACACTGTACTTTTGATTTCCAGCATAGCTGTATCCCGGTTTAGGTTTATTAATCCCCGGCACAGTGTCAGTTTGCAGTCATTTCATCGTCATGTTGCATACGGGATAACAACCGCATGCGAAAGTTAGCATCGATGGTAGAGTTTTTACTGATGAATAATAAGCATTCAAACTGATCACCGGATAATACATTTAATTTTAATCGTTCTGCTTGTAAATTTACCCTACCGTGTCAAATATAAACAATTATACCAGCTAAGAAATAATGATATCTGTTCAGAAAACATTTTATTTAAAATTTCAACACTCATTCAAATGGACTTCTCGTGAAAGTTCTGGCAGATTATGATTTCTATACTTTTGATGCTCAGTAACAGTTACGTCCATAACAGAAAATTCTACTCGCAAAATATCTTCTATTCTGTCGAATCATGCTTCAAAAGTATGACCACTATCTGCATAAAAAATAAATTCTGGGACTGGACTGAGATATTACTCTAAGCTTTTATCTTTCTGGAATACCTGGTTAAACAGTCTTCCTAAAACTGCTTCCAGAAGTTGCTATTGAGAAGCAAACATATACTGCTGCTGTAAAAGTGAATACAAATGTTCGGAATAGAATGCTAATCGTGTTTTTCTTTTTACAGATACTATTATTTTCTTTACTTTGCTGTTTAACCCCAAAAGTCCCTGTCTCCAATTGTTGTGACTTCTGCCTCTATCAAATGTCAAGTGACAAAATCGATAGTCAGAACGCCGACTTCTACAATCTTGTTTCTGTGCTAAAGCAATAACACTTAGTATAATTTTTAGAAACATTATTCTACTAATCTAAAGTAAAAACAATACCCTAATATATCGTTATCTCAATTGTAGGCAATGCCCAGAAAAACGCGGATTTTAAAAGAACTAAAAGATGCCCATTTATTCAGCGTTACGAGAACGATTCCACAATTATCAGTTTAAAAATTAAAAAGCATAGATATCATTACAGCCATGGGACACCTTTACAAACAGAGGAAATCTGTTAACATAGTCTTCAGATATGCATCACAGAGAAAAAATGAAACACACCAAACCACTTTTTTATCACTGTGTTGAAGTATCTAGTTACCGACTTTGAAGTGATGAACTCCACCACGGCAATATGATAAAAACCACTTCTTTTCAGTTTGCCTATTTGAAATAAATGAGTTCTTTTTCTTCCGAACGTTGTTGACTTTACTCGGAATATTTGATGGATTAGCTATATCCTTTTTCTCTTGCATTTTTACAAAAATGTCATCTTGCAAAGAGACGAATACTGATAAGAGTTTTAGTACAAACACCAATACCTACCTAGATACAAGCATGTGTCTAGAGTCTTATTTAATCGTGAACGCATGAATCACACTACATTATCAACATACAATTCAATATGCGGTTATTTTATAAAGACTAAAACCTAACCCGGAAAACCTTACTTGTTGAGTGTATTTTTGATAATTCGGATGAAAATTATGAATCGCATCATTAAACACATCCTTAGGATTGAATGTATCCCGCAGACTACGTAGAGAATCAGAAGACGGTAGAAATCCACCTGAAAATGGCAAGAATTTGACCAGAAAATCATTACAAATAACGATGATGGTTACTGACAACAGACAAATTTAAAATAAAACGTTTGATTTGTGACGATTCCAGCAACAACAGCTGAATAAAGCGGTTGTAATAAATATTTGATTTGACTTTGTTAAGAGTCAGCTAGCATGTACATTTATGATGAGATTTCGATCAACTAATCCCGTCCCGACCGTGTCAGACGGGTCGGTTGAAGAGCGGTAAGACTAAAAGCAACAAATCCAAGGTCCGAAGGCGAAGTCGTACTGCTGACTGTACAGAAGTGTGACGACAGTAAGGTTTTTCCTTCAGACAACCAGCATGACAGCGATGATGCCTTCCCACAAGGAGGGGTGGGGTTAGAAAAGGTCGACCCTAAAAATGCACACCTCGTCTTATCCCACGGATATCTGTCCCCGCCGGCAAGGTCTCAACAAGTACGGAGCTAACACAAAAATTACTCATAAAATGGTCGTGTGTGACCGACCTCAAGCAGTTGTCCCTTGGGCACTGCGGTCACGCTCTCAGGTCACTAAGACCACCCCTAACACAATTCCATTTTCAGACACCTCCGGAAGAACCCTTCCACGGTGTAGGCAACCGGGAAGTGATAACCGCCCTCATACATCTAACAGCACTCAAGACCACTGTATTCATAATCAACCGCCGTCTTCAATTCCTATTATTCTTCCTTGATCGACTTTCGACTCTAAACTTCCTCTTTCGGCTTCCTCCTCAAGTGTCACCATAGCCAACGATTCTAGTGCGCAAAACACTGTTCCAGGTCTATTGAAACCTCGCTTCAAACTATACATTGGAGCCTTCGATGTACGCACACTATGTCGAATCGGTCAGCAGGCTTCCTTGGCTAAAACTCTAGAATCTCGTACCTTTGATGTATTGTGTGTCTCCGAAACACGCATACAGGATCCTAGTGTGGTCATCCACTTGACCTCACCTCGGCAAAACGGAGAGCCGACGAGATACACCCTCCGTGTATCTGGGTATTTTAGTATTCCGGCACAGCGAACAGATAATGGTGATCATCTGCTGCAACTGTGCTCAGACAAACACAAATTTTAAGCATAAGGAGAGACATCGTCTAACATGGCGACCCCCTGCACCAAACCAACGATGGACTCAAATAGACCATATTGCCATCAGTCATCGTTGGAGAGGGTCGATAGTTGATTGTCGCTCACTCTGGATTACCTGCTTGGACTCCGACCATGCTCTTATACGGGCACGCATCTGTTTGCGCCACAATAAAATACACATTAAAACTGAACTGAGTAACGAGAAGACCAAAAGTAGGTTCCAAGAACAACTGAGGTCACACTTAGGTAGTTCTGAAAACGAGGCAGACCCAGATGTTGCTTGGAAAGATATACAAGCTGCTGTGGAAACAGCAGTGACATCTATTAGTAATTTGAACCACAGGGTTACAAAGAACCAATGGATTTCTTCAAGGTCTATTGCACTGATGGATTCTCGTAAACTCATCCCATCAGGTTCTGAACACGATGAAGAGCGTAAACAAACCAGATCTAGATTAAGCAAAAGTCTAAGGAACGACCGTGAGCAGCGGTGGGCAACGAAGGCAAAAGAGATGGAAAAGGCGGTGGCTATAGGGAACACAAAACAATTCTACAGACTAACAAAAGAAACTGGAATTAATAAGTCAAGTGTAAGTCAGACTATTTCGGAAAAAGACGACACTCATTTGCTCCCAGTCCAGACGTTTAGAACGATGGGCAGAACATTTTAGAGAACAGTTCAGCTACTCTACAACTACCCTCCATTCCCAGACAGTGTGAATGGAACACTGAAGTAGGTCCCCCAAATCTAGCTGAAGTTCAAAAGGCTATAGTTAATCTGAAACGAGCAAGGGCAGTTGGTTCAGATGGATTGGTTCCAGAGGTCTTCAAAGATGGTGGTCCAGTTTTAGCGATTAGGTTGACCAATATTTTAGCTAAAATCTGGGAGTTAGACGTTATCCTATCCAACTGGTCACAATCACTTATCGTCCCAATATTTAAAAAGGGTCAAAATCATCCTGTGACAACCATAGAGGGATTAGTCTGACTAATAAAGCATCTAAAATACTAGCCTCGATAATTATTGGACGCCTAAATAAGACTTGTGAACTGCAAACACGAGAGAACCAAGCTGGCTTCAGACCTGGTTGTGGCTGCATCGACCACATATTCACCATTCGTCAGGTTCTGGAACACAGGCATACTTATCGGCGTCCGATAATGGTGGTCTTCCTTGACTTAAAAACAGCATTTGATTCTGTAGACCGAGAAGTTCTGTGGCAGTGTCTGTCATTGAAAGGCGTACCTCAGAAGTACATAAACATTGTGAAGGCTCTTTACTAGAACATTACTAGTCGAGTCAGAGCTTATGGTGAACTGTCATCTGCTTTTGCAACCTCAAGTGGTGTCCGTCAAGGCTGTCCACTTTCACCATTTTTATTTAACTTCATCATAGATCTACTGATGGAAATCACGCTCTCATCGACTGAATTCTTGGGCATTGATCTCCTACCAGGAGGTCCACTTATCTACTTAGAATACGCAGATGACATAGTCCTGTTTCGTGAAGACGCTGATAAAATGCAGTCTTTTGGTAGCACTGAGCAACAATGCCGGGATGTTTGAGATGCGCAAGTTGTTGCTTCAGGACTCGTCGACGTCAACATCTGAACTAAGGATAGGGAGTGAAGTAGTCGAACGCGTTGACAACTTCACTTATCTTGGAAGTCTGACCAGCCCTAATGGGTTGGTGTCTGACGAAATCTCAGCACGGATTCGAAAAGCTCGTTTGGCTTTTGCCAACTTACGTCACCTATGGCGAAGGCGAGATATCTGTCTATCAAATACGGGACGAGTATACTGCGCGGCAGTTCGTTCCGTTCTACTATACGGCTGCGAAACATGGCCACTAAGAGTAGAAGATACTCGTAAGTTACTAGTATTTGACCACAGGTGCCTTAGAAATATTGCTCGCATCTGCTGAGATCATCGGGTAAGTAATAGTGAGGTTAGACGCAGGGTATTAGGGAATGATGGTAAATCAGTTGATAAGGTTATGAATCTTCATCGACTGAGATGGTTGGGCCATGTGTTACGTATGTCTGAACACCGATTACCACGGCGCGCAATGCTAACCGGTGTTAGGGATAATTGGAAGAAAGTTAGGGGCGGCCAAATCAAAACATGACATCAGTGTTGGAAGTCACTAACTTCTGGTCTGAGCCATGTTGGTAGATGCAAACTACCTGGTTGAGGCCCGCGTGACTATCGTAACCAATGGTTAGAGACTCTTGGCTCGGAATCGATCACAATGGCGTAGGTGTGTACACTCTCTGTCTTCCTTCGAACTAAGAGATTAAAATCGCTTCATATCTTTCTTTCTACGAACTAATTCTTTCTTCCTGTGCTATATGCAATCTTTCTTCTATATATTACCACCACTAAATTAACTACTTCTATGAATACGGTGTTCATCTTGCTGTGCTAATGGGATATGGCAACTTGGACCGATGTATATATGTGCCTGGTCCTACGTTGCAGCTGACTGCTGACTGAAACAGTTTGTCTAAATTAGTTTAAATTATAAATCCAGTACATTATTTCAGATATCTTATAAGCGGTTGAGTTCACGGTCATAATTCTTTTCAGGATTTTCTATTAATTGAACATGGAAAGGGAACATTTGATTACATTTCAATTCCAGTGCAATTTTTGTTAGTTGTTTCTATATTTAATTAAATATCAGTGTCATTTTTCTGTATTAAGTATGTTGGGCTAGAAATAAATCCTAACCTTACTAACAGATCAGTGAGAACCTCCACAAAATAACAATCAAATTCATCTTGTTTACATTTCATAATAAATCTTGCTTTTTACCAACTTGTAGCTCGTATTCTGAAAAACACCCATCTATACATACCGTTCACATAATCTGACATATATGATTTTCTTATATATATATATATATATATATATATATATATATATATATATATATATATATATATATATATATACCTGTACTAGAGTTATTGCCGGTTGCAAGCTCACAAATAGTAGGAGGGTTTGGCTTGGGGTCGGCAACCTCATATCGTAGAGAAAAATCATGCTAAACAACGCCAACCAGATTAAACAAATTAAACCATTTAAATTCTGTTCCGGTAGTTGAAAGGAGAATTATGACGCCCCATGATGAAAGCCGAGATTCTTCGGAAGTCACGAGGCCGATGCTCCTTCTAAAAACCAGAGCAACAATTTTTATAGGTACGTGGAACTTCCGGACAATGTGGGAGACGGAGAGGACCAGTAAAATAGCCACGGAAATGAGGAGATGTAACTTAAAAGTGCTCGGACCCAAACTGGACAGCAAAGGTTAGATACGGGGAAATGCTGCTGTACTCCTGTTATGAAGAGGAAAATGCTTCACATTCTTAGGGAGTTGCTCTGATGCTGTCCAAAGAACCACGAGAAGCACTTATAGGATGGGAGTCTCACGGATCTAGGATCATGAAAACATCATTCAAAACAAAGAATGAAGGGAGTCACGATGAGTGTTATCCAGTGTTATGCATCCACCAATAAATAGCATTGACGACAATAAAGATCAGTTCTATGAGATGCTGTAATTAATCATAGCGAAGTGCCCAAAAAAGATCTCATCCTGATGGGATATCCAAACGCTAAAGTTGGAATGGACAACACCGGATATGAAGGTATTATGGGACTAAATGTACTGGGAGGTAGAAACAAAAATGGGCAGCGATTTTGAAAACCTATAAGCATTCAAAAGTTGGTTATAGGCAACTACAAACATGCTCCACACTCTATTCACGGAGATTTGGAAGGAGGAACAATTGCCGACAGACTGGACACAAAGAAATCTCATCAAGATACAAAAGAAAGGAAATCTGAGCAAATCTGCAAACCACAGTGACATCACACTACTGTCAGAACCAGGAAACGTTTCCAACAAAGTGTTGTCGAACCGGATGAGAGATTCAGTAGACGCCCGACAGTATGGACCTCGTGCACGGACCAAATCGCGACATTACGGATAACTGTTGAGCAACCAATTGAATGGAGTTCGTCACTATACATCAACTTCCTTGACTATGAGAAGGCGTTTGACAGGGTCGATAGGAGAACCCTATAAAATCATCCTCGATACTGTGGTTCACCTGAGATCGTCAACATCATCCAGAATTCATACGACGGGCTACACTGCAAAGTCGTGTATGTAGGACAGCTGACAGACGCATTCCATGTGGGGGCCAGTTTCAGACAACACTGCTTATTCTACCCCCTTTCTCTTTCTTTTGGTGGTTGACTGGATTATGAAGTCCTCGACATCTGAGGAGAAGCACGGAATACAATGGACAGGCTGCATGCAACTAGACGACTTGACTTCGCAGATCACCTAGCTCTTCTATCTCAAACATACCAACAAATACAGGTCAAGACAACCAGTGTAGCAACAGCCTGTACAGCAATGGGCCTCAATACACACAAGGGAAAAACCAAGACCCTCAAATACAACACGGAAAACACCAACTCAATCACACTTGATGGAGATACTCACGTACCTAGACAGCATCATCGATGAACAAGAAGAATCTGATGCAGACGTAACGGTGAGGATTGGAAAAGGGCCGTATTCCTATAGTTGAAGAACATATGGAACTTGAAACAACTGTCAACCAACAAGAAATTGAGAATTTTCAATACGAACGTCAAGACAGTTCTACTGTGCTATCTCCTTATATGCAATCTTTCTTCTATATATTACCACCACTAAATTAACTACTTCTATGAATCCGGTGTTCATCTTGCTATGCTAATGGGGTATGGCAACTTGGACCGATGCATATATGTCCCTGGTCCTACGTCGTGACTGACTGGGTTTGAGATGATGGGACTTGGAAAGTAAAGTGGAATAGCTAATGAATGTCGTCTAGTTTCAAATAGTTCACCAGCTGATGTCAGCAGGCGAAGATTTTGACACTTTTTGAAGGGTCATTACATAACGAAATGACGTCTTGAACCCGAACTTGAGAGAATTCGTTGCTGACAGCTGTCGAGAAGTCTCTAACCAGAACGAACTACTTGCCAGTTCAGTCAGTCAGAAACAACGTGGAACTTCGTACGAACGTACGAGAAAATCGCATACCGAACATGCCTGCATTGTTGCTTAGAGTGGTCAGCAGACTCTGCATTTTGTCAGCGTCTTCACTAAATAGAACTATGTCATCGGCATATTCTAAGTCAACAAGTGAATCTCCCGGTAGAAGTTCAACTCCTGGAAGTTTAGATGAGGAAAGTGTTATTTCTAAAAGCACGTCAACGACAAAGTTAAACAAGAATGGAGAGAGTGGACAGCCCTGACGAACACCACTTGAGGTAATCAGTTCTGATGACAGTTCACCATAAGCTCTCACTCGACCAGTTTTGTTCGAGTAGAACCTTTATAAGGTTAATGTACTTTTTTGGTACTCCTTTCAGTGACAAACACTGCAATAGAACCCCACGATCAACAGAATCAAATGCCGCCTCAAGGTCGAGAAATACTACCATTGTGGGGCGTCTGAATGTGTGTCTATTTTCTAGAACCTGACGTAGTGTGAATATCTGATCTATACAACCACGTCCAGGTCGAAAACCAGCCTGGTTTTCTCTAGTCTGCTCTTCACGAGCTTTGGTTAGGCGTCGAAGTATTATTGAAGCTAATATTTTAGACACTATATTAGTCAGACTGATTCCTCTGTGATTGTCACAAGAAGACTTTTGTCTTTTCTTATAGACTGGCACAATCAGTGATTGAGACCAGTCAGATGCGATTACGTCCAGATCCCAGATTCTAACTAAGACCTCAGTCAATCTCGCTGCTAATATTGGACCTCCATCCTTAAAAATCTCAGGGGTAAACCCGTCAGGGCCTGCTGCTCTCCCACGCTTCAGATTATCTATAGCTTTTTCAACCTCGTAAAGAGTCGGAGGACTTACATCAACTTGCCATTCAGGTCAACTGGAAATCGTGGGAAACCGAAGTGTGGCTGAAGGCCAGTTGAACTGATCCCTAAAGTGTTTTGCCCATCGATCCAATCTCCTGGATTGAGGATGAATAATATGTCCATCTTTCTCTGCGATTGTTTCGCTAACAGTTTGGTTCCTAATACCGGTTTTCTTAACAAGTCTGAACAGTTGCCTGCTGTTACCTATTGCCGCTGCCTTTTCCATCTCTCTTGCTTTCGCTACCCACTACTGTTCACTTCACGTTAGCCCAATGATAGGAGGAACAATAAACACGGAAAGCACGAGTTGAAAAATAACAATAACAATGGGGAACTGAACTTGGGAAATAAAGTTCAAAAGGATAGACAAAATCACGTTAAAATGTGTTGATCGATATATTTCCAGCCAACTAAGCTGAGAAGACTCTCGAACATTCCTATGTACAGTCTATATTTACACTGGAATTTTGTAGATTGGTCATTCTGATTTTACGCTCTGACCAAGTCGTGTTTGTTGGGACGGCTTCCGAGAACTACGAATGAGCCTCCATAGGCCCTAAAGAAGTCGAAGAATTTCCATCCAAACAGAACATGATGGAGCTTTCTGGAATATCTACGTGGCACGCTACTATTGGACAGCAGCATAACATGCCTCTTTGCGGATTGGTTGAATTATACTGTTGATATAACAAACGCTAATAAATACCCATGGTTTGTTGTACATTTTGATTCTTATTCAACAAGCAGTTTCCCAGTCTTCTGTGGGGTTTCTATACGTTCGAGTGCCGTAGTTGTATACCGTATCCTGCGTTAATCAAGTAGCAAAATTAACAGTGTTTTAATTAGAGAACTAGCCAAGTAAGGTGTCCGAGAATACTAGGTCGAAGTAAGAGACTTAACAACATAGAATATAGGAAAGAAAAGTACGGAGTAATATACTTGAGTACTCATTATTTGAAGTACACCAACACTATTGAGATCCAAATGTTCTTTAGTCGAACCATAAATACATTGTATGTTGAGGTCTCATAAACCAGCGTGACAGCATTTAAATCTCAGATAACCAACCACCGACTACTATTTTAAAAATATTCAATTAGTAAATAACTGTCTCGTTCTAGTGTGGGACTCTACAGAAGGGTGCAACGGTAGCCACGCCTGAGACCGGGCTCGTGGCCTTCAGTCCATGCTCCGAAAACAATATCATTAAACCACAAAGTCGACACTCGACAGTCCATACTTTAAAATCCAACGAACTGTGGTACATTTCAATACACTATCTGTTGGCAACTACCTCATTCTCGATTAGACTTACTTCACAAGTCATGGGTTTTTTATAGATTAGTAGTTTTAATAGCTTGATCATTTTAAAGAACAGTCACTCGACTTACAACTACAATGACCCAAAAACTTCACCACACAACTAACTTACGCATCTTGGATTCAAGAGAAACTTCACCAACAACTCCACCAAGACTATCATAGCCACTATTTGCTGGTCCAGTTCCGACTCCATCAATATATAGTTGTGAGGGAAAAGCGAAGCGTAAAGCAACCGAGGCGATTAACATTTCTAAGCATATCAGGAAATTCTGTATGCCTGCTGCAACTGTACCGGCGTTTGTATTCGGCAAAGCGGGAAGAACTTCAGTCTTTTCTAGAATAGCTAGTATAATACCTTTGATCAAAGTGAATGATGATAAACAAACAGTAATTTGGATAAGTGAATTTGAAGAGAAATATATAAAAAAAGATGTTTATCATAATATGAATGTAAAAAATCATGGTCAATCAAAATGATAAAAAAGCGTTACTGAGACAAAAAAAACGTAAAACTCATTCTATTCTGAGGAAAAACCATACATGGATTAAAATATAGTGGTACTGATTTGGAAATATCTGGTTGATGGGGTATTGGCTGTTCTCTTAATTCTCCCTCAAAAGGAAACTAGTCAAAACTTTACCAGAGCAGACTGCTGCTAATGGTATTCGGCCATTCCAAAGTGAGTAACGTTCCACGTACCTATAAAAATTGTTGCTCTGGTTTTTAGAAGGAGCATCGGCCTCGTGACTTCCGAAGAATCTCGGCTTTCATCATGGGGCGTCATAATTCTCCTTTCAACTACCGGAACAGAATTTAAATGGTTTAATTTGTTTAATCTGGTTGGCGTTGTTTAGCATGATTTTTCTCTACGATATGAGGTTGCCGACCCCAAGCCAAACCCTCCTACTATTTGTGAGCTTGCAACCGGCAATAACTCTAGTACAGGTATATATATATATATATATATATATATATATATATATATATATATATAAGAAAATCATATATGTCAGATTATGTGAACGGTATGTATAGATGGGTGTTTTTCAGAATACGAGCTACAAGTTGGTAAAAAGCAAGATTTATTATGAAATGTAAACAAGATGAATTTGATTGTTATTTTGTGGAGGTTCTCACTGATCTGTTAGTAAGGTTAGGATTTATCTCTAGCCCAACATACTTAATACAGAAAAATGACACTGATCATTTTTTTATTATTAGGTATCTACATTTTCAGTTCGATTTTTGGTTGAACTGTAGCTTCAAGGACTTGCATTATTATTTCTGCATAAATCATGATATAGGTAATCTCACTCAACTTTATTTTTCTCACTTGTATGTGGTTATAAAACTGAAACTATGTTGTATGGCACAAATCTGTAAGCTCTTTGGAACTTGACGATTGGACCATATTTCACAATAATGACACATTCACATCCGTACTTTAACATAATTCAGGTTCAACATCACAAAAATGACTGAATAATTGCTTTAGTAAAAACTTATTTTGTAAATCTATTCATGTTTTCAATAATTTCAATTCTTGATAATTTCCCTGAAGAAGCTCAGACAAGGCGACTTAGTGTGTCATGTTGCAGTGGTCTTAATTTCAACCACAGAGTATCTTAAAAGCAAATTAAATCCAAATCAGATTAGAAATACGAAGAATCATCCAACAATTGATTATTCGGTGATGTAAACAAATCTATACATAAAATAAGAGAACTGTATAACAACTTACACTATACAATGACAAATTAAATTCAGCACTGACAATAGGGGGAAAGCATAAATTAGCAATATTATGGAAACAGAAAAAATAATTTCTCAACAAACCTTGCCAAAAGCATAAGAATACAACGGATTTAACTACAGCAAATTTGATTGCAGGATCAAATGGTTGTAGGATGCTTCGAGTGGCCAAGTAGAATAAAAGTAAAGCATAAAGTGCCACAAATGCAGACCCATTATATACTACTGTCACATATAAGTAGCCATTCGTAGCGCTAAAGAAGAAATTGGCAAATATTATTCTTAAAAACTTAAATTACTGCAGTATGGTGTGATAATCATAATGAGCTTATTGAAATAATTATTTTGATATTTCAAACAATGAGATAGACAGTGAAAGTCTAGTGTTATCAAGGATGATTTAAATCAGCTTGTACACATAAACATATGCATTTTACATATTATATATACATATCGAAGCACTTCTATTGACATCAAATTCATTCACAAAAAACTAAGCGACATCTTAGATTTTATTACGACCCAAAAAACCTCCGCTTTCTTTTATCCCAAATACCTTAAGAGTAAGTGAAACTTTATCACGTAAACAATCCAGAAATCAACCACCAGGAAACTTGCAGAAGCAATTGGAATTCTAATAGTCATCACTGAAAACTCGTATTAACTGTTTTTCTTCACATGATACTTTAATACTGACAACACCGTATCTATTAAAGTAACCAAAAGGTTTGCGTTTGTAAAATTGTTCAAACTAAAAACAGATTATTTAATCTCCAAAAAAGTGCTAGAAACTACAATGTGACACTTAATATACAAGGGACCTAAGTAAATCAGCAAAGAACTTTACTAAAATTTACAAACATGAAACCAATAACACAAATTGTATTTCTGCTCTAATCATGAGCTCAGAATAGTAAAAATCAAACAATATTGTTTTGTTTAGCGACCACCAATATCGGGCTAACTATAGACACAAATAGATTACACTATAATTAGGCTACTATTAGTCCCTTCCTAGTAGCAATTTCTTGAGATTCGATTATTTATCGGTTAGATGATGATTACGACCGAGTCTTAATTATCATTAAAAGTCTCGATTTAAAAAATGTCTGTTCTGAAAATATATAAACGTTTAATGAAGTTTGAAAATAACAGGAAACCTAATGGAAGGTAAGTAATGCAGCACGAAAGTTGTAACAGATGAAGTAGACGTGTAAACGTAATTTTAAAACCGACTTAGGACGTCGTCAAAATTGATCCAGAAAATAGCACTTGTAAAGATGGTGGAGATGGAAGTTTCTTATCCTTGAACGTTATAATAGTGGACGATAAGATAAACAAGGTAGATAAGGGATTAGTACAAAGTGATAGTTACTAGCTGTTTAGGCAAACCAATGAAACTGACGCATGGGAACCATGTTTAGCAAGATAGTAATAATGAAAGGATAGGATAGATAGATAACAATAAAAGGGAAACAAATAAAACTAATTTACAAATCGTGCTGTTTCGAAATGATGGTGTTCTACCAAAGTTCAAAACTGTGGTACACTTTCTGATATGAGTTACCAAATGAGTTAACAAATTCCCAAAATAGAACAAGAACTGCCTGTTTGACCGAAAGAGCTCGAAAGAAAAATCTAAAAAAATTAGCCATCGAACGAATAGCGATTTGTATTCCAGCTCCGAAAAAATCTTTGAGTGAACACAAGTTCTTCCCAATGCTCCACGTAAAATGGCAAGTGCCACAAGCTTAACATTGAGATTAAGTACTTACTGGTTATCAGTATGCAATAAGTAATAAATATTACTTTATAGTCCAGACTCCCAGATTTATTTGAACACTTTAACATTGATACAAGGGGGTATCGATACATATGCGCTACACAATAACAATGTGGCTGTGAAGAGATAGAGAATGTAAAGTGCATATAATAAAAGAAGTTATGCTCACTTTTTATGAAGAAAGTAAAAGAAAGGTACAACAGAATAGCCACTGGCATCTATTCTGAGCCATATCTAAAAACGTCTCTAGCCACTGTGTGCACCATCTATAAGACCACAACAAGGGAGTAGTGAAGGACCAGCAAAAGCCTATCTGCTCACTGCCCAGGGTGAGTGCAGGATCAGGGTGCGAAGCACATACCATACCTACTGATACAAGCATAGAGCAAAACTACTCTCACCGACGCATTGTAGATCCGAACTTTCACAGCCAGACTAACGTCACGAAGGCGCCAAAGATGGCCCACATTGGCATAAGCCACTCTGGCTTTCACTATACGTGCATTGATCTCATCACTCAAGTCACCACCAGCACTTATGCAGCTACCCAGATGCACGAACTTCTCGACGAGTTCTATCTGCTCACCATCCAGACTGAGTACAGGATTAGAATCCTGCCAGTCTTGTAGAAGTACTTTGCACTTCGAAGGTGCGAAGCACATACCATACCTACGGACATTGGTTGCCAACTGATTAAGTGCGGATTGCATGGCTTGAACATTCTCGCACAGTAAGACAATATCATCCGCATACTCAAGGTCGAGAAGTCTTTCTCCAGGCAACAGATCCACACCACCATTACTTACATCCATCAGAGCTGTTTCCAGAATGTCATCGATGGCAAAGTCGAAGAGGAATGGTGAGATTGGGCAACCCTGCCTAACTCCACTGCTTGAATGGAATAGTGGAGAAAGGTGGTTGTATGCCCTCACTCTGCCTGAGGTGTTTGTATATAGGGCCTTAAAGAAGTTAATAGACTTCTCAGGCACACCCTTCTTCAATAGACAATCCCAGAGAACAGTTCTGTTCAACAAATCGAAGGCAGCCCTGATGTCAAGAAACACTACGATTGTTGGCCTTTGATAAGTATGACGGTGTTCTAACATTTGGCGGAGGGTGAAGATATAATCAATACATCCTCGACCAGGACGAAAACCAGCCTGCTCCTCGCGAGTCAATCCTTCTCGGGTTTTGAACAACCTACGAAGTATGACGGAAGTCAATAGCTTGGACGCAATCGGAATTAGACTTATCCCCCGATAGTTGTTACAGGAACAACGTGAACCCTTTTTAAAGATAGGGACAACTATCGACTCATTCCATGACGTTGGTACACTCTCTAGTTCCCAGACCTTTGTAAACAACGTCGTCAGCTCCTTAGACATAAAGTCACCACCATCTTTAAAAAGAGCCGGAGGTAAGTCGTCTGGGCCCGGTGATTTGTAGCGTTTCAAGAGTTGGAGTTCCTTGCGGACTTCCGCCTTGTTGGGTGGATCAGTCGTCACAGACCATGGAAGGCGATACCATCTGATTGATGTTGCCGGGGCAGCTGACCAGCTTAACTGATCCTTGAAAAATTCTGCCCACCGTCCAAGGCGTCCATAGATGTTATAAATAGACATGCCATCGAGTTTACGGATTACTTCACTCATACCAGATTTTTTAGTGCTAGTGACTCGGATGAGTTAAAAGAGTTTCTGGTAGTCACCAGGTGCAGCTACTGCTTTCATCTCGTCAGCACGTTCCAACCATCAGGCTTTTCAGTACTTACGCACGTTTTACACAATTTATTTGCGTAAGAATCTACGTTTACCGTCAAACTTGCGGTTAGCAGGAGTAGGCTGATGGGCTTCAATGAGTTGTGAGGAGCCTGAAGAAACTCAGTGCTTATAAGTAGGATGTTTCGCGAAGTTGCAAGTGTTTACTCGCCATTTTCATGGAGTCATGCAATTGCAACGATTGCTCATCTATGACTAAATGACATCGTTTCTCACACCGATTTCTTCTCACTTTGATGGAACTTTCTAATCTAACAGCATAAAACCGACTATTAATGGGGATCAAGTTGATCAGGGTTGCCTCAGCTTTAGGGCTTAGTATGACACCAAACGCCAGCAAAACCAAACGAAGATGCCACAAGGTCCCCGGATAAACGCACGTGAAACAAGCTTTTCGAAGTGACCGATAGGAATTTGTAGTACTTCCCTAGTCTTGAATACAAGTCTCGGATAGACAACAGACATCGATGTTAAGACTTTCTAAGGACATAGCCGACCCTCTCTGTTGTCTGATTGATCTGCAGGAATATAAGCACTCTGGGGGGGGCAGTTTAAAAGGTTTACGGGATTTCATAAAGACTGTTTCGGTATTCGTATTCGGTGGTAGCATCCAACTTTCGACCAGTCAGTGACTTGAGATCGTTTATATCGTTACATCCTCCCCAGATGACAAACCTAACCTAGACTCCCTACAACTGTTTACATCTTGTTAGGTCCCGATAAGCATAATGAATGATAACTTTTGGGATCCATTCATGGACGAATAATATGCGTATATTTTTATCGTATAATTGTTAAATAACTAAACTGTTCATATTCATGTACCTCTTGTTATGAGCTTTATTTTGACCTATGAACTATTATTATACGTTTTATCATTCTTGAATTATGCTCTGTCTATTAATTACTATCTCCCACATTCACAGCCACATTTAGCTAATACTTGTACAAATGTTGTTTCATATTTTATGGTCTGTCTGGTTGATATATAAACCCAGTATGCTTGAAATAAATGATTCATATTGCATAGGCTGAGATTGGTATTCTGGATTTAACCGGCTGGGCTAGGCGAAAAGAAGGACCAATGAGGAGTCTAGGCTGCTAGTACGGTTTATGCGTCATTAGTCCGATCGATAATTCACTGCTCTCTGATTGGCGGTATCGTTAACAGGGCACACAGACCACAAGTTATAACACATCTTTAACTTGAAGTTAGGTTTTATTACAACGCATGAAGTCGAAATGAGTTTCAATTCTATCACTATAAGACAACTAAATCAGTGACAATAATTGCTACAACCACAAAATGAAAAAACCACTACTACCGTGCATCCGAAAACTGTCCCCATATCATGTAATCGTTACAGTTATTAATGATTAAATTACCTGAAAATTCCATGTTTATATACGCCAATAGCTTGTAGAATAATAGTTACAATCGATGTCAACGGTTTGACCACACAAAACTGTAAAGTTGCCTAATGAAACAAATAAAAATGAATAATTAAAAACTCAGGATCCAAAAGCTCTGCTTATCCACAAAAATACATGTCAATTTCATTTCAATACTTATCAGAAAAGTTTACAATAAAGAAAAATGGGACAAAGTATGATATACTGTACAACATAAAATAAACAACATCAGTGAAATGCTTAGTAAGCTATTGATTCAACCAGTGAAATATTGATGATAAGTAACAAGAATTAAATCATACTTGTTCGGAATACACTACAACTAATTTACAACCAACAGAAAATTTGAGTGGTTTTAGTACAAAAATTAAGAATTAAATAAATATATAGTTGAGTAGATTTCCTAAATTGCAAAGCCTCAAACTAGTTTTCTGAATTTAACAAATTTATGAAAATCGATAGCATAAAATGAATTAATTAGAGATCCTAAATTGTTAAATAAATCTTTCTAAATTTACATAACTCCACATAGAAGAATGACCTCTAGAAAAGGAAGTTTCCATTTCAACTGGAAAGACATCAGAAATAAGAAACCATCGAAATGTTTACCATAGTTTAAGAGTTGAGAGGTGACACACTGACCAAACAAATAAACTTTCAACCAGTGAGTAACAGGTTCGAACGGTGTTTTAACTGTTTTGGTTCTGGCAGCCAGGTGTTAGAGGGACATAGATTGGATTAAATTATGCTCAATGCACGATTGCACACCGCTTAGCTAATTCTTATCCAATCAGCGCTAGTCGATACTTGGAGAATATTCTCATGTAAAAACTACAAATATACTAACGGTTTTCTTATTGTGCTTCTCACTTTCATCTAACCTTGTTGTTTGGAATATAATCTCATTCCTGCTCAATCGTGTTCTGATTTGGGGACTTGTCGAGTGAATTGGTGTCCAAGAATACTAAGCAATAGGAATAGCTGGGTTGTAATAAGGGAGAATTATAACAGTGGCGACGAAGAAAAAGGAAAAAAAATCAAGATGTGCATATCAGATGACCAGCTCGACCGAATACTACAACAACAGCAATCACAATTACATGCACAAATGAGGTTCGTGGAGACTCTGACTCAACAGCTCAACATCCACTGCTCGAGTTCACATGCTATTTCAAGTACGTCTTGTGATGCAGTTGCTAGCAGCATCCCAGAATTCATCTATCACCCCCAAAGTGGAAATACTTTTCTCACGTGGTTCAAACGTTGGGAAGATACATTTAGAATAGAGTCCTGTAAACAAGACGACGCGTGGAAGACTCGATTGTTGGTACGTAAGTTGGGAAGTAATGAACATGCACACCAATGAAGCCATCTAAGAAAACGGCCAAAAACGCATCAGGTGGTGTGCTAAAACTGGTTGGTGAATTACAGTGTGAATTTTCCTTCAATGGAACTAACTGTACAGGAATATGTTACCTAACAGAACGGCCAAACCTTGATCTTCTTGGTCTAGATATGTTAGATAAACTTGGAATAATGGATGTACCGATTAACAGTGTCTGCAACGTATTGTGTTCATCATTAGACACCCCAGTACTTGCAAAGAAGACAGGTGAAAGGTTACTAGAAAAACTGAAGAGAAAATTTGCTTCTGTTTTTCAGAATAGCCTTGGCCATTGTACCAAGATGAAAGCACACTTACCATTAAAACCAGAAGCCAAACCTATTTTTCGTCCGAGACGTCCTATACCATATGCTACTCTTGAGCTAGTCGATCAGGAACTTAATCGCTTGCAACAGGCTGATGTAATCCAACCAGTCAACTACTCTGCATGCGCCGCGCCGATCGGAGTGATTAAGAAGGCCAATGGAACTATACGCATATGTGCAGATTTCTCAACCGGTTTGAATTCTGCATTACATGTATATCAGTATTCGTTACCAGTTCCTGAAGACCTGTTTGCCAAGCTTAATGGTGGAACATGTTTCGCGAAAATAGACTTCTCCGATGCCTGTCTGCAAGTGGAAGTAGATGAAGACAGCAGAGAGCTTCTGACCATTAACACTCATCGAGGGTTATTTCAATACACCTGTCTACCATTTGGCATCAAGATCACACTTGCCATCTTTCAGCAAATAATGGATACGATGCTAACAGGTATACCTGGTACAACAGGTTGTCTAGATGATATCATAGTTATGGGTTCAACAGACAATGAACTTTCTGATCGACTACACCAAGTCCTTAACCGAGTGTTGGAGTATGGTTTCCAACTACGTGGGGAAAAATGTATCTTCTTCATGCATTCGATCAAATACCTTGGTTTCAACTTAGATAAGAACGGTCGCCGACCAGACCCTACCAACATCGAAGCCATTCAGAGGATGTCTGCACCAACTGATGTCCCTTCATTAAGCTTCTTCTTATGGTTAATCAGTTGATACAGCATATTCGTGCCTGAAATACATCGAGTGAGAGGTTCCCTGAATGAATTACTATCAAAAGATAAACCTTGGAAGTAGTCAGCAGAATGTCAAGCATCTTTCGACAGAGTCAAATCAATGCTCAGCTCAAAGCTTCTGTCAAAATATCTCATAAAATTCTCTATAGTCGTACGTTTACTCTACTGACAGACCACAAACCTTTGATTGCAATCTTTGGATCTAAGAAAGGAATCCCTGTCTATACGGCTAATAGATTACAGCGCTGGGCAACAATGCTCTTGAGCTATGATTTCAATATCAAGTATCAGTCGACAAATACTATCGGTCAAGCCGACACTCTCTCTCTCGATTAATTGGAGTTCTACTCCTAATTCCTTATATTACGTTAAATATTCAGTTCTAATATTATTCCATACTTTGATTAATCGGTTCCATCTGGTCTTTTCAAACTATATTCCCCAGTTTTAGTTTGTCTTTCACTAACAGACATTAATGTTACTTCTACTTCTCTGAAATACATCGTATTAATTTTCTCTAAATGTCTTTATGTGAAGTGTTACAACGTTGGTCAATTCACATTTGTGCAACTTCAGACGACGTTATTTATTGAAAGGTGAATGATCGGCTACTAACCTTTGAAAAACCCACATTCCAATTCGGTCATTATTGATAATTGGGTGACTATTTAATTAGGTATTTTCAATTTGAAGACTTTTCATCACAAACTGAAGTTTCAGCTAGAAAACAAACGAAAACTCAACACACAACTCCTTGCCTTCTCATTTTTTCCCTTGATCAACGTATATGTATAGATTTAATGTAAACAAGTGCATAAAAAAGTTGAGTGTGCTAAGGCTAAAAAAATAATAATTCGTTATTCAAGTTATTATATTCCCTCTATTTAATACTGTTATTCTGTCAATTTTCATTTCCCTCTATACCTATTTTACACTCTCAAAAAGACGTATGAGGTTATAATGAATCCAAAATTAAATTTATTAAGAATCATACCTGTTTGCAAAATCGCAGAAATTCAATTGTATACGTTTGATTATAAAAGCAACAAGTACAATATCCCCATGATCGTCTAAAAAAATGTGTGAAAGAATTAGTGACAGGGAAAAGGTTGACTTAACTAAGTTTACTTATTAGTTTCGCACGAATAAGATAAACATATATGTATTTCATAAATAATTCAAAATATGTTCCACACTGATTACGATCATTCTTAATACAAAAAGCCGATTGGGTTGTTACGATAAACAATCTAATGTCTCGCCTTTTAGGTTCGTTGTCTGACTGCACAATGATTAAATGATACTGTGGTAACTAAGTATATCATCTTGCGCAATTCACATATATTGAGTTAATAAGTATGTAAGTGTAAGAAGTCGAATATGAAAGTATTTGAGGCACATATGTTCCAGACACTCCTTGATGAAAGAGAATGATAAAAGACTGGAACAACAGAAATGCCTAACTCAGTAATTTTTCTGGATGCTAGATCCCCAGAAATCACTTGGTAAACGTCATATCTTTGTTACTTCATTTTCAAAATTTAAATTTCTCATTTTCGCGCCAAAAGTGCCCACTTTTACCTTCAGTTTGTATTTCCCACTTGGAAGGATCTTAAGTGTCATTGGTTCGTTCCCTCTTTTTTAGTACGCTAATTTGTGAATTTTTCCAAGGACATTTCCGAACTGTATATATATGCATAAGTTGTGTGCTTGTTCATTCGTGCTTCCGACTGCTTATAGATGAATATGATCTTCTCCCCCTAGTTGGCAGGGCTGGAGTGCAGTGGAGTAGCTTAGCATGTCCTGGTGTTGTGTTAGTGACTATCGTTTCGTTCCATTAACAAGTATTTAACAAGTCAAATGTAAAATAAAGCATTTAAAAGTTACTCATACACAAATACCGTCGTCTGGAGTTGCACAAATGTGAATTGAACAACGTTGTAACACTTCACATAAAGACATTTAGAGAAAATTAATACGATGTATTTCAGAGAAGTAGAAGTAACATTAATGTCTGTTAGTGAAAGACAAACTAAAACTGGGGAATATAGTTTGAAAAGACCAGATGGAACCGATTAATCAAAGTATGGAATAATATTAGAACTGAATATTTAACGAGGACATTTATTTCTCCGCAACCGATTTCGAGCCACGTCACCACCTGAGGTTTTCGACCACTGATCGTGGTTGTCAGGTGTGCCTCAGTCAGGAGGTTCATGCCTCGTGACACACGTTAGTTTAATAATCAATGTCTTTAGACCACATTTATAAACAACCAGTTTATTGGCCTGACCAATATTTGTTTTTTTTATCATCTTAGGATAAATTATGACTCTTTCTTCATATAAGATGAAAAAAGGACGGGTCTACGTCATCAAGCGTAAATGGATGAAGCAGAAGTAATATTTGCTTTCTAAAATTATTACTTTGTTTCCAATCAAATATCAACGGAAACAAATTTTTAACTATAGTTGTGTACTTCACATAATAATATTTACACTTACTAAATCATGGTTCTAGGGTTTCGATGAGTCCTTAACTAACGGTTTTGTGTTAGAGCTAGCGATACTACACGACTTGGTTGAACTGAATTAGGTAGTAGTGAAAAGATTCTAAATACATTTTTTTAACCATTAAGGGATGGATTTCGAAAAAACTGATTATAAACTGTCGTATATTCTTGTATCTTAACTAAAACACAAAGATATTAATATTGGGATCAACACCATTAGTTATTCACAAGATAAAACACTGTCACTTCTATGAATGCTTCACAACTGAATAACATTTAAACCAGGGAATTCAGGGCGAAAATTATCCCACTGAAATGTGATGAGGTGGCCTTGTAATTGGAATAGTCAACTTCCAACCACTGGACTTCACATTGAATGCTCGACTCCCTACTTTGGAATATGCACTCAGACAATGACACGAACATTTGCACAAAACATATTTGCATATATTAGAGTAAAGCCTGATGAGGATCTAATCGAAAACAATATTGTTCGCTTATATATGTTGTTCTAAATTTACATTATGGGAATATTTCAAATTCTCAATTATTAACTTACGGTAACTCACGACCACGAATTTCCGACAGAATGCAACTTTCTCCACCGAGATATTCATAACACAAACTTAGAAAACTATAGACCACAAATGCTAAAACGAACCAACAAAAAGGCGTAAAGAACAATAGGAAATATAAGAACTTATGAAAATCTGATCATGAGAACCTATGAAACAAAGAATGAGTTTTAAGATGGAGATTATTAGCTCACGTGGAGTTTTGTTCTTCGAGCTGAGTCACAGATTTTCCTGTCGATCTCGATTTTGATTGATTATTGTTGACCTTTAACCTGCTATTTTCTACCTCTATATTTTGATTGCATCTCTCTTTGCCTTGATTATTGGTCTTATAACTGTCAGATTCAAATATGTAGAAGATACGACAGAGCTGTAGGTATTTGACTGTGGTACCGGAAAACATGAGTTTCCTTACTGATTCACATAGGTTTTGATAAAGAGTGTGAACAAATATAAAATGTAGGTCTAAAGTGTTTATCAAAATTTTTAAACAACTGACATGAAGGTAAAATCATAACATCTCTAGATATAAGAATCATAGCACCCTAATAAAGTGTCGCATATCCACGCCAACATCTGACTGTATTTTATTGTACTGATAGTAGAGGTCAGCTTTTAATAAATGATTGCATATCAAAACTCTGGTTACAAAAACTAAGACAGGCAGAAATACTGATCATTCTAGAGGTTTCGATACTGATAAAATTTACTAACGATGAAACTGTGAGGGAAGCGTGAAGAGGAGGCTAATTTTTTAGAATGACACATAATGAAGGTTACCTGTGTTGAGTCAGCATCTGCAAGAATATTTTGAGTGTCTCGAATCAATTTATGATGTAATCTTTTCTATTCTTTTATAGACACATATAATTATAAATACAAATTTAAAGCTGAAGTAAATTATTCCGTCGAAAAGAGAAAATTTCCTTTGCTGAATTCTCTTTATTATAATTAGTAATCGATTATAATGGGTAATCAGTCACACAAACAGGAATTTGTTATTCTGCATAGTACAATACAATATTTGATTGAATTTGAATATATTGTTCATTGTATTGTGCATTAATAACTTGATGACATCATATAGATTATCCAAGGTTCGACTCAACTGCTCAATGTTCGTGTATTAAGGTTAAAACTATTAAATAAAACTCACTGTTTGTCTTGGCTTCATGTTTATTCGTTAAGGAAACTTTTACATTCAAACAGTCAACTTCGCTTAACACAAGTACAGTTGAGAAAATGACTTTATTTAAGCTTAATAATTTAACCTTATAAAGCTAGGATTATCCGGGAACGTGGGGTCAGCGGATCAATGAGAACAGCCAAGCACCCTTATGTCTAGATTGGATGATCGCTAATGTAGAAATCCTAGTTGATAACCTCTTGATTCTGGATGTTTTAGGCGAAAGCGATTCCGCTCGTATGGTTTCTTAAAATCTTCAGGCAGCTAAGTTATATGTAACATAGCTCTCAACGCTAAATGTGAAACTGTACTTTTGGGCCGAATATAAACGAATTAGCAACAATAGGACACAAAGGTAGACCAAACAAGCTAGGAACCTTTCCGCTAAGCCACTAAAGGAATGTAGACACTAGTACCAGACTAAAACGATAGACAGACTCATTTAACGTTAATAGTTTATTCCATTATCCGGCGTTTTTTAACAGGTTCAAGTCATTGTTTCTTAATTGTAGGTCCTAATGCCCCAAATACAAACGAAACGGATGCAGAGATTCCTGGCTAGTCAACATTCCCAAAAGTTCAAACAATCGCCCACAGTTATCACAAACGACAACTTCAGTGACAAGTACACCAAGAATCTCATAGATTAACTTAAGTGCCAAATCGTTGCATTTCAAACTACAGCATCTACGGAAAACACTCCATGGTCAGGAAATGCTTCATTTCACCACAGCCCGATGATTATTTACGAGTCTTCTAATTCATGGAGTTTAGCTTATCGTGGTCTACGGGATTATTTTCTATCAATAAAACTTTTCGCCACTTATAATTTCTTGTTGTTCAATGAAAAGACAAAAAATGTACCAAAGTAACAGATTATTACTTTGACAAAGCTATTGGTATTAGATAATGAAACGTCGTTAAAAACAAACCTTCGTTCTCACTCACTGGAAAAGATAGATTTCTGATAACAATATCATTTACCTAATGTGCAAGCTTTTAAGAGCCATTAACTTTTAACCTGTTTTGGACATCTAGACGCTCTTCTTACCAACAATGAAGGGATGTCAAGAAGGGTCGCTCTTGTATTGAGAATCTAATGAAAGTGTTGGTTAACTCGACCAACATTCGTGATTGTAAAGGTAAGGCGAATATTATATATCACAACGTTTAGAAAGTCTCTAATTAGGTCAGTAATGAGAGTCTTATCTGCAAACAGATACTTTTAGTTACTTGTAATTGATTGGTATGATTCATATGCCCCCGAAAGCCTTGATAAGGCCGAGGGTGGCGAGTCAGCTGTCCCTCTAGAACACGTGCATACAACCATTGCCATGGAAGTCCTACTCGCTGCCTTACCACAGCATTACTGTTGTTTACGAAATTGAGAGAACGAAAAGCGAATGTCCGGCGCTCTAACCGGGTTGGTGGATATGGAGGGTTCACCTAGGAGAGTTGTAAAACCCTGATTACAAACCAATGGTGCACATGGGCTCCAGGATCCTGAAGGAATAAGTGGCGTATTAACTAATTGTTGGTCATCAGCTAACATGGGACTGCATCTCCTGACGTTGCTCTACTGCTTTGTGGACCAAACCCTTATTTCATAGGCTCCAGATGTGGCCCCCTAAGAAAATCACCTGCTTAGGTCTGGACGTTCGGGCAGTACTACAGCCCTCACACAAACTAATTGATTTTGAGGCGCATATCTATTTGGTGCCTCGTTGTACCAACGTTTATGTGGGTAAATAAATAAATCTCTTCTGTTTACTTACAACGATTTCAATTTTTGTGCGAAGGACCTCTTGGATTATATTTTCTGTGCCGTGTGTCGAACGTCAAACATCATCAGCACAAATTGGCAACGTTTTCAAGTTACAAATTCGCTAAAACAAGCAATGTGTACACGTATAGGTTGCAAATGTTTGGACAAGTCACAATTGATTTTATAAAGGTACTTTGCCGATTGCATGAAATACATAATACGCTTTCTAGTCATATACAATTAGTTAGTGAGAGAAACAGCCACAAATAACGGCTAGGGAGTTATATCGATTTACAATGCTCATGCCTGTCTATGACGATAGTTTATTACAGCATTCCTACGGCAGTTTCCCAAATAATCGCCGATCGTCACTATGACAACCATATGACCGCATAACAATACGAAATATGATTGGTTTAAATTTGCTTGAGGTTAGTATGAGACAGGCAGTAATAGCTACGTAAAGGGAGATGTGTACCACCCACGCGAAAAACTGACATGTATGACCAACGCGACCTGAATTTACGAACCGAGAGCAGATTAAAATCGAAGATTTAAGTATGGTCATCAAAAAGAGTTATTTTGGGTTGAATAAAGAAGTTATTCATAAATTTTCGTATCACAATAAACGTTGTGGATATTATAGTAATTTAATAGTTGAGTTCATGCATAGCATAGTACTCAAGTGAGTAAACTCGACGAAATAGAACGAAGATAGGAAAAATTGCAAAAAACAAAGTTGATTATAGAAGAGGATGGAAAACCACATGGTCTCCAGAACTGAGTTTCATTTAGGTCGATCGACCAAATTATAACCACCTAAACACTTTGTCTTCCGAAATTTAGTATATGTCCAAATAATTTCAGCCTCACATTCGTGGAAAAAGCTGACAGGTGTATGAATAAATTATTTCAACTAGATATATAGGCAGAACAAGGTGACCGATGCTTTGACATCTGCATAAATTGAAATTAATCTAGTTATTTATACGGTACCGACAAAATTGTAAGGATAAGCTTCTCTTTTATGTCGGAATAAAATATGCAAACTACATAGTCAATATACGGATTTTACTAACATGTTTAACATAAAACCTGATAAAAATGGGCACTGAGAACAGTTTGCGCGATGCGAAATAAGGAAGGAAAAGGAAGTACAATCAAGAAAAATACAGTTCAAATAGAAACACGACCAAGAAAGACTTATTTCAAATACGGTAGTTCCTCTCACTTTTGTGAAGGATGTAAAAGAGAACTACATCAGGTTCGCCCCTGGCTTCTAATCTGACCATGTTTGGAGCGACTGAGTTGTAGTATCTCCAGTACACAAACTGGGGAGTCGTAATGGACCGACAGGAAGTAGTTCCATACCGCTTCCTTCCATGCATAATACGGAGTCATGGCACAAGCTGATCACCTCTCCGCTTTTTCCGCCCAGTTCCAGCATCGAGAAATACTAACTGGACCGAGAGAGGCTGCGATGTTATTCAAGCTACCGACGTCGGAATCTCATGAGAGTGACGCTAACTATAATGAACTTCAGTATTATTAATATTGTGTTTTCACTGGGTGTCAGAAATCATTTAGACAAAGACGCTCGAACACAGTGCCTTCAAGGATCCTCAGCTCGAAGGGGCCGCGTCCCACGAGCATTGGGAGAAGCACTCTCACTGACACATTTGAACTCGGTCTTTTATAACCAGACTAAAAACACGATAGCTTCTACTACACATAGACTAATTACATATGTGCTAGGTTTGAACCTATCACGAGTTCACTTAATCTGCGAACGAGAAACAAGACTCGGTGACCAAAGACCAGTAAGCTAGCTATTGATATCGTCCCAGCCCCGCTATCTAGAGGAAGAAGTTCAAGCTTGGAATGGGAAAAGTATATTCTGCAACAGCCAGAAAGCGAGGGATCACCAACAAACACAACTTAAAAACGTATATATACAAATATATATAATCGATATTGCCATGGAGCTTTTAAATATTTAATCGATAAGTTCGTTAATCGACTATGTGCGTGGGTGGTAAGAAATGCCCACGTATACATCTGCATACGAGCTCCACAAGGTAAATTTACAAAATATGAGTTTTGGAGATCTATCGTCCCGAACAATATGTCATGCCATCACTAGCACTGACACAACTACCAGATAAACAAATATTAGGACGACTAACGAATCAACACAGAGTGAGTGTAAGCACAGGCTTTTATGAATCTTGTATTAGTTACATTTCGGAGGTAAAATGTACGTGCCATATGTACGAACGATCATTTGCAACATCAGGTACCCTTACCAAATCAAAATCTATTCGATACACTAAATCTAGCATCTAAATCTAAGACAATTGTGGGGAGGAGGATTTATTCTACATGATAGTCTAGTAGGTGATAAATGAATCCCAATCTATTCTATAGCTCAGAATTTGGAATTTTTCGAGTAGTGTCCTGATTGATATGGCGACAGAACATTCAAGATCTTATCGTCTTGGTCTACTCATATCTGTACAACTCTTGCTATGAAATATAGTACGATTATTCTCTTGGCTTATATTCTGATGAATTTGTTGTGCACACCTTTAACAAACTAAGCGAACAAAGGCCGATTTGAGTTTATTCACTACCGTAACTGATTACATGCATTCAGCCTTGTCAGTATTCGGACAATTACATCCAAGTATTGTATAACAGGGTTCCTCATTTAAACTGAACCAATATATACGCTCTAGACTACAGTCAGTAACAACGTAGAACTTTGTACGTACGTACATCAGTTCGAGTTTTCAAACCACATTAGAACAGAGATGGGGTTGTCAATTCAAATCCCGTAATGGTAGAAGTAGTAAGAGTATAAGTAGTAATCGGAAACACCAGGGTTTGAAGATGTTATTCAAGGAGTATAATTTAGTGAAATGAATTTGGAAAGAGACAAAAGAGACAAGGAGAATTCAGGAGATGAGAATTTGGGAGAACAAACAGTAAACCTTCAACAACATTGCACAAGACTAAAATTTTGCTTGGATGATTCGTCAGTTGGTAGCATTAGTTTACCTACCGGTCCCAGATGTCGTAACTGCATTTGACAGTCTAATGGTCACCATTCTACGTAGAGAATGAGGGAAGTATTCACAAATTATTCTAAAGACCCCTGGATTGGGTGACTAATAAGATGTGGACGCAGCGACCCAACTTTTAGAATTGGATTGTAGAATGTTCATAATTCTGTTATAGAAGATCTTACTAAAATAAACTATACGAAAGAAATGTGGTATAGAGGATTTAGCTCGTTCACTGACGCCGCTTAACCGAGGATATAGAAATTAATTGATGCACTGAAGAAGGAACAGAGATTAAGTAGACTGAAAATCAGACAGTTTGTCGCAGAAATCCAGAAACAGTATATAAAAAGGGAGCACAAGTAGGTAGAGGCACATATTAGACTGCTTGTAGAGGATACTCGACACTAGATTATTTACGTAGAAAAGCATGCAATTTTCATTTGCATATTTAGATAATATTAAAATGTGGTTTGAAAGTTTGTAAACGTAATTAACATTTACGCATAATATTACGTTAATAAACCACCTTTTTGA
This sequence comes from Schistosoma spindalis, assembly GCA_946903255.1. Classification (NCBI taxonomy): domain Eukaryota; kingdom Metazoa; phylum Platyhelminthes; class Trematoda; order Strigeidida; family Schistosomatidae; genus Schistosoma; species Schistosoma spindalis. The sequence goes on along the minus strand of OX336421.1, from coordinate 8,700,546 downwards.
TTCTCGCTCTTGGTTTATTCTTAGGTCAGTCGATACATTAGTGACATTATTTTATTGTATCGTTTAATTGCCCTTTTGGGTTGAAGAGTTGTCAACGGGATGAAGTGAGAGTTTAAATTTCATATGTTTTGACTTCCTCAAAATCTGCTTATCTTATTGGTCAGGTGATTACTTCTCTAACCTAGACGACCAAGACAGTTGAACTAATGAGATGTTCCTTTTCCTGATGAATGAAATTCGAAGTAATATACTGAGCACAAAATATTGATTTAAAGTTTTAAAACCGTGCAGATGATCTAATAATTGTATTAATATTAAAGATAATCTTTACTTATAAACTTAGTGGTGACAGATTAAATGCTCAAAAATTGTGTACTCAAATGAATGTAATGTTTGTAAAGAAATTTACTGCTTAATAAAATAATCGCCACAGGAATAACTGAACTATGTAGAGACTACTTTTTCACTTAATATTCTATATACAGACAAATTAGATGAGAATAAACGATATATGAGACCATATGTCGAAAGTATGGAGAAATTTCCCCGAAGTCACTAAACGACAATAATATGAAATGAGAACAATAAGTGTAAGTCATATTTACTAACTTTAATACTTGCGCCAGTTATCCATTGTGGAGGAGCATAGGGCGCCCAACACCATTCTCCATCGACTTCTGTAGTGGACAAACCTTTCCAATTAGTTGCCATTCATCCTTCTGATGTCTGCTTCTGATTTTCGGCCCAATGTGCTCCTTTGTCTTCCTCTTTTCCGTTTCCTTTCAGGATTCAAGTTAGCGCTTGCTTCATGATGCAGTTTGGTTATTCCTATCCACCTCAAACGTATTTTCCTAATTTTCTTCAGCTAGTAGTTGGCTTGTTCTTTCCCATAGTAGGTTGCTGATGGAATCCGGCCAACGGACACTGAGTGTCTTGCGAAGACAATTGTTTAGAAATACCTATACTTTTTTGATGATGGTTGTTGTGATTCCCGAAGTTTCATTTTTGTACAGTAGAACTGTCTTGACGTTCGTATTGAAAATTCTCAATTTCTTGTTGGTTGACAGTTGTTTCAAGTTCCATATGTTCTTCAACTATAGGAATACGGCCCTTTTCCAATCCTCACCGTTACGTCTGCATCAGATTCTTCTTGTTCATCGATGATGCTGTCTAGGTACGTGAGTATCTCCATCAAGTGTGATTGAGTTGGTGTTTTCCGTGTTGTATTTGAGGGTCTTGGTTTTTCCCTTGTGTGTATTGAGGCCCATTGCTGTACAGGCTGTTGCTACACTGGTTGTCTTGACCTGTATTTGTTGGTATGTTTGAGATAGAAGAGCTAGGTGATCTGCGAAGTCAAGTCGTCTAGTTGCATGCAGCCTGTCCATTGTATTCCGTGCTTCTCCTCAGATGTCGAGGACTTCATAATCCAGTCAACCACCAAAAGAAAAAGAAAGGGGGTAGAATAAGCAGTGTTGTCTGAAACTGGCCCCCACATGGAATGCGTCTGTCAGCTGTCCTACATACACGACTTTGCAGTGTAGCCCGTCGTATGAATTCTGGATGATGTTGACGATCTCAGGTGAACCACAGTATCGAGGATGATTTTATAGGGTTCTCCTATCGACCCTGTCAAACGCCTTCTCATAGTCAAGGAAGTTGATGTATAGTGACGAACTCCATTCAATTGGTTGCTCAACAGTTATCCGTAATGTCGCGATTTGGTCCGTGCACGAGGTCCATACTGTCGGGCGTCTACTGAATCTCTCATCCGGTTCGACAACACTTTGTTGGAAACGTTTCCTGGTTCTGACAGTAGTGTGATGTCACTGTGGTTTGCAGATTTGCTCAGATTTCCTTTCTTTTGTATCTTGATGAGATTTCTTTGTGTCCAGTCTGTCGGCAATTGTTCCTCTTCCAAATCTCCGTGAATAGAGTGTGGAGCATGTTTGTAGTTGCCTATAACCAACTTTTGAATGCTTATAGGTTTCCAAAATCGCTGCCCATTTTTGTTTCTACCTCCCAGTACATTTAGTCCCATAATACCTTCATATCCGGTGTTGTCCATTCCAACTTTAGCGTTTGGATATCCCATCAGGATGAGATCTTTTTTGGGCACTTCGCTATGATTAATTACAGCATCTCATAGAACTGATCTTTATTGTCGTCAATGCTATTTATTGGTGGATGCATAACACTGGATAACACTCATCGTGACTCCCTTCATTCTTTGTTTTGAATGATGTTTTCATGATCCTAGATCCGTGAGACTCCCATCCTATAAGTGCTTCTCGTGGTTCTTTGGACAGCATCAGAGCAACTCCCTAAGAATGTGAAGCATTTTCCTCTTCATAACAGGAGTACAGCAGCATTTCCCCGTATCTAACCTTTGCTGTCCAGTTTGGGTCCGAGCACTTTTAAGTTACATCTCCTCATTTCCGTGGCTATTTTACTGGTCCTCTCCGTCTCCCACATTGTCCGGAAGTTCCACGTACCTATAAAAATTGTTGCTCTGGTTTTTAGAAAGAGCATCGGCCTCGTGACTTCCGAAGAATCTCGGCTTTCATCATGGGGCGTCATAATTCTCCTTTCAACTACCGGAACAGAATTTAAATGGTTTAATTTGTTTAATCTGGTTGGCGTTGTTTAGCATGATTTTTCTCTACGATATGAGGTTGCCGACCCCAAGCCAAACCCTCCTACTATTTGTGAGCTTGCAACCGGCAGTAACTCTAGTACAGGTATATATATATATATATATATATATATATATATATATATATATATATATATATATATATATATATATATATATATAAGAAAATCATATATGTCAGATTATGTGAACGGTATGTATAGATGGGTGTTTTTCAGAATACGAGCTACAAGTTGGTAAAAAGCAAGATTTATTATGAAATGTAAACAAGATGAATTTGATTGTTATTTTGTGGAGGTTCTCACTGATCTGTTAGTAAGGTTAGGATTTATTTCTAGCCCAACATACTTAATACAGAAAAATGACACTGATATTTAATTAAATATAGAAACAACTAACAAAAATTGCACTGGAATTGAAATGTAATCAAATGTTCCCTTTCCATGTTCAATTAATAGAAAATCCTGAAAAGAATTATGACCGTGAACTCAACCGCTTATAAGATATCTGAAATAATGTACTGGATTTATAATTTAAACTAATTTAGACAAACTGTTTCAGTCAGCAGTCAGCTGCAACGTAGGACCAGGCACATATATACATCGGTCCAAGTTGCCATATCCCATTAGCACAGCAAGATGAACACCGTATTCATAGAAGTAGTTAATTTAGTGGTGGTAATATATAGAAGAAAGATTGCATATAGCACAGGAAGAAAGAATTAGTTCGTAGAAAGAAAGATATGAAGCGATTTTAATCTCTTAGTTCGAAGGAAGACAGAGAGTGTACACACCTACGCCATTGTGATCGATTCCGAGCCAAGAGTCTCTAACCATTGGTTACGATAGTCACGCGGGCCTCAACCAGGTAGTTTGCATCTACCAACATGGCTCAGACCAGAAGTTAGTGACTTCCAACACTGATGTCATGTTTTGATTTGGCCGCCCCTAACTTTCTTCCAATTATCCCTAACACCGGTTAGCATTGCGCGCCGTGGTAATCGGTGTTCAGACATACGTAACACATGGCCCAACCATCTCAGTCGATGAAGATTCATAACCTTATCAACTGATTTACCATCATTCCCTAATACCCTGCGTCTAACCTCACTATTACTTACCCGATGATCTCAGCAGATGCGAGCAATATTTCTAAGGCACCTGTGGTCAAATACTAGTAACTTACGAGTATCTTCTACTCTTAGTGGCCATGTTTCGCAGCCGTATAGTAGAACGGAACGAACTGCCGCGCAGTATACTCGTCCCGTATTTGATAGACAGATATCTCGCCTTCGCCATAGGTGACGTAAGTTGGCAAAAGCCAAACGAGCTTTTCGAATCCGTGCTGAGATTTCGTCAGACACCAACCCATTAGGGCTGGTCAGACTTCCAAGATAAGTGAAGTTGTCAACGCGTTCGAATACTTCACTCCCTATCCTTAGTTCAGATGTTGACGTCGACGAGTCCTGAAGCAACAACTTGCGCATCTCAAACATCCCGGCATTGTTGCTCAGTGCTACCAAAAGACTGCATTTTATCAGCGTCTTCACGAAACAGGACTATGTCATCTGCGTATTCTAAGTAGATAAGTGGACCTCCTGGTAGGAGATCAATGCCCAAGAATTCAGTCGATGAGAGCGTGATTTCCATCAGTAGATCTATGATGAAGTTAAATAAAAATGGTGAAAGTGGACAGCCTTGACGGACACCACTTGAGGTTGCAAAAGCAGATGACAGTTCACCATAAGCTCTGACTCGACTAGTAATGTTCTAGTAAAGAGCCTTCACAATGTTTATGTACTTCTGAGGTACGCCTTTCAATGACAGACACTGCCACAGAACTTCTCGGTCTACAGAATCAAATGCTGTTTTTAAGTCAAGGAAGACCACCATTATCGGACGCCGATAAGTATGCCTGTGTTCCAGACTGCATTTTATCAGCGTCTTCACGAAACAGGACTATGTCATCTGCGTATTCTAAGTAGATAAGTGGACCTCCTGGTAGGAGATCAATGCCCAAGAATTCAGTCGATGAGAGCGTGATTTCCATCAGTAGATCTATGATGAAGTTAAATAAAAATGGTGAAAGTGGACAGCCTTGACGGACACCACTTGAGGTTGCAAAAGCAGATGACAGTTCACCATAAGCTCTGACTCGACTAGTAATGTTCTAGTAAAGAGCCTTCACAATGTTTATGTACTTCTGAGGTACGCCTTTCAATGACAGACACTGCCACAGAACTTCTCGGTCTACAGAATCAAATGCTGTTTTTAAGTCAAGGAAGACCACCATTATCGGACGCCGATAAGTATGCCTGTGTTCCAGAACCTGACGAATGGTGAATATGTGGTCGATGCAGCCACAACCAGGTCTGAAGCCAGCTTGGTTCTCTCGTGTTTGCAGTTCACAAGTCTTATTTAGGCGTCCAATAATTATCGAGGCTAGTATTTTAGATGCTTTATTAGTCAGACTAATCCCTCTATGGTTGTCACAGGATGATTTTGACCCTTTTTAAATATTGGGACGATAAGTGATTGTGACCAGTTGGATAGGATAACGTCTAACTCCCAGATTTTAGCTAAAATATTGGTCAACCTAATCGCTAAAACTGGACCACCATCTTTAAAGACCTCTGGAACCAATCCATCTGAACCAACTGCCCTTGCTCGTTTCAGATTAACTATAGCCTTTTGAACTTCAGCTAGATTTGGGGGACCTACTTCAGTGTTCCATTCACACTGTCTGGGAATGGAGGGTAGTTGTAGAGTAGCTGAACTGTTCTCTAAAATGTTCTGCCCATCGTTCTAAACGTCTGGACTGGGAGCAAATGAGTGTCGTCTTTTTCCGAAATAGTCTGACTTACACTTGACTTATTAATTCCAGTTTCTTTTGTTAGTCTGTAGAATTGTTTTGTGTTCCCTATAGCCACCGCCTTTTCCATCTCTTTTGCCTTCGTTGCCCACCGCTGCTCACGGTCGTTCCTTAGACTTTTGCTTAATCTAGATCTGGTTTGTTTACGCTCTTCATCGTGTTCAGAACCTGATGGGATGAGTTTACGAGAATCCATCAGTGCAATAGACCTTGAAGAAATCCATTGGTTCTTTGTAACCCTGTGGTTCAAATTACTAATAGATGTCACTGCTGTTTCCACAGCAGCTTGTATATCTTTCCAAGCAACATCTGGGTCTGCCTCGTTTTCAGAACTACCTAAGTGTGACCTCAGTTGTTCTTGGAACCTACTTTTGGTCTTCTCGTTACTCAGTTCAGTTTTAATGTGTATTTTATTGTGGCGCAAACAGATGCGTGCCCGTATAAGAGCATGGTCGGAGTCCAAGCAGGTAATCCAGAGTGAGCGACAATCAACTATCGACCCTCTCCAACGATGACTGATGGCAATATGGTCTATTTGAGTCCATCGTTGGTTTGGTGCAGGGGGTCGCCATGTTAGACGATGTCTCTCCTTATGCTTAAAATTTGTGTTTGTCTGAGCACAGTTGCAGCAGATGATCACCATTATCTGTTCGCTGTGCCGGAATACTAAAATACCCAGATACACGGAGGGTGTATCTCGTCGGCTCTCCGTTTTGCCGAGGTGAGGTCAAGTGGATGACCACACTAGGATCCTGTATGCGTGTTTCGGAGACACACAATACATCAAAGGTACGAGATTCTAGAGTTTTAGCCAAGGAAGCCTGCTGACCGATTCGACATAGTGTGCGTACATCGAAGGCTCCAATGTATAGTTTGAAGCGAGGTTTCAATAGACCTGGAACAGTGTTTTGCGCACTAGAATCGTTGGCTATGGTGACACTTGAGGAGGAAGCCGAAAGAGGAAGTTTAGAGTCGAAAGTCGATCAAGGAAGAATAATAGGAATTGAAGACGGCGGTTGATTATGAATACAGTGGTCTTGAGTGCTGTTAGATGTATGAGGGCGGTTATCACTTCCCGGTTGCCTACACCGTGGAAGGGTTCTTCCGGAGGTGTCTGAAAATGGAATTGTGTTAGGGGTGGTCTTAGTGACCTGAGAGCGTGACCGCAGTGCCCAAGGGACAACTGCTTGAGGTCGGTCACACACGACCATTTTATGAGTAATTTTTGTGTTAGCTCCGTACTTGTTGAGACCTTGCCGGCGGGGACAGATATCCGTGGGATAAGACGAGGTGTGCATTTTTAGGGTCGACCTTTTCTAACCCCACCCCTCCTTGTGGGAAGGCATCATCGCTGTCATGCTGGTTGTCTGAAGGAAAAACCTTACTGTCGTCACACTTCTGTACAGTCAGCAGTACGACTTCGCCTTCGGACCTTGGATTTGTTGCTTTTAGTCTTACCGCTCTTCAACCGACCTGTCTGACATGGTAGAACCTTGAGGAACGGTTGTTTCAGCCAGTATAGCTCAGTTGCTTCATCACGATAGGCAAGCCCGACCACCACGTCAAGGTAGCAACAGCGGTCGGGAGACAAACTGTTTACATATCTTTACTTATCAAGAGGAAATCTGAGTACTGTTTGAACTAAAATAAATGATAATCTAGTTTATGTAAATACTTAGTAATTATGTCAGACAATGATAATGTTGCTGCAATAATCTATTCATGCACCATTGCTTTTCAGACAGACAAGTCATTAGAAGTTTAAAAGCATTGGACAATACAAACACTATTCAGAAGTTGCAAATCATATATATTCACTTATCCTTTAAACTTAAAAAAATTGACTGCGTAACTAAATTTATACTGTGCACAAGGTTATAATTATTGTACTATTTTGATGCTTAATTCACAAATGATAGAGATTGCTTCTGAAACTGTGCTACGCCATTATATCATATTTATAACGATTGAAAAAGCCTATGCAAGACTTTTCACTTATGCACTATAACCGTCTCACATCAAATATGCGCATGTTTGCAACAAATGGCTTTTTTGCTGGCCTGTAGTAATGGTCATATTAAAGTTTTTAGTATGGGCATTACACTGAGATTAGATGAACTGGTGTGCCACATTCACACCCAACTTATGAGAGTATTCGATAGAAAAGCATGAACGGATTGCATCTTGTACTTACTAGTTGTTAACACACACAAACACACACCAAAGATAGGGTAGGATTTGAACCTGCAACTGAATGTTCGGAACTTAAGTGATTTAATCACAGAAATACTTGCAGTTAAAATATAAATATAAATATATAATCCCATCTGACTGATCTCAATCACTGATTGTGCCAGTCTATAAGAAAGGACAAAAGTCCTCTCGTGACAATCACAGAGGAGTCAGTTTGACTAATATAGTGTCTAAAATATTAGCTTCAATAATACTTCGACGCCTAACTAAAGCTTGTGAAGAGCAGACTAGAGAAAACTAGGCTGGTTTTCTACCTGAACTTCTACGTCAGGTCCTAGAACATAGACACACATTCAGACGCCCCACAATGGTAGTATTTCTCGACGTTAAGGTGTCATTTGACTCTGTTGATCGTGAGGTTCTATGGCAGTGTTTGTCACTGAAAGGAGTACCAAAGAAGTACATTAACCTTATAAAGGCTCTCTACTCAAACACAACTGGTCGAGTGAGAGCTTATGGTGAACTGTCATCAGAACTGATTACCTCAAGTGGTGTTCGTCAGGGCTGTCCACTCTCTCCATTCTTTTTTAACTTTGCCGTTGACGTGCTTTTAGAAATAACACTTTCCTCATCTAAACTTCCAGGAGATTCACTTGTTGACTTGGAATATGCCGATGACTCAGTTGTATTTGGTGAAAATGCTAACAAAATGCTTAGTTTTCTGACGACTGTAAGCATCAATGAATGCTGTTCGGGATGTGATTCTCCGATGGTTAGAGACCTTGAATGACATAGCTCAAAATCATTTACATTGATGCAGGTGCATCTCCCAAATTCTAATCTTCTGAATTCTTCATGTTCGCTTTTTTAATATTTCTAAATATATTTCACTAGACTATACTCCTTGAATAACATCTTCAAACCCTAATCTTTCCGATTATTGTTTATACCCTAAATGATGTACGTACGTACGAAGATCTATGATGTTGCTGACTGACGGACTATAAAATACTGTTTCATTTAGGTTGAGTACATAAAAAATGGAGAAAGTAATCTACAGATTTGATCATACAATAAATTGTAATTGACAATGTATTGAACATTTAGTATTTATCGGATTCATTTATTTGAAACACATAATTATTGGTATAAAGGGGAACCAAATACATATGCGCCACACATGTCACTTGATTTGTATGAGGGCTGGGATACTGACAGGGTACCAAAATACTTGACAACATAGGATGAATTATGCATGTAGAATAAACCTTTCTACTATGTACATCACACATGTTGAAGGAACAACTAATGAGCGTTGATTCACAAATGTACTTATGAAACTGCTAGCGATATGATCGTCTTGAAATATTACTTTTATTTCTCATCCAAGTATATCTAGCCGAAGTTAGTCCATGATGTTAACGATCTTCAAATTTATATATTTTCATTAGTGCTTTATGACTGAATATGAAGTGAACTTTAAAAATCAATAACTAGTTACTGATTTTTACATGTGTTAAGTTTTTTTCAGGGTTTTCACCTCTTCGAAGTGGGTCGTTTTAACCGATTACTTAAAAGTATCGTAACAAAGGGTGAAAGGTGGAGAGGATATAGAATGAGAGATAATAAGTTGAGGATAGTGTATTTCACATAATAAAAACATTTGCTCACATGTTCATTTAAATTGAAACAATCTATATTGCATGTCTAATACCACATCTTCGACGTTTAAATGCATCATCTTACTCAGATGAGATCACTGTAGTTAAATAATATGTTACCACAAAACCGAACACACCTTTCTATAATTATCTTACAAAATAATGCTAGTCAAACTTGTATGAAATACACCACAAACAACTAAAACAGATACTACATACTTTATCAAATCAAAAATAACCTTCATAACAATCTCGTACAGAATCGTAATACACATAGTAATCTTCATGTTTTAGGAAAAGCAAGCTTAGCCATGACTCAAATGCATAGATTGGGACGTAGAATAAAATTCGCACGACCCATCTCTGTTCATTTGGGCAAGTATAATTAATTAGATGCAAATAAAATTCTGTTTAGAAATTAATAACGGTAAGAAGCTAATAAGCATGTACAAAAAAAAGCTATATTCTTAATTAGTTTAGTAAACAGAACAGCTCATTATATGCAAAGTACATTATTTCAGACTTCAGTGGAGGGTATTTATTTATTTATTTGAACACATAAATACTGGTACAAGAGGGCACCAAATATATATGAGCCACACAAAACAATGAGAAATTGAAAAGAAAAAAAAAGAAGAGGGCAAGGAGCGTAAAAAAGAACAATAACGAACGGATTAGTGTGAGGTAGTGTAATAATAATAATAATAATAATAATAATAATAATAATAATGGGGGAAAC